>JADRCH010007313.1:897977-999589 GCA_019843965.1 Rhynchomys soricoides
CACACACACACACACACACACACACACACACACACACACACACACACTTTACCAGGTTCTGGTGAAATCAAAGCAATTCTAATATGAAATTAAAGTTCCATCAAAGTGTTCTATCTCCTCTGCGCTCTCTTACTCCCTTCTGCCAGAGAGACTCATCAATATTGTTCTAAAATATGTCACTCATCTGATGAGATCCTAAGAATTGCCCCTTGGTTGTTATATATCCCTGAGCAACCAGGTCATTAGCTAAGTATCTCAGTTTTACTATTTAGCAACAGATGGTGTTTATTGAAAAAGGAATGAGGAGATCTCCAAATGTTACATTTGGATTTAAGGGGTGGTCTAAAGGGGCTTTGACTATAAGGAACCAGAATTAAAAAGTATAATTTGTGCACTGAAACTCCACTCTCCTGGGAACACTAAATATAGTATTTTATTATTTTGATTAGATTTTATTTTTTCCCCACAAAGAATGTACTTACACAGCCATTATGAGATAGCACGTATGATTTTCAAATTAATACAAGATTTTCCTTTTTTCAAAATGATACTTGAATGTAGAAAGAGTAGTTCTGGGTTTCTATGGCACTAGCTGAAATGCAATTGTAGATGACAAGCCAAGTGTGAGGAGCATCCCACTTCCCACCACTATTAAATGTGTTGCCTATAGCAAGCAAGAATTGCTTAAGATGATACCATAACTCTGCAACTCGAATATGAAGGCAAAAAATAGCTCCTAAGAACTAGAGATAAAGCTTATTGGCAGAGCCCTTGCCTAACATACAAGGAGAAGCTTTGAATTCATTGCACGGCACTACCAAAATATGAAGCTCTCTATGGAAGTAAGGAACTGAAACCCATTATCATTTTCAGATTATAGCCTCGGCAGTCCTAATAAGAAATAAATGCCATGAACTGGTTCCAATCCCTTTGCACCTCACTGTAAGCCAAGGACCTCTTACTTCTTATTCCAAATACCCAATTATTTTAACAACAGGACTTAGTTCAGGGAAATGGGGAACCTTAGCATACGGAGAAGAATAATGAAGGTTACTACCCAACCTACAGTTTCAACATTCTGAAATGTTCTCCCCACCTGCCCTATCTTTTGTTTGCCCCTTTCTACTCTCCCTTCCTTGCTCATTTCTTGTTCCTCTTATTTCTCTTCCCATCCAAAGACAGATACATTTTTAACAAGATTTTTGGAGGGTTTCAAGCTTCTGCACTCCAAATGACACTTAGGGATTAAATAAAATTGCTTTGTGAAACTCTAGCATAGTACATTAGAGACATATTTAGGGAGATGTGAAATACTCATTTTACTCCCGTTCTCTCTCTTTCTCCTTCCCTTCCTCTCTTTTTAATCGGCTTGTTTCCATAGCTGGCTACAACTAGAAACTAAAGTCAATTCTAACAGACATTCACAGACCCAGAAATATATAAATACGATCACTTATTCTTAAATTAAGCTCCATGCTCCCTGTTCCTATTGGGAAATGTATATATAATGCATACTGTGCCTTTAAAAAAAAAAAAAAAAGAATTTCATGGGAGTGGATCATAAAACTCCCAAAGCAATTCTAAGCTGAGGGGCTCAGTAGAAAGCAACTGGCTTACTGAGCTTAATTTATTTCAAGTGAAACTTTACGTTCTAGTTAGAGCTGATGAGAAAGCCCTGGTGAAGGAAATGAAATCACATAACCTCATACACTTCCAAAAATCTTGTGCTTCGAAGAAAAAAACTGTGTCTCTTGATTACTTTTATGAAAAGTAAAGAGCTGGGACTCTTTCTGTAGACTCATGGAAACTTGACACTTAGGGGCTTTCAGAGATTCCAAAAGAAGCCCATTAGATTTATTGCTCAGTTTTCTAAAGGTCTCCAGTGAGATGGCTGCTCTTCTCATCTGGAGTTTGTGTTTCCCCCAAATCAAGAGAGCAAGTACAACCAGCATAAATATTGCTATATGACATCATTCTTAGGCCTTATTACATCCACAAGCACCTCTCTTGTATTTCTCCTGCAAAAGACCCTTTGCACCTCATAACTATCCCTAATGTGTGTCACACTGAGCAGCAAATGACGTACCACTGACCTTCCTGTAGGAAGAATTCCCAGGCTGATTATGGAGCTCAAGGCATGGAGGCATTGCAGGCAATAAAGCTCATTATTGGAATTAGACACAGTGCCTTTTCACTGCCAGTGGGGCTCCTGATAAAATTAAGAATCAACCTGAAGTGGTACTGGATGAAGCCCTTGGCTCAGTGACAATAAAGTTCAGAAGTCCGTTAACTTGATGTCCAAATTGCCAGTTGAGAAGTGGAAAATGCAGACTATCATAGTCATGTTTTATAAGGACTAAAGATTGACCTTGCTGATTTGTTTTTACAAAGCAGGTTGGTTTTTTGTTTTGTTTTGTTTTGTTTTTTAACAACAGAATTGGCCATGCTAAGTTAACATTTTAGCTGATGTTTTCATAGAAAATGGGTTAGTGTAACTGATGGGCATGCCAAACATGCCCACTAGGTGAAGATCAAAAGATAGGTGAAGTAATTTTATCTCTTCTAAGTCTGAGAAGATTGGCGATATGAAGAAGACATGATAGTAAACTCAGGTGATTAGAGGAAAAAATTCAAAGCCCCTAAACATACTGGTTTTGCCTATACGAAAGGAGAGAAAACACACTTGAGAAATCCAGTTACTGCATCAATCAGGTTTGACTAAATAGATCAACTCAGCCTACTGCTTTCTAGGGGCTAGGCTGGGCTTCAAGCCAACATCATGCAGAGCCACAAACAGCTCAGGCTAGCAAATGCTCCCTGACAATGGTTTCCTCCTCTCTTTGGGGACCATATATGCTCAATTTTAGTTGTGTAGCAATTATATGCAGCCTAACTTCAGTGCATTCATTTTTCACACAGCAGTTTTGTTTATTTATTTATTTTCATGTTCAGTGGATAGGTCCCTAATCACCAAACAGCTTGTGAGCAAGAACCCTTAAATATGTTAAGTCTAGCTCATAATACAAATGCATTGTGCTGCTGTAATGACTTTTCATTACCACCTCTAATTAAATGTGTTGCCAAACTATCAGGAAAATATTTCCCTTTCTATTCACAGAAAATCCCAAGAGAAGAAGACAGAGAGAAAACAGTGTTTTGAAACTGGTCTGCTCTTCCACACCCTGCCAGACTGCTCTGTTCCATGGCTCTGCAGAGGAAGGTGGAAGCTTTCTCCAATTATCACACACACTTAAATTTCCTCATTGATAATCACTGCATCCAACCAGAGCAGCCTCTGCAGGATTCAAATCCCAGGAACTCTATTCTGTACGAGGGCCTCTCATGTCTGCAATACTTAAGCCTGTACACTACTTACCCACACAGTTCATTATAGACTTGGGACCAGTGGGAGCTCTTTAATTCCATCACAAGTGTATGGATAAATGGCTACAGATTTTAATAGCAATGCATTTAGAAGACAATGGTGTTGGGAGGCCATTCTGTCTCTCTAAGAAAAAAAGTCACACACACACACACACACACACACACACACACACGTATGCACGCACGCACGCAAGCGCGCATGCTCATACGTACTTAGGAAATCATATGTTTGCTTGTCACTTACAGTTGTAGTTTTGTTCAGTATTTATGGTTCTCAGACCACCCCTGTGCCCTCCAGATACTGACATTTGTGGATGTTCAACTTCCTTATATACAATCTCTGTATGTGCAGTCATATACATTAAGTCAACTTTAGATGGTTTATAATACGTGATACAAGGCAGGTACTATGAAAATGGTTAGGACGCTGTATGTTTAAAGAATAATTATAAGAAAGAAGAACATGCAGGTTCAGTATTTTAAGTCTTCATTAAGTGGAATTCACAAATGTGGAACCCATGAATGAGAGCCAACTGTATATGTACACATATCACGTGCTTTGCGGCTCAGTAGCATTCCAGAAGTCACTAATGGTAGTTGTCTATGTTGGCATTTGTTGACAAGGTACGGTTACCTGCAACCTGGCTTGCACTAGCAAATGACTTTTTTGATGTAAATAATTTCTTCATAATTACTATATCCACTAAACATCCTGAATTATACTCAAACTAATAATATTTACCATGATATTCCCAAACTGTTTAAATAAAAATGTGAAAACATTTTAAAAATAAATCATGTAATACGTCACTTCTGTATTTCTGTGTCTGATCGTTGTTCTTAACTTCCATAACACTGAGAAGGGAGTTTATGTTTGCTCTGAAAATGTTAGCGTTCTTTAAGAGTTTTCCAAAGCAGCAGTAATAATAAAGGTAAATAAGGATCTTTACTTTATTTCTTGAGAAGAAACTTACCTACCCACATACATATGCATTTAGTTGTCATGATTTGACATTAATATGAAGAAATCTAAAAAACAATGAATATAAATAGACATACAATCTATCCAAACTGAATCTATTCCAAGTGGGTCTTTAAATAGAAATAGATAATCCAAATAACCTTCTCATTTCTATTGCTCACAACAGCCCTGGTTTGTTATCTTTAGTTTGAAAAACAATAGTTTTACCATAGACAGTGAAAAACCAGACAAAAACTCCAGTGTGGGAAATAGTCCAGGAAGCACTGATGTATGACACAGTTCAGGGAAGTTCTTATATCTGGGGAAGCATATTGGCTTCTCCATGATCCTAAGCCTTCATTTGAACGTACAAATTATAGCATTTCTCATGTTACCAGGGGCATAACCCCAGTTTAAGTTGTTACCAGGGGCATACCAGTTTAAGTTTTGAACTGAAGCTCTACACGTAAGTTATATAATAGAACTACCATTATTTAGCTATTCTGTCCCTTCCTTTATTTCTCTCTCATTTCTGTTAGCTTCTATGTAGATACCATGTCCAAATGTGGCATTCAGGCAGGACAGCTATCACGAGGGCAAAATTTACCTCATCTACTCCTCCTCAACCAAATATTCCATTGGCCTCTCCTAACACCACAAGGGCTCCATTAGAAGAACCAACACCAACAAACTGGATACAGACTGAGCCCAAATATGTCCTTGAGAAGATTAGGTAAATTACAGACAAATACATATAGGACTTGTTCAATCAGTCACCAATTCTAAATGGTTCTATAAATGAAGAAATCTCAGGAAGAGTCTCTCAATTACAGTCAAGTGAGTTTAATTCAATAAACATTCACAAGTATCTACTATGCTCAACACTGGACTTGATACTGGAGATATAAAAGGGAATGAAGTCTTGGCATCCTAAATGAGCTGCTAAAATAGAACGTTTTGGAAGCTACAAATAGTCTGGGTAAGACTGAAACTCAAGGAACTGGCAAATTATAAATGTATACTTTATAGAAATTCATATCCATAATTATAACACATAAGTATATTCATATATTCTTATATATATACTTATATGAAGTAACATATTTTATACAGTATTATATGTTAATAAATAACTGCATATACTATAAAATAAGACCATAGAATAATATTATTTCTATAATATACTATGCTATAAACGATTATACCTCAATATATACTACATAGCAATTATATATATGGAGTATTCAATTGGCTAATAATTATTGCTCATCAATATAATAATACATTATATTGTTATACTATGAAATTATACTTTTATTAATTTTAATAATTATATATGGTTATATATTTATACTGTGTGGTAATCTACATAATAAAGTACATAACTATATTAATAATTATATCATATTTAAGTATGTGTATTAGAGATTTAGAGTTTGATTCCAGTTGCTGATTAACCTAATAATCCTAAAGGTAAAAATTATAGAGAAATGTCTGTTTCTATTCTCTCAAAATAGGCCATGCCTATGAATGAAGGAATTGTAGTAGTACAAAATCATATGCTTAGCACAAGGAAGCCCAGGGCACTGTTGCAACACCTCACAAATGGAAAAGACTGTGCAACTCTAGGTGGAGAGATCCTTACATCTGCAGAAACTCCCATCCCAGCCATCTTCAGTGAACTTAGAGAAATATTTCTCCCAGCCTCAAGAATGTAAGTTTATAGAGAGAAATGCATGCACATTTCACATAGTTGCACCCTTAGGTCAGATGTCAAAAGGCCCCCTCCTATCAAATAAGCTATTAACACAAAGATTCTTTTTAGGGCACTCAAATGATTAAAATTCAAAAAATGAAGACTCCTTTACATACATTATGTTGGGAAGGAAAAGTTAGTTTTCTTTTCCTATAAAAGGCCAGATAAGGACATATTTTGGCTTAACATATGGTGGTATGTGTTATAAGAGCTCTGTCACTCCTGCTCAACTCTGCTCTTTATCAAAATGGCAACAACAACATCCAAACAAATAAGACTGGCTGTATTCTGATAATCCTTTTCATATGCATCCTGAAAGCTGAGTTGCATATAACTTTCACATCATAAAATACTTTACTTTGGGCTATTTTCAATCACTTGACAAGGTTAAAAAGAAACATTCTTAGTTTGTGAGCCACAGGGACACAGGAAACACGCTGGCCTTGGCTATAGCTTATTGACCTCTGCTCTACTCGTTGGAACAAGAAGAAAATCACTGATTTGGCCCCAAGAGGTGAAATATTTTAGCTGTCTGGAAAATAAGCTCAAGTGGGAGACCTCATCTCTGGTAAATGGGGCATTGGAATTACATAGCTTAGCTCATGCAATTTGATTGCAAAATTCAATATAAATGGGAGTTGAAATGAGAGTTTGATTATCTGTTTTTGATAATTTATTTACATTTCAAATGCTTCCCCCTTTCCAGATCTCCTTTGGAACCCCTTAGCCCCTCCCACCTCCCCCTGCCTCTATGAGGGTATTCCACTACACACACACAAACCCACTCTCGTCTTCCCTCTCTGGCATTCTCCTATACTGGGGCATCTAACATCCTCAGGCCCCTCTCCTCCCACTGATGGCCAACAAAGCCCTCCTCTGCCACATAAGTGGCCAGCGCCATGGGTCCCTCCATGTGTATTCTTTGGTTGCTGGTCCAGTCTCCAGGAGCATTGGGAGGTCAGGCGAGTTGACACTGTTGCTCCCTCCATGGGGCTGCCAACTCCCTCAGTTCCTTCAGTCCCTTCTCCAACTCCTCCATCTGGGACCTCACGCTCAGTTCAATGGTTGCTGTGAATTAAATCTTGAGTATTCCAAACTTTTGGGCTAATATCAGCTTATCAGTGAGTATATACCCTGCTCATTTTTTTGTGACTGAGTGTTACCTCACTCAGGATGATATTTTCAAGTTCCATCCATTTGCCTGCGAATTTCATGAAGTCATTGTTTTTAATAGCTGAGTAGTATTCCATTGTGTAAATATACCACATTTTCTGTATCCAATCCTCTGTGGAGGGACATCTGGGTTGTTTCCAGCTTCTGGCTATTATAAATATGGTTGCTATGAACATAGTGGAGCATGTGTCTTTATTACATGTTGGAGCATCTTCTGGGTATTTGCCCAGGAGTGGTATAGCTGGGTCCTCAGGTAGTAATATGTTCATTTTTCTGAGGGCCTGCCAAACTGATTTCCAGAAAGGTTGTATCAGCTTGCTATCCCACCAGCAAAGGAGGAGTGTTCCTCTTTCTCCACATCCTCGCCAACATCTGCTGTCACCTGAGTTTTTGATCTTAGCCATTTTGACTGGTGTGAGGTGGAATCTCAGGGTTGTTTTGATTTGCATTTCCCTGATGACTAAGGATGTTGAACATTTCTTGAGATGCTTTTCAGCCCTACCGGTTTCCTCAGTTGAGAATTCTCTGTTTAGCTTTGTTCCCCATTTTTTGATAGGGTTATTTGGATCTTTGGAGTCTAACTTTTTGAGTTCTTTGTATATCAGCCCTCTATTGGATGTAGGATTGGTAAAGATCATTTCCCAATCTGTTGGTTGCCTATTTACAGTGTCCTTTGCCTTACAGAAGCTTTGTAATTTCATGAGGCCCCATTTGTTGATTTTTGATCTTAGAGCATAAGCCATTGGTGTTCTGTTCAGGAACTTTCCCCTGTGCCCATGTGTTCAAGACTTTTCCCCACTTTCTCTTCTATTAGATTCAGTGTATCAGGTTTTATGTGGAGGACCTTGATCCACTTGGACTTGAGCTTTCTACAGGGAGATCAGAATGGATCAATTCACATTTTTCTACATGTAGACCACCAGTTAAACCAGCACCATTTGTTGAAGATGCTGTCTTTTTTCCACAGGATGGTTTTAGCTCCTTTGTCAAAGATCAAGTGACCAATCAAGTGAACATAAGTGTGGGGGTTAATTTCTGGGTCTTCGATTCTATTCCATTGATCTACCTGCCTGTCACTGTACCAATACCATGCAGTTTTTATCACTACTGCTCTGTAGTACAGCTTGAGGTCAGGGAGGCTGATTCCCCCAGAAGTCCTTTTATTGTTGAGATAGTTTTTGCTCTCCTGGGTTTTTTGTTATTTCATATGAATTTGAGATTTGCTCTTTCTAAGTTTATGAAGAATTGAGTTGGGATTTTGATGGGGATTGCATTGAATCTGTAGATTGCTTTCAGCAGGATGGCCATTTTCACTATATTAATCCTGCCAATCCATGAGCATGGGAGATCTTTCCATCTTCTGAGGCCTTCTGCGATTTCTTTCTTCAGAGACTATAAGTTCTTGTCATACAGATCTTTCACTTGTTTGTTTAGAGTCACACCAAGATATTTTATATTGTTTGTGACAATTGTGAAGGGTGTCATTTCCCTAATTTCTTTCTCAGCCTGTTTATCCTTCGAGTATATGAAGTCAACTGATTTGCTTGAGTTAATTTTGTATCCAGCCACTTTGCTGAAGTTGTTTATCAGCTGTAGCAGATCTCTGGTGGAGTTTTTCTGGTCACATAAGTATACCATCATATCATCTGCAAATAGTGATATTTTGATTTCTTCCTTTCCAATTTGTATCCCTTTGACCTCCTTTTGTTGTCTGATTGCTCTAGCTAGAACTTCAAGTACTATATTGAATAGATAGGGAGAGAGAGGGCAGCCTTGCCTAGTCCCTGATTTTAGTGGGATTGCCTCAAGTTTCTCTCCATTTAATTTGATGTTGGCCCTGGTTTGCTGTATATTGCTTTTACTATGTTTAGGTATGCTCCTTGAATTCCTGACCTTTCCAAGACTTTTATCATGAAGGGATGTTGAATTTTGTCAAATGCTTTCTCAGCATGTAATGAAATGACCATGTGGATTTTTTCTTTGAGTTTGTTTATGCAGTGGATTACATTGATGGATTTCCAGGTATTGAACCATTCCTGCATCCCTGGGATGAAGCTTACTTGATCATGGTGAATCGTTTTGGTATGTTCTTGGATTAGATTTGCAAGAATTTTATTGAGTATTTTTGCATCGATATTCATAAGGGAAATTGGTCTGAAGTTTTCTTTCTTTATTGGGTCTTTGTGAGGTTTTGGTATCAGTGTAACTGTGGCCTCATAGAATGAATTGGGCAGTGTTCCTTCTGTTTCTATTTTGTGGAATAGATTGAAGAGTATTGGGATTAGGTCTTCTTTGAAGGTCTGATAGAATTCTGCACTGAACCCATCTGGTCGTGGGCTCTTTTTGGTTGGGAGACTTTTAATGACTGCTTCTATTTCTTTAGGGGTTATGGGACTGTTTAGATGGTTTATCTGATCCTGACTTATGTTTGTTATTTGGTATCTGTTTAGAAACTTGTTCATTTCATTCAGATTTTCCAATTTTGTTGCATATAGGCTTTTGTAGTAGGATCTGATGATTTTTTTTTAATATCCTCAGAATCTGTTGTTATATCTCCCTTTTCATTTCTAATTTGCATACTATCTCTGTGCCCTCTGGTTAGTCTGGCTAAAGGTTTATCTATCTTGTTGATTTTCTCAAAGAATCAGCTCCTGGTTTTATTGATTCTTTGTATAGTTCTTTTAGTTTCTACTTGGTTGATTTCAGCCCTTAATTTGATTATTTCCTGCCATCTACTCCTCTTGGGTGTATTAGCTTCTTTTTGTTCTAGAGCTTTCAGGTGTGCTGTTAAGCTGCTAGTATATGCTCTCTCCAGTTTCTTTTTGGAGGCATTCAGAGCTATGAGTTTTCCTCTTAATACTGCATTCATTGTGTCCCATAGGTTTGGGTATGTTGTACTTTCATTTTCATTAAATTCTAGGAAGTCTTTAATTTCTTTCTTGATTTCTTCCTTAACCAAGCTATCATTGAGCAGAGAGTTGTTCAGCTTCCATGTGTATGTGGGCTTTCTGTTGTTGTTGCCATTGAAGACCAGCCTTAATCCGTAGTGATCTGATAGGAGGCATGGGATTATTTCCATCTTCTTATATCTGTTGAGGTTTGTTTCGTGACCAAATATATCATCAATTTTGGAGAAGGTACCACGAGTTGCTGAGAAGAAGGCATATTCTTTTGATTTAAGATGAAATGTTCTATAGATATCTGTCAAATCCATTTAGTGCATAACATCTGTTAGTTTCACTGTGTCTCTGTTTAGTTTGTGTTTCCAAGATCTGTCCATTGATGGTAGTGGGGTGTTGAAGTCTCCCACTATTATTGTGTGAGGTGCAATATATGCTTTGAGCTTTAGTAAAGTTTCTTTTATGAATGTGGGTGCCCATGCATTTGGGGCATAGATGTTCAGAATTGAGAGTTCTTCTTGGTAGATTTCTTTTCCTTTGATGAGTATGAAGTGTCCTTCCTTATCTTTTTTGATGACTTTTGGTTGAAAGTTGATTTTATCCAATATTAGAATGGCTACTCCATTCTGTTTCTTGGGACCATTTGCCAGGAAAACTGTTTTCCAGCCCTTTACTCTGAGGTAGTGTTTGTCTTTAACATGGAGGTGCATTTCCTGTATGCAGCAAAATTCTGGGTCCTGTTTATGGATCCAGTCTGTCAATCTATATCTTTTAATTGGGGAATTGAGTCCATTAATGTTAAGAGATATGAAGGAATAGTGACTGTTTCTTCCTGTTATTTTCGATGTTATTTTTATATTTGTTTGGCTATCTTCTTTTGAGTTTGTTGAAAGATTACTTTCTTTCTTTTTCTTGAGTGTAGTTTCCCTTCTTGAGTTGGCGGTTTCCATCTATTTTTCTTTGTAGGGTTGGGTTTGTGGAAACATACTGTGCAAATTTGGTTTTGTCATAGAATATTTTGGTTTCACCATCTAGGATAATTGAGAGTTTTGCTGGGTATAGCAGCCTGGGCTGGCATTTGTGTTCTCTTAGGTTCCGTATGAGGTCTGCCCAGGATCTTCTAGCTTTCCTAGTCTCTGGTGAGAAGTCTGGTGTAATTCTGATAGGTGTACCTTTATATGTTACTTGCCCTTTTTCCCTTACTGCTTTTAATATGCTTTCCTTGTTTTGTGTATTTGGTGTTTTGACTATAATGTGACAGGAGGAATTTCTTTTCTGGTCCAGTCTCTTTGGAGTTCTGTAGGCTTCTTGTATATTTATGTTCATCTCTTTCTTTAGGTTAGGGAAGTTTTCTTCTATAATTTTGTTGAAGATATTTACTGGTTCTTTATTTTGGGAATCTTCACTCTCTTCTATACCTATTATCCTCAGTTTCTGTCTTCTCATTGTATCCTGGATATCCTGGATATTTTAGGTTAGGAGCTTTTTGCATTTTGCATTTTCTTTGACTGTTGTGTCAATGTTTTCTATGGTATCTTCCGCACCTGAGATTCTCTCTTCTATCTCTTGTATTCTGTTGGTGATGCTTGCATCTATGACTCCTGATCTCTTTCCTAGGTGTTCTAACTCCAGGGTTGTCTCCCTTTGTGATTTCTTTACTGTTTCTATTTCTATGTTTAGTTATTGGATGGTTTTGTTCATTTCCTTCATCTGTTTGATTTTGTTTTCCCGTAATTCTTTAAGGGATTTTTGTGTTTCCTCTTTAAGGGCTTCTAGTTGTTTACCTGTGTTCTCTTGTATTTCTTTAAGGGAGTTATTTATTTCCTTCTTAAAATCTTCTATCATCCTCTTGAAGTGTGATTTTAAGTCTGATTCTTCCTTTGCTGATGTGTTGAGGTATCCAGGGCTTGCTGTGGTGGGAGAGCTGGGTTCTGATGATGCCAAGTAGCCTTAGTTTCTGTTCCTTGTGTTCTTGCCCTTGCCTTTTGCCATCTGGTTATTTCTGGTGTTAGCTGGTCTTACTCTCTCTGACTGTGGCTTGTCTTTCCTGCAAGCCTATGTGTCAATACTCCTTGAAGACCAGTTCTCTCTGAGAGGAATTTGGGTTTGGAGAGCTGTGGTGCAGAGTCTACTCTGGGGTGCAGACAGAAACAAGAATGATCTAATCCCCAGCTGTCCCTTGTTTCCTGTGTCCTGATGGCTCTGCCAGGGTCCCTCTTGGTCCAGTGAATTTGAAAAAAAGTAGTGGTCTTGCCTGTGCTTAAAGGTGTGTCGGCACTCCTGATATACCAGCTGTTTCCTGGCACTATTTTAGTATGGAGCCCTGTGTCACAGGATCTGCTCTCCAGCCACTGAAAGAAACCAGAACCCCATTCCTCAGTCCCTGTGTCCTGGGTATTCCAGGTGGGTCCCTCTGAGCAGGCAGGCTAGCCCACACTCCTGGGAGGCTAGCTTTCTCCCGGCACTATGTGGCTATGGAGCCCTGGTGGGCCAGGCAGAGGTCTCCAGCCACAGATGGACACCAGAAGTCTCCTTCCCCTGGCTCTTCCTCAGTCCCTGTGTCCCAAGGATTCCTGACGAGTCCTGCTGAGCAGTGTTGCTCCTCTTACCCCCTTTAACTGGCTTTTCCACACTCCTGGCAGGCTAGCTTTCTCCCAGCACTATTTGGCTCGAGTCTGAGTATCTTGACCAACAGTGGCAGCAATCTAGTCATTAAGCTAGCAACTGGAGCAATGACTGGCCTGGTGTAGAAATCTGAATCAAAGCAAGAAAGCTTTCTTTAAAACAAATCCCATTAAAGTCAGCAGTATCTGCCTACCAATAACCGTTATTCCCCATCTCTGTCTAGGCATGTGGAACTAATAATACTTAAACACTACTTGGGAGGGAATGGATTTTGCCAAGCCACAATGTAGGTATTCTTGCTTCCTTGTCCCTTGTTCTTATGGAGAGCCAAAGCACTCTGCTGACATGGCAGTTAGAGCCACCTCTTGCAGCACAAGACCACCTAATTAAGTAGCCTCTTGTTAATCTGACTAGATGTCATTCTAGATCCCATCAGCTCTCTATCAGAGAGGTCAGAGACTAACAAAAATGTTTACAATTCTTTAAGAATGAAATTGTTAACCAAACTCCTGTAAAAGCCCATGCCAGTTCAGGAAACCATTGTTCTGAAAGAGAAAAGGGGTCTCTATATGTGCTAATAACTGTCCTTTACAAAAGCAGAAGCTCATGCACAAAGCTAGAAATACCGACAATTTACTGATGATACGTGTGCAAACATCTTAATGTAATTTGATTTTTAAACAGATGAAATTAAATAAGAGGTAGATTTAAAGATTGCAAGGAAAGTACCTTTGAAACTGTAGAGGGCATACACATTGGTCTTTAGGAGAGTTTCTTGACCTTGAAACATTTTTTTCTTTGAAATGGAAGTGGGGGTTGTATACAGAAGGATGGTTGGCAGCACATCTGGACTCTACCTGGTAGATGCCAGTGGTACACAAACTCAGCCATAACTATCAAAAATGTCTTCAGGGTAGGAGAGATGGCTCAGCACTCAAGAGCACTTGTTGTTCTTGCAAAGGACCTAGGTTTAGGCCAGCATTAACCTGGTGGATCACATCATCTATAACTCCAGTTCCAAGGGATCCAACATCATTTTCTGACCTCCATAAGCAACATGCATTCAATCAGGTATACATACATACATATGAAACACTTATATACATAAAAATTCTAAAACTATCTCTGGACATTGCCAGACTTCCTAAGAGAGAATGGAAGTAGCAACATCACCCCTATTCAGAACCACTGGCTTACGGTGAGCAAGGTGAAAATTGTTAAATATATGTTAAATGTGAATTTCAATATAGTATGGCCACCAGAAAGACCATTGGATGTGAACTCCAATGGTAAATCAATGTGGAGTATAAAGATGAGGGTGCTTATTGGTACTAGTAAGTAAAGAGTTTGAGATGGTATCTCACCATGAAGCCCAAGCAAGTCTGAAATTCACAGTCCTTCTACCTTAGCCTCCTAAAATGCAAGGACTGCAGGTCTATGCCTCCTTTCTCAGCTCCACTAGTAAGATTGTATGTGGTCTCGTTAAAAGACTGTTGAGGATGAAGTACTTGTCTCTACTAGCGGAAATAGAAGGAGCTAGGAAAATCAAGCCCATATCACCAGAGGAGTGCTTGCACAGCTTCTCATTCCTCTCCTGTGTCTCCACTAATTCACAGCGACCAATCTCACTATAAGCAAGAGCAAAAGAAATGTTTTCCTCCGATTTTCTCAAAGGCATCCTTTCATTCTTGACTCTACCTCTACATGATGAGATGGAAAACTCAAACTAGACTAGAAGGGTGGGAGAGGGAATCTGTGGGAATTTCTAAAAACAAAATCATACAAATACAGCTAAATATGCTCTTTGTGATCCCAATTAGGCCAGCTAGCAGTGAGGGATGATAGCCATGTGGAATAAGATTTCAACGTCATCCGTGGCTGTGCTCTAAGGTCCTGGTTTCTGAGACATAAGCAAAGATAGTAATTCAGTTGTAGAAGCAGCTGGTGTATCAGATGGGGGTGGGTAGGTGGAGTAGATGACTTTTAAGAATTCTTCCAGTCTGTAGATTCTAACAAGTGAACAGAATGCTGCCAGCACTGTGCTCTTTTCAGAGCAGGCTGGGGAGGCAGTACTCTAAAGCACCTCTCCTAAAGATGCCTCCTGCATCCAGGACTATATTCAACATAGGACCTTAAAGCTAATTTGTTCTCACTGTACCTTTGAAAGGAAAGTCATTTGCTTGGTAATGGAAAAATGAAGCATCTTCAATCTGCCTGCTTCCATACTACCTCCATGCCCAGAAATGTACCTCTCCCATGTGGAGTACATGACAATGAGCCAATTTAGAATAAAGCTTGGCATCTATACACAGCTAACAGTGGCTCAAATGGAAAAGCCATTTTCAGCATCCTTTCTGTTTAAAGGAATATTATCCATGAGCATTTCTGCCCTCCTCCATTGGAGGCTATTTTCTATGTTCCTGGCACTTGGCCTCCCTAGTGCTCAACATATATCTATCTAGTTGTCAGTGAGCCATTTTCATAGATGTGTGCCATGGACGTAGAGATGGCAAAAGGAAGGTCATTTCACTCCAAAAATATAAGGAAGAAGTGCAGGGTAGACAGCTTACAATTACTCAAGGGACAGTGAAGGAAATTACGTGCAGATTCTGAGAGCATCCTCACAAGAATAGAGAAGAGTTTGATGCTGGAAAATTGTACTCTACTTATGCACCAAATGGTTGCAAAGGTCAGTCACAAACAAATTACCAGAAAGACTTTGATTAGAACCATGTAAGTGGTATGAAGTCCTCTCTTGTCTATAAATCATGAGGATGAATGTACCCGAATTGTCATACATGCAAATGTGCCCAGGTTCATCCAGGGCACATTTTCAATAGGTAAACAAGAAATCTCCTGGCCTAGTCAGGAGAAAGAGGTGGGAGGGGAGCAAGAGAGGGAGTCAGAGACAGACAAAGATACAGAGACACAGAAAAAGGTAGAAGCACATAGTTACTGCTTGATAACAAGACACAAACTAGTGTGGAACAATCTTTTTGTTCTTCATTCAATACTGATAAATCTTAGCTAGTTACTGAAACAAAATCAAAGGTAATCTGCTTTTAGTGTCAGGGTTTTTTTCTGTTATAATTTGAAATAAGTTTCTTCTAGTGATTTTCATTGCATACATAATTTTAACCTTTATCTCTTTAGGCGATACAGCATATTAACTATTCAGTCCTCCCACTGACCATGCCACAACAGAGGCAAAACTTGGATGAAAGAAGCAAAAGGTATTTCAACTATGCATACTGTTCTGCTGGCTTCTAAGGAGCCAGACAAAGAACTGTATATGGAAAAAGAAGCAAGTGTGGAGGTTGTCAGCCAAACATAATGATCTTTTCAAATAAAAATCATTATAATCACTGAAGCCCACATTAGAACCTAGGGGTCACGCTAACAATACCAGGCAATTATCTCCACTTATGGGAAGCTTACTGAGCTGCAAATGTTAGTACAGACAAAAGACAATATTTTTCAGAATTCACCTTAACTGTAGCCCAAGTATTCAATAAAGTGAGATATCTGTGCAAATGTTTCAGTATGGCATACTGATTTTGTAAATTGTCTGCTTGGCGATATTACAAATATCAGCATATCTGGTTTATCTAATATACAAATAACAAGATTTGACACATATTTATTTCACCTATTACCTATCAACCTAAAGTACACTGTCATCTATCAAAAATGACCATGGTATATAAGATTGCCCATGAAGATCAGAAACTTTTAGAATGATACCCAAAGGCTAGAAAAGAGCAGTATTAAACCACATTCCAACTTGAGGATCATTTATGTTCCTATTCACAGAGACGTGTAAATACTTTAGAAATTTCTAATTCAATCCTGCTATTTCATGGGAAAAGATATTAAAGTCCACAGAGACAGTTTCACTTCACAAAGTCACCCAGCAGGACATAGAAAAGGAAGTCATACCAGGCCACATAGCTTTTAGCTACCTCTTCATCTGCTCACAATACTCCTTCATGGGCTCCATCAAGATAGATTCAATTTTTTTCGGCATCTCCAAGCAAACAAAATCCAGTAAGACTTTATGTTTGGGGGAAATGTATAATGTATGGTTTTATTGGTACTCCTAGACATTTATTTTTAGAGTAATTTGCTGTAAAGTCTTTTATGTTACAAAAATTCTATACTGTAACCAATGTATTATTATGCAAACCTATGTGTTCTGCTGATCTGAGTGTCCTCATTATTTTTTTCTCTGTTTTTTTAAAAGGATAGGGCCTCCTTTATCACAGCACTCAAGAGGCAAAGACAGGTGGATCTCTAAGTTCAAGCTCAGTCTGGTCTACAGAGTGAGTTCTAGGATAGCCAGGGTTACACAGAGAAATCCTGTTTTGAAAAACCAAAATGATGATGATGATGATGATGATGATGATGGTGGTGGTGGTGGTGATGATGATGTTGATGATGATGATGATGATGGTGGTGGTGGTGGTGGTGATGATGATGTTGATGATAATGATGATGGTGGTGGTGGTGGTGGTGGTGATGATGATGTTGATGATGATGATGATGATGATGATGATGATGATGATGATGATGATGATGACAACGACCACAAATGAAATGAAATAAAAAGCTATGGCCAGAGCTGGCAAGGTAGTCTGGTCAAATAAAATAAAAAGATAGGGCCGGGTTTGGTGAGATGGTTTAGTCAGTTTAAGTAATTACAGTGGAAGTCTGGACAACGTAGTTTGATCCCCAGTATCCACATAAAAGTGGAAGGAGAGAATCTACTTCAAAAAGTTGTCCTCTGACCTGCACATGTATACTGTGGCATGTCTGCCCGACTCCACATACAAACATTCACTAGTAAATGAAGAGTGAATGAATAGATAGATGGATAGATAGATAGATAGATATTCAAATAAATAAATAGATCGTTTTGAATTGAAAATAGACAGGGCTGCTACACTGGGCTTGAATTCATGATCCTCCTATCTCTGCTTCCCAAGACCACGCTTTTCAAACGTTCCCTGGGGCCCCAGATTGCTCTCTGACCACCAACTTAAAATATCAGCATATTTTCCTCATGCTATCTTCTTTGCAAGGCTATTTTTGGTAATTTCATCAGTGTGTACAATGTATTTAGGTCATTTTTATCCCCCACTCCTTCCCTACAGCTACTCCAGCCACCACCACACCCCGTTCCTACTCCATGCGTTCTTCTTCTATGAGAACCAGAGAAGAAGAATGTGAGCATCTCGGCTCCAGTTTGCAGGACTTTCAAAATCTCATTTTCAACGTCTAAAATGAGGGAAGTGCCTACTACTCAGCTGGCATTTCCCCTTGAGCTTGATTTTATTTGCATCACAACTTACTGGGAGAGGAAGATCTAGGGACTGCAGTGCTAAAGACCAAGACTGTTAGAGCACACATCATTCATTTTAAATATAAAATATATGTACACATATGTTTGCATGCACGCAAATACCCTTTCGTATCTCTCTCTCTCTCTCTCACACACACACACACACACACACACACAGAGCACTTGGAAAACATGTCTATGTCTTCTTCCACCAGAGTGAGCTCAAAGTGTCTTGGTTTAGTTTCTCCCTGATTGCATGTTGAATATCAGTTTCCTTTCTCCTTCTTATATTGATCTTGTGCAACAGACCATGGCTTTTCTACTTGATGAACATTCCACTAAATGTCCTCTTCAATTTTCACAACTGGAAGTCTCTTTTTGTAAAATTAAGAGCTGTGTTAAGAATATAGTATCATTAACCTTTTCAAAGGCAGAAAGTCACTGAGTTCACAGGACCTCAGCAAAAGTCATTTCTATGTAATACTTAAGGAACACAGTAGGAAGGGAGAAAGAGACAAAGAAGACTTGGTTGTAATCATGTTTTTCTTTACATTTCTACCAACGATTAGCCAAAACTCAATCCACAGGCCTCAAAACGAACTTTATTCACTTGCCTCACCTTTCTACAGAGGCATATACAATGTTTTCCTTACCAAAAAATAGGTGTTAGATCTTGGTATCTGTTTGATAGCAGAAAGTTCTGGGTTCAATTGTACCTTGCTACTTACTTTGTGAGTTTGGAGTTTTGGAAATGTTACTTAACTCTTCAAGTTTATGGTCAATGTTAAGACTAAATTGAACAATGTTTGAGAAGGATCTAACACATAGTAAGAATTAAACTGACATGGCTTTCTTGTTAGTGGTTATTTAATGTTGATGGAAACAAACTCTGTCGTCAGAGACTACTTAAAAGTGATGAAATAAACTGCCTATAGTTTTCCATATCTGTTTCATGTATTCTCAACACAAGTCATGCTGCTACAAGGGGAAGAAAATCAGTTCATAGAGAGAGTGAAAAAGGAAAATCCTAGATACGAGAGAAGTTTGTCCCTTCTGCATCCGGGTCCTACTTGTCACCAAGCTCGTTCCTTGGCGCTTCACTTTCTTATGTTATTTCCTTATTGTGTTAGGGATAATTGGAGTTAAATAAACATATTCTTTAGGTTGTTATAAAAATGAAGGTCATGAAACACCAGTCTGTATTTTCATCTGTACTTAAAAGATGGATTTCTAGGTAATTCCCTATATTAACAATACCCCACACTTCAGTACTGTATGCAACAAGTAGCAGAGTGACCCACAAGGTTATGTCACATTATATATCATACTATGACCTACAAACATGGCACTCCCTCCCTGTCTAGTATAACTATCATATATTCCATTTATTGGAACTTACCTTCATAAATAACCGTATGTATGTATGTATGTGTGTATGTGTATATCATATATATATATTCCCAAACTCTAATTTCAAGCCTGTAGGGAGCATGTAAAATACAAAATCCTGAGTGAATGTATGTCTTGAGTACATGTGAGTCGTTGACATGTGCCAGTCATATCAAGGACCCTAATGTCTTAGACTCACAAGAAATGCCAAAGCTTTCCCAGGGAAATGGCAGATCTGTCTCTCTTGGTCCAAGTGTGATGATTGTGTAGGAAATGTCCACCATAGTTTTCTCTGCCAAGATATTTACAGCCTGAAGACTACTTCCCTACAAAGACCATTTCCACAGATTGGCTGAACCTGGCGCCTTGTCAGTTGTATACCGTAACCCCCACCTTCTTGTTCAATTGTACACAATAAGTCTTCATCCATGTTCAAATTAATATAAGTACACTAGCTTCTAGGGTGCTGTGACCCATCCATCAGAGGAAGCACAGCTCACCTGATCTCAGCTTTTCTGTGTATATGTGTCTGTGTGTCTATCTTTCCTTCATTCCTTCGCCACCCTCAGTCAGGATTCTTGGACCCAATCCATGCAAAGACATGCTACAAGCCTTACTGTCATTCCATGTCAGAAAGGCAATATCTATATAGTACCTGCTTAACTTTCCAAATAAGATTTGATGCAAAAAGGACGACTACAATCAAAACCTGGGAGAAGAAAAAAATTCATCAAGAGTTTAAGGCTGGCTTATTTTGTAGAAAGCCATTCAGTGAGCTCTAATGAATGTGTCTGTGTCAAAGGCTTCTATTATCAATGAGCCTTAAGACCCATCCCAATATAGGATACAGATTATGGCCCTGTAGCTACCCAGAGCTATTCCATAAAGGGCATAAACAGATGCCACAAACAGTTCATCCTTTAAAGTGTCATGGCTCTGATTAAAGTGGCAAAGGGTTTCTGAATGAGAGGCCAATGCACCACTGATAGCCACAGGCTCTGCTGCTTGTTAGCCAGCATTCCTGTCATCCTGGAGACACATAGTAACTTAAACTTGAGATTTATTGTGCTCTCATTTATAGTCAACTACCAATGATTTATAGTCCTGGGGACAACATGAACATAGATAACTGAAATCCACGATCTTCCACATTGTAACCAAGAATCTGAATTCTCATTAAATTCTCATTTAACTCTTCTGTCTATAGAAACTATGTTGAAAACATAAAATGGTTTTCACCTATATCTCTGTCTCAAATCCTATACAAACTTGGCATCTGAACTTCTAAATGGAAAAAGGTAAACATTCAAATAGAATTACCCCAACAACAATATCTATAGAGTCATTTTTAAATGTACATTATGATTGTAAATGAATTGAGAGTGGGCATTCTGAGACTTGACCCTTTGGAACACATAAAGCAGGAGCTCAAATGCCACTAAGGGATCAACGAGTATCCAAAAAAGCACATACAAATACCCACAACCCATCAAAGCCATGTTTCCAATTATGAAAAAACAAGCAGCAGGCCTGCTGAACAGCATTTTGGAATGGGAACAAGTCTCACAGCTTTCCCTGTATCGCTAGCCACAACACCATCCTCTGCTAAGAATTTAAGAGTGCCATCTTCAGGGTTCTCCAAACCTTCGATCCTTTTATAGACGTATCTTGTTTAAGAAACTCAGACTTAATTACTTCTCCATTTCTTAAGGGATCCTGGTACAACTTTTCATGTTAACTAGGGGGAACGAGCAAAAGGCAGTCTGTCATAGCCCAGTGCCGTGGCATAAGAAAAGCTCTCAGTGTAGCTCTAGGTTTTGTATCTATCAAAGAGTCTCTAGGGCAAACATCTATCCTTCAGTGTCTTCACCTCTGAGACTGACAGCAATGTCTACCCTCCTAGCAGAGTATAAAAAGCGCGTGCACACACACACACACATTTTAGAGTGCACAAACCATTATCATGTATGATTTATTACATGATCCATGAATCTGGAGGCAAAGGGTAGAGGATTTGTAGTCTCTTTTATTCTACACAACCATACAATAAATAAAAGTAATTTAATAGGCACAGGTAACTTTCTTTTGAGAAACTACGTGCAGTATGACTTTCTTTTCAACTATAAAAAATCATCACAAGATCTACTTTCAAATGCTCATTAAGAAGGAAAAAGTTCTTTCCATTACATCATTTAGAAATCTTTAGCATTTACTCTGGATTCCTGGAAGTAAAATTATCATCCAGAGTTGTTACAATGGAACTGAACAGATCTTCACAGTACCTGCCTTCCCCTCTGCAATCCTTTACTTCTGGCTACTGAGAACAGCTACTCAGTCCTCCTGGCTTTTTAAATCACTTTTAAAATGTTAGAAAAAACAGTCATCTTTAAATTTCCTGTGGATATATCAAGAAATTCCATGCTTAGCATACTATGCTCTCTCATTCACGTCTATTTAAAGGATGTAGTACAATGTCTATGGAAGAAAAGACTAACATCTTTGCAGCCTGCTAGCTTCAAACAGTCCCACCCAGTATTCTATGAGGTAAATCTAAACCCAGAAGAGTTTCATTGACCAGAACAAAAGGCTCTCTAGCATGCACAATGGCTATAAGAACTGTCATTGTTGAGATCCTACCATGTCCCAAATGGTAGCCATCGTGCCTACACGTGACAGTTCAGCATGCACAGTGGCTAAGAATTACCATTGTTGAGGTTCTACCATGTTCTATGTGGTAACCATCTTATCTACACATAATGGTCTTTTAAAATTCTTTTAATAATTCTTCAAAAAGACATGCTTGTTTTAAGATGATACAATTGAAGTTGAGAAATGTGAAATGACTTGCTTAAATAGAGTCAACTGGAAGTCTTACAAAGAAGGACCATGTCTGTTTTATTCAATAGCAGTATATGGTGCCTAGAATTATATCTAAAAACAGTAGGCATGTACAGTATATGTACATAATGCCAGATGAAAGAAAATGGTACAGTGGTACAAATGGCTACATCAATACCCAGAATCCACTAGAGCTGGGGTTTTTGGAGGAAGAATGTCTGCCTTACAATTGGTTTTTAATGGAATTGGCAATAATAAACAGTTCCCAAGCACTTACTAACAAAACTTTACTTATTTGCGAACTGACTCAAATCCTCTACTCCTTAAACGGACCTAGATTAAACCTTGAGACCATCCATTCTGCCATTTAGAATATGGTTAAAAGCATTTAAAATAATGTTCTTAGCTGATAAAAATGATTTGGGGGGTCATTTCATTTCTTTTCCATGTAAGGACAACTTGTAGGTGCTTTGCTGAGTTGGTCAGTGCTTTTTCTTCAAGTTCTAAATCCTCACAGCATGTTGAAAAATAAAAACAAAGAAAGTACACTATTTGAGTTTCCATATAAACTCATTGACATGCATGAAATTATGGGTTAAAATAGAACCTTTGTCTCCTTAGGCCAATTAAAACTTAGTACATATTCCCAAAAGAACACATTTGGCTGCTTTTTTTATTTCATAATATGTTAATATCAATTTCACCTTAGTATCGTAATCCCAAATAAAACAAATTATGTGAGAATGATCACTGGACTTCAAATACTATAAAAATTATATGCTGATGATTTATTGTCTTTTTCTTTTTTGTGTGTGAACTGTGGATATTTTAATTGTATTAGGTTTTTCAATTTAGAAAACCCACACAGGTTTATATTTCTTTTTTATTAATCATTTTATTCAATTACATTTCAAATGAGATCCTCCTACCTGGTTACCCCTTCATAACCCCCACCATCCCAGCCTCTCTCTACCCCTCCTTTTTGCCTCTATGAGGGCACTCCTCCACCCACTCATCCACTCCTGTCTCACCACTCTGCCATTCCCCTACTCTGGGGCATCAAGAATTCACAGAACCAAAGCCCATCCCATTGATGCCCGACAAGGCCATCCTCTGCTACATATGCAGTTGGAGCCATGGGTCCCTCCATGAGTACTCTTTGATTTGTGGCTTAGTTCCTGGGAGCTCTAGGTGGTCCAGCTAGTTGATATTGTTCTTCCTATGGGATTGCAATCCCCTTAAGCTCCATCAGTCCTTCCTCCAGCTCTTCCATTGGGGTCCCCGGGCTCAGTCCAATGGGTTGGCTGTATCTGCATCTGTATTGGTCAGGTGCTGGTAGAACCTCTCAGGGAACAGCCATACCAGGCTGTGGTCAGCAATTGCTTCTTGGCATCAGCAATAGTGTAGGGGATTGGTGTCTGCACATGGGATGGATCCTTAGGTGAGGTGATCTCTGGATGGCCTTTCCTTCAGTCTGTGTTCCATTTTTTCCTGACTTTTGTTTGGACAAGAACATTTCTGGGTTAAAAATTTTGAGGTGGGTGGGTAGCCCCATCTCTCAACTGGGGGCTGTGCCTATCTTCTGGAAGTGGTCTCTACAGGTTCTCTCTCCCCTTTGTTAGGTATTTTGGATAAAATCATCCCCATTGGGTCCTCAGAGCCTCTCGCTTCCCTGGCATCTGGAACTTTCTAGTGGCTACCCCCAGTTCCCTATCCCCCACTGCTACATATTTCTGTTCAATTTCCTGACTCTCTGTACTTCTTTCCTGTCTCTTCCAATACCTGATCCTGACCCCCCCCATATTTCCTTCCCCATCCCCTCTCCCTCCCAGGTTCCTCCCTTCCTCTACCTCCTGTATTATTTTGTCCCCCCTTCTATGTAGGATTGAAACATCCACACTTTGTTCTTCCTTCTTCTTAAGCTCCATACAGTTCATGGGTATTCTGAGCTTTTGGGCTAATATCCACTAATCAGTGAGTACATACAATGTGTATTCTTCTGTGACTCAGTTACCTCACTTATGATGATATTGTCTAGTTCCACCCATTTGTCTGTGAGTTTCATGAAGTCATTGTTTTTAATAGCTGAGTAGTATTCCATTGTGTAAATGTATCATATTTTCTGTATCCATTCCTCTGTGGAGGGACATCTGGGTTGTTTCCAGTTTCTGGCTATTATAAATATGGCTGCTATGAACATAGTGAAACATGTGTCCTTGTTATATGTTGGAGCATCTTCTGGGTATATGCCCAGGAGTGGAATAGCTGGGTCCTCAGGTAGTATTATGTTCATTTTTCTGAGGGCCTGCCAAACTGATTTCCAGAAAGGTTGTATCAGCTTGCTATCCCACCAGCAAAGGAGGAGTGTTCCTCTTTCTCCACATCCTCGCCAACATCTGCTGTCACTTGAGTTTTTGATCTTAGCCATTCTGACTGGTGTGAGGTGGACTCTCAGGGTTCTTTTGATTTGCATTTCACTGATGACTAAGGATGTTGAACATTTCTTTAGGTCCTTCTCGGCCAAATCATTGCATTTGTTTAAAGTTCCACTTTTGAAAAATAAGGATAAAGAAGCTTTTCTCAAAAAGCTAATGACTATTGCTAAGCTAATATACATCCGGGAAAGCCAACCAGTGCCCCACCAATAACCAAGTAAGATAGATAGATAGATAGATAGATAGATAGATAGATAGATAGATAGATAGACAGACAGATAAGATGCAAAAGAAGTCCAACAGAGTTATTGTTGGGAACTCATTATAAAAGAAAAATGATATCCCCTAAATAAACACTCAGGCTACAATAAATCACCAAATTGTTTAGAAATGAAATTACCTCGGAGAAGATATTTACTATAAGCAGTGAAGTTTTAAATAAATAAAATTAGAGGAGGAAAAGGGGGCCAATTTCCTTGTGAGAATCCATCATGGTTAAACAGGCAATCTCCTTCAGCTCAAGAAGCCAAGACTGTAACTCTGGGAGCTGATCTCAGGACAGACGTCTAAAGGAAGTGAACAAAAGCAGGCTGCAATGGTAGGGGAGGAAAAAGCTCCAGTCATACTTGTGAGCTGGGCACTCAGAGTAGAAGAACTAAAACAGCCATAGTCTTCAGTCTCAGTAAATCCTTAAGTAGGATAAGGAAAATTTGCTCTGAACAATGTGAGCCTAAAGACACCAAAAACTGACCTATAGCCAAAAGGACATCATTATTTTCTGTATAATGGTAAATAAATATTTGGAATTTTGAGAAAATAGACTACTATGAAAGCATGGGTAATTAAGGAAAAATAATAAGAAAAAAAGATGGGAAAATTTATTAACACTTCTGTGTACACTGGAGACCACACTTGCCCCCCTTAAAGAAGGCAGTGTGCTTGAGGCCACACATGGTGACTAAATGGCTGATCTGAACAAGAATAGAAAGCCTCATGAAGACAAAAACTTTTGTCTGGTTTGGTCATTAGAATGGAGACTTAAACATGATAGAGTCTCAAACAATATTTGATGCAGGAAGAAAGGATGGGGAAGAAGAAACAATGCAGTGTAATAGTAGAATGTGTTTAGGACATCCTGTGTGGAATTCTAAGCAGGAAACTGTGACATGGCTCCTGGCCCCAGGACCTTACAATCTATTCAAGGTAAACATAGGGTGCATACAAAAGGTGACTCACAACCACATGTTAGACCTTGAATCAAGCCAAACCAGTGATATGAAGGTCAGTCTTGAAAAGTGTTTGATAAAGAAGGACATCACAATGAAGTGCAGAAGATGGAGAATGTTTGATGGCGAAAGAAGCAGCGATAGCTCAGTAAAGACACTAATGTGGCTGGAATCCTAAGCCCCTCATTTCCTAGTGTAACAGGGTCTCAGTTCATAATGCTGATGAAGATTCATTCATGACTTTCATAGTGCCTCTAATAGTGTTGGTATGCATGGTATTATCATACGGTAGAAAAGATGAAAGATTCCCACACAAATGGTAAGAAAAATTTTAGGGTTTGGGAAGACAGTTCAGTCAGTAAAGCTCTTTCTTGCCTTGCAACCTTGAGGACCTAAGTTTGATTCTCAAAATCCACATAAAGAAGCAGGGCATGCTGAGCCCTTTGCAATTCCAGCAGCCCTGAGTAAGTACAGACTAGACCTCAGTGACTGGCTGGCTTAACAGCATGGCTTATTTGGCAAGCACCATTCCAGATAGAAATGCTGTCTCAAAAAAAATAAGGTGGACATTTCCTGAGAAACTATATGCAGTGTTGACTTCTGCCCTCAAACACACACACACACACACACACACACACACACACCATGCACATATGCACACAAGCTCTCAGATAAAGAGATTTTTCAGAATATGAGTGGAACTATACCCAGGAGTGCAGAGATGACAAAGAGGAACCAATCCTGAGCTCAGCTTTTCTCTTCTTTGGTCTGTAGCAATCCACCTGGTAAGAGGCCCTTCTCTCCTGGAATAGCTAACCATGGTACATGTGGTATTCTTTATGGGAACCACTGAAAAGTAACATCCCAGGCATCCCTTCCCTCAGGATGGCATGGACCAATTCCAAAACACAGAATGTACTTCAGGTCCTCCTCTTTTCCCCTGTCAGGTACCTTTACAGAGTGTATAACCTTTATACCCACATATGTTTGTCTTGGAAATAGCCTATTCTATCTTTGACCTGTTATATTAAATGGCACTTCCTTTCATAGATTGCCAGTCTACTGCTTGGTGGCATTAGTTGCATTCAGTCTTGTGAGAAATCCCTAAGTCTTTCCCCAGAGCCAGTCCACACCCATATACTGCTTCAGATTCAGTCTTTTTTCTCCATGACTTTATTTACCAACTTCACATCTCGATTGCAGCCCCCCTCCTGCCTGTCCCCCATTTATACATCCCCTCCCTCCACCCCCCATCCCCTTCTCCTCTGAGCAGGAGGAGGCTCCCCCTGGGTATCAAGCCACCCTGACACCTCAATTCACTGCAGAACTAGGTACATCCTCTCCGAGTGAGACCCAACAAGGCAGTCCAAATATTAGACAGAGCTCAACAAGTCTTGTGGAAGAATTATGGGAAGGATTAAAGGACCCCAGTGTGGGGGATGGGAACTCCACAGGAAGACCAATAGAGTCAACTAACCTGGACCCCAATGGCTCACAGAGACTGAGGCACCAACCAAAGAGCATACAAGGGCTGGACCTAGGCCTCCTGCACATATGTAGCAGATGTGCACCATCACTCTTTTCGATCAAACCACCACATGTAGATAACTATTTCCTCAGAAAGCAGACTAAATCACCCCCAAACCACAGCAGAACTGCACAGTCACAGAAAGTACACTTGAGACATAAGGACTACACACAGAGATCAGGATCATGACAAACTACCCAACACCCGAATGAATCCTAGTAAAGCATTAGAGGTGTGTGGGAATACCCAGTATCACCAACATTACCATGTTGGGGACCTGAAAGAGCCAGGACCATGACAAATTTACCAACATCACTACTATTGCCACATATAAAAGACTCAGCAACCTGAAAGAGCCTCCAGTATGAACAAGGAAAAAGTAGAGGATAGGAGGAACACTAGGAGGAAACGACAGTGAAACGAAACTGTGAAGAACCCCAGGGATGCCAGCTCTATTAATAATGTGAACTGTTTAGGTGACTAACGGAAAGAAAAGAAGGGAAGAAAGGAAGGGAGGGAGATTTAGAGGCTATTCAATGAAGAATCGAGAAGTGGCAGTAATTATCAATATGAAATACCTCAAGACACCCAGGAGTGAGTTTTAAAAATAAGAGGAAGAGAAAGAATGCTGCTATCCGGAAGCAATTCCTCCAACTTTGGCTGCCTGATTTGGCTGTCAGGATTCACTCACGAATACAATCTGATAGCAAACCCAATGCCTCTCAGTTCATCCTGAATTTACCATAGTCATTGAAAATAGCAACTGTCCCAGAGACATCTATATGTGGTGTGGAAGGATGTGAGTGGCTGTTTTGGCTTCTAAGGGAAATCCACATTCAATGTGGTCTGCCAATTTTGGCATGAATGATGTTCTCCCTGGTAATGGGACTATCTGAGCTCATGAACGACATATTGTCAGTCTGTGGCTGATTTGTTTTATATTGCCTCGGTTGGTCATTTTCCAACTCCAGTGCATTTGGATTTTCTTCTGGTATTCCATGTTCATAATATGCAGCTTAATTCACCACAGCCCATTCTACCAGATGGCCTCCTCTTTCACTCCCACCACCTCTGTGAAATCTGCCCACACGTTCTTTATACATCCTTTCTTCTGCCAACCATCACAGAATATATCTCCTCACAGAAAGCAGTACTCTCTTGTGCTGATTATGTTTGATTGAAGACTAGACCTTTTTGATCACATGCTGCTCATCAAAATGAGAAATAGGTGTCTGAAAAGAAAAGGAGAAACAGGGTGGGAAGAACTTCCAGTAAGAATGATGCTTTGTGAAGGAAGCCTGTCCATAACTGCTTGTCTGTGTTTTCATTTCTGTTTTGTCTCTTTCAGAAAACAGGACCAAGGTAAATAAAAGAAATCCCAAGATGCCAATATACCAGATGTTTTCACTTTCCTGATTTCCCTCTCTATCCAGACCCGTGTGTGTGTGTGTGTGTGTAACTATGGATTTAAACACACACACTATGCATGACTTGGTATTTTATTTTGTTTCATCTTCTTTCGTTTTGCAGGATCACGTTATACATTAAGATCATCATATGTTGAATATATAGCTGTTTCTATATTTAAAAACTCTAGTGAAGGCAGTGCATTTTTCCATAAAATTGTTTACATAGGGTATATTTTCACAAGGAATGGCTATATTGATTCCTGGTGGCTTCAAATTTACTTTCTTAATCAGAGCAATTTCTGCTACCATGAGCAACATATGAGTCTGCTAGCTTTACCATTTTTCTCCAACACAGATGATTAAAAATGTCTTTAAAACTGGCTGATTCAAACGGTCCAAGATGTTCTCCTATCAGCACTTAATTTGTAGGTTTTGGAAACTCTGTTCTCCATACACGTATTCATTACTCTTAACTCTTGTGTGAATTGTCTGTTCACTTTCTTTTCCACTAACTACTGGGTATCTAGCTTGAGATGTTTCATGATCTTAATCATCATCCACTTCTTTCTTATTAATTTAATATCCTCCAAATCTTTTTTTAATGATTTATTTATTTTATAATATATAAGTACACTGTTGCTGTCTTCAGACACACCAGAAGAGGGCATCGGATCCCATTACAGATGGTTGTGAGCCACCATGTGGTTGCTGGGAATTAAACTCAGGACCTCTGGAAGAGCAGTCAGTGCTCTTAACCACCGAGCCTTCTCTCCAAGCCCCCTATTTTTAAATTCTAAGCACATTTTATTGCTTTGGTAGTCCAACCTATAATCTTTTTCTTCATGATTTCTTCAAGCTTTCCATAAAATAAATGGATTCTAAAATGAATTTTCAGCCATTTTTTTCCTGTGATTTGTTTCTTCAACTGTATCATTAAAAACAGCTTCGATTTGGGGATCAATTTGCACTGTTAACTATTGCCCTTTATTATGTATTCCCTTGTGTGGCTAATTACAAGTATATCAGAGTTGTTCATTCACATATTTGGATACAACTAAAGTAAGCATAGTCTAATATGTGAATATAGTAGAAACATCAGGGTAATGTCTTCAGAACTAAATCCAGGAATTACAACATTCTAACTCTGTGATTCACAGAACTGAACCTTACTTACTTATAAAAATGAGGAAAAAGTTTGTATTTCATATCTGCATCATAAAGTATCTACTAGCCACACTGGTTATTTGGGTTATAATAAGTTAATCAAAATTAAAACCTGTTTTTTATTTTTTATTTAATACTTTGTTTACATTTCAAATGTTTTCCCCTTTCCAGGTCTCCCCTTTGGAATCCCCCTATCCCAACCCCCCTCCCCCTGCCTCTTATGAGGGTATTCCCCCACCTACCCACCCACTCTCGTCTTCCCTCCTTGGCATTCTCTTATACTGGGGGATCTAACACCCTCAGGCCCAAGGGCCTCTCCTCCCCCTGACGTCTAACAAGACCCTCCTCTACCACATATGTGGCCAGCACCATGGGTCCCTCCATTTGTATTCTTTGGTTGGTGGTCCAGTCTCCAGGAGTATCGGGGGGGTCAGGCCAATTGCCACTATTGCTCCCTCCATGGGGATGCAAACTCCCTCAGCTCCTTCAGTCCCTTCTCCAACTCCTCTATCTGGGACCTCACACTCAGCCCTACGGTTGCTGTGATGTGACTCTTGGGTGTTCTAAACTTTTGGGCTAATATCCACTTATCAGTGAGTACATACCATGTTCATTCTTTTGTGACTGAGTTACCTCACTCAGGATGATATTTTCAAGTTCCATCCATTTGCTTACAAATTTCATGAAGTCATTGTTTTTTATAGCTGAGTAGTATTCCATTGTGTAAATGTACCACATTTTCTGTATCCATTCCTCTGTGGAGGGACATCTGGGTTGTTTCCAGTTTCTGGCTATTATAAATATGGCTGCTGTGATCATAGTTTAAAACCTGTTTTTTAGTCTCGCTAGTAATATTCAAGTTCTCAGTATTCATACATATTAATGGTTATCAGAACCGGGTGGTGTTCATATTATAAATCATTTCTGTTATCGCAGAAATTTTATTGTGTAGATCTGCCATAGGTGCTTTATGAATAAAAGTGCCTAATTTGTAGTAACTATAGATGTACTGGACTAAAATATAGCTACAGGTTTTCCTTTTATTATTATCATTTTAAACTTTTAAAAATGATTTGTTTCATTTATATGAGTACACTATAGCTGTCTTCATGCAAACCAAAAGAGGGCATCAGATCCCATTACAGATGGTTATGAGCCACTGCGTGGTTATTAGGAATTAAATTCAGGACTTTTGGAAGAGCCATCAGTGCTCTTAACCACTGAGCTATCTCTCCAGCCCAACATACAAGTTTTTAAGTGAGTACTGAAGCAGCTACTAGTAAATGCCAAATGATCTACATCAAGGAATCATATTTGGCCCACACAGCAAGAAACTTTGGACTGAGGATATAACTTTGTTAATAGAGTACTTACCTTAGTAGGCACAAGGCCCTGAGTTCAATTTGCAAAACTATATACATTGGGTGTGGTAGCTCACACCTGTAAGCCCAACACTGGGGAGGTAAAGGATGGAGAACCAGGGGCTCACAATCATCTGTGTCTATATAGAGTGCTTCCTAGACTCCTTAGGAATGAAGGCAATGGACTGGACTGCAGAGTTCCATGTCTAAATCATGTGAATATCCAGACATACTCAAACTGGTACATTCCCTCTGTAATCTCTCAGCCCTGCACTAAGACCAATAAAAGACCTCAGGAGCCAAAAAGGAGGAAGGGAGGGAGGGAGGGAGAGAGGGAAGGAGAGAGAGAGAGGGAGGGAAGGAAGAGGGAGAGAGAGACAGACAGAGAGACAGAGAAATAGAAATAGAAACAGAGATAAACAGAGAGAGACAAACAGAAAGACAGGAGAGATAGAGAGAGGGGAAAGAGAAACAGAAAGAAAGCAGAAGTTTAGATACTGTTAAACACTGAAACACTGTATGTGAATTTTTTTAATGAGGTGTCTGGTGACAAGTCTATGTGAGGTACTAATCCATGTTTTACAGTCTTCCTGCTGTACAAAAGCAAAGAGCTAGGGCTGGCTGCTTGGAATCATTCTTTCTTCTGTCTGCTAGAGATGAGCTTGTTCTTTCTATTCCCACTCACCATTTCTCCCAGGAAAAACAAAAAGCAAAAGTTATTTTGCAATTCTGACAATGAGAAGATTTGGGTCCTCACTCATGCATCTTTTTAATATTGTGTTATTCCAGAGTTCTCATTCTCAGCTATTTCCCCATGCCCTCAGACCTCCGGTTATGAAAAGATATTAAAATACCAACATCTGGCTTGAGAAATAGATGCCTCTGTGGCAAACTTGATTAAATTGCATTTGCCTCAAGCATTCATTCATACTTATGGAAACTATATGCTCAGCAGTATGTACACATAAATGAAATATGTACTTCCCTGCTTTTAAGAAAGTTGCAATTCAGTGGATCTGGGTAATTTTTTTAATCACTGAATGGTGATACAGACTTAATTTTAAAGTATGTTTCTTGCTTATAGTAGGAAATGAATGAGTAAATAAATGACTTTAATGACATGATTCTAATGCATCAATTAATCAAACAAAGGACTGGGTTAAGAATATAAATGGTATATACCCATGTTTCCACCGAGTGTGGAAACATACATATACTCCTCAAAATGTATTTAAAGACTCAGAGTGTCAATTTTCTCAATGGTCAGGAACAAGAACTTGGAGTACTGGCTGGGACCAAAGTAAAATTGTAAATAGTTCTTAATGCCGACCTCTGTGAGACAAAAGTCAAGTTTCAGAGCTGTAAGATATTGTCTTTCTGCATTTTTCAGTCTTCTACAACTCTCCTATGAGTAACGATGCATCTAAGAGTGCTTCTTTTTCAGGCAGCCAAAGGCTATGCACAGTGCCCTCTGAGAGGCCTGTTGGTATCACTGAAACTTCAAGCTTGCCCACGATCAGAGAGAGCACTTTCCCAGTACTCTTGCTTAGACCAGGAGAATTGTCTGTGTTCTTTTAAATAAATAAGCAGGTACATTTTTTCCTAGAACTGGTCCCATAAGATCGAAGGGTCTGAATCAATAATTAGAACTCACAACACAATTTTATTGCTATTGGAAATGTCTTCCTTAGGGTACAAGGCAAGCTGAAACTTGGAAGAGAAAAGGGAAATATCATCAAACACATCACATACTCTCTCTCTCTCTCTCTCTCTCTCTCTCTCTCTCTCTCTCTCCCCCCCTGTGTGTGTCTTCACACACAAATACACACACACACACACACACACACACACACACACACACACCTCTATTCAGGGGCAGTAAGATAGCTGAATATATCAAGTAAGCTTCCACCAAGTCTGATAGCATGAATCTTATCCTTAGAATGCAATAGATTGTGGGAGAAAATGAAATCGTAGATTGTCCTCTGACTCTATGCATGTGCAATGGCACACACATGCACACACACACACACACACAGAGAGAGAGAGAGAGAGAGAGAGAGAGAGAGAGAGATTCATACACAATAAATAAATGCAGTAAATTTAATGAGAAACTTGTTTGAATTCAGCTTAGAATGCCAGCTTATTAGAACACTCAAACATTCCTGTAGAAATTCTTTCATAGTGCAAATCGGTGTCCCTTGAGAGTACTCAGGACTCCGTTATGTACTTCTTCTCCCTGCAAGTAGCTGTAGGAACAAAAAAAAAAAGCCAAATCTCAACTCAGTCTTGCTCTAGTCCAATATCCAGACCCAGGCGACTGCCAAAGGCCTCTGTGAATTGTGCAGGAGGCTATCACAGGCTTCGTCCTCCTCCTGAAAGGAGGGCTTTGGCAGAGACTCATGGATGTTCTCTCTGCCCTACCTCAGAGGGAATGAAGGTTGTTTCTCAAGACAAGAAGTTTTTGGCTCCTCTCTAATGTGAATTATGTTTCACAAGCTGAGCATTGAAGCCCCAGGAAAGACTAAGATCTGAGGCATGGGTAGGAGACATTCAATTTGGAGAATTTAGTGCCTAATAATGCCACTTCATTGCCAAGTGTCTGTGACAACAGGAACAGAAGGCATTTATGCATCCCTAGGAGAAGCAGGCAGCACCCAAAAGGTCAAAGCGATTTTAAAGATGTTGTTCCTATTTAATATCCCTTTCAGTCCACGATTCAATTTCAAGATTGAAACAGTTTGGGGATGGTGGGGTAGAACTTAGCTATCTAGAAATGAAGCTCTGGTATCTATCTTTCTAGCCCTGTCTGAGAAGTGATGAACAGCCTCAAAGTCCCCCATCTGCAAAGGCTGGCAGGATGGAGTGTGAAAAAAGTCAGGAACTCAGCCAGCTGCTTCGTTTATCTCTCTCCATCTGTGTCTGCAGCACCCAAGATGTCTGAGCATCTTGTTATGGCCCAGGGAACTGGTTAGCTTACTATTTGTATAAACTTTTCCAGAAAGCTCATCTTGGGGGAGGCTCTTGATGGATGACAGAAGAGAACTTGAATGAATTCACTTTCTTTAACTGAGGGGGAAAAATCAAGGGGATGTTGAACCTCTGTGGAAAAGCACATGTAAAGCCAAAGTCTACAGCCCACACATTGGACTAGAGATAGATATTTCATTTACAAATCTCCATGATTTCAAAATCACTAAACTTTGCATGGGGTGGGGATAAAGGAACATTTGGTTTTATGCTGGCATTCTGTTTTCCATTAATTCTAAAACAACAACAACAACAACCACAAAACACACTGCCTTTGGACATCCAAAAGAATGTAAAATTGAAATCCCAAAATGGAGTATTTAAAAGAAAAACTCAACTTTTTTGAAAGAGGCATGTCAACTCAAAGGGTTTTTTTTTTCTTTCAAGTTGGTCATGTCAATGCAGGGGATTTAAAAACAACCATACAAGTAAGAGTAAAGAGAAGATCTGGAAACACCTCTTTTCTAAAACAAAGGTCTGTAATCATGTCTTTTCACAAATATGGTCTGGCTTAAATAACCCTCTGAGCTCCCCCAACCCCTTTGTAGTGAAAATGTCAAAGTACAAAGGGGACTGAAAGATGAGCAATTTGTGAGACAATGGAAGGCCTAATCCAGCAACACCTTGGGCAAACTTCATTAACCTCTGGGACACTGGTCTCTCAAGAACCAAGACCTACCAAGAACAACACAACCATCAGGTGCTAAATTAATTAGAACTTGGAGACGCTGACCTTCCCTTATCTTTCAATAGTTCTTTCAATGGCAGAGCTTAAAGTAGGACTATTTGTGAGCTGGAGACAGAATAACAGCTTATTTTCAATTGTGGGGCGGGTGTTTACATTTAAGATTGCCTTTCCTTGCAAGTTTTAGTTTTAAGGCTTAATTGCTTTTGGTCCCAGGAAAGAAAAATCAGCCACAAGGGTAGAGAGGTTCTGGGAAGGATGGGGGGGGGAGGGGGTATAGAGGGAGGAGGTGAGTGCATAGTCCTTAGGGAGCAGCTACCTTTATGGTGGGGAGGAGGTAAAAGTTCCTGCAAAGGAAAGATCTATCTTCAAGTCCACCAGCAGGGGTGGCTGTCACTATGATTTGAACTCTTGGTTTGCCTTTGCTGGCAGCTAGCATCACTGTTTCTATATAGATAATATCTTCAAGCTGAAGATTCAGAGGGGGGGAAATAAATTTTTGTAGTTATCTTCTCAGTCTGAGGCAGGAATCCATGTAAGTAAATATGATATTTCCGCCATATCAAGGGCATCAATTTTTTAAAAGAATAATATTTACTCTTTTTATTGGCTTCTACTCAAAATCCTGGAAACATTTACTAGTAAATTTAATTACTTTGCATGTTATAGCTATAAAATTGGAACTAGCAAGGCTAAGGGATGGGGGAGTAGTTGACTCCACAGTCCAAGCAGCCCAACTTCAATGCACACTCACTAATTTCTGGGAAAGCCCTGCATTAGAACACACCTTTATTAAACACCTACTATTTGCTAGGCACTTCTACAGGCTGTCTTATTTAATGTTCCCACTAACTCAGTCAGGATGGCATTGAGATTTGTATTCTACAGGTAAGAAAAATGAGGCTGTAAGATGGACATTTACTATCTGCCTTGATTCATAACTTGTATTTGGTTTGCTTATACATTCATTCTTTTAGCCTTATGCCATCTTTTCACATTATATATGCTAGTTACTAATATCTATAACAAAAAACAGACAAACAGAAAAGTAACCTGAAAAAAGAGAAGTCATTAAAGTTATACTACTACTCAGTAGCATATTAGGAGCTCAGCTGAGCCTTCCAGGTCTAGTGGATCAGCTCTGCCTAGCTTGAGTGACACCTCATTCCTTCCACGCTCTTTGACTCAACAAATAGTCTCCCCAAAGAATTACCTCAATTAACGAGGAAGGCTGTTTGTTCAACAAACATGGATGCACCAAGCACTCTGGAATACACTGACCAGCTCCAAGCCAACCTTTATACTTACTTTTCTCAGGAGCTCAGAGAATAAGGTAAGGACCCCAAGATAGATAATGGTGAGATTAATGGTACCAAAAAGGATAACACTATCAATTCTGATATGGAGGAGGGTACATTGTAGGAGCTTCGTGGAGGAGATAGTCTTGAAAATTGTACAGGCAAGGAGGCTGAATGATATTCCAGAAGGAGAACCATGAGTAATAAATACTATTTAAAAGACAATCAGAAAAGAAAATAGCCACTGAGAGGATAGGATCTGAACTTTTTCCTCTCATCCTAAACATTGTCAACACTTCCACTGAAGCTGTAACAATTGGTTTGGCTCATGATCAATGTGAATTTTAAAGCAAATAGAGCCTATGCTACAAAAGAAATGTATCTGCTTTCTCTTCCCTTATTCAATGCTTGAGGGCAGTGAATGTTACAAAATACCGATGAAATGCTTCTTAATGATGCTAGAAAGAAAAATAGAATCTCAAAGATTGCATAAAGTATTAATTTAGAGGAAATAAGATCATTTGGCATATAAATCAAGAATAATAAACGCATCACACTGTCAAAATCTGGAACATTTTCAATAAAGTACAACATCCTAGATACCACATGCAATCAAACAATTTTCCTGGATATTACAACTGTAATACAGAGCAGCACAAAATGCTTCCCCAGCACCCTGAGCCAGTCCCAATCCTGAAATAAAAACCAGCAAATAAGTAATGTTGCCTGGCAAAGCAATATTTGAAAATCCCATTTCTACGATGAAGACTGTCATAAAAATAAATTAAATAAATTTTACCAAAGCCAGCAGGGTCCCAACTGCTTCAAGCTTCCCAAACAGATTGCCTGACCAAAAAAAAAAAAAATACAAATCTAGAAATCTAGTAATTATGATCATTTAAAGAATTAACATCTATGCTTAATTAGCAAGCTAGAAGGTATAACTCAATTCCAAAGGCTTTTGACCTCTTCACACTAAATCAGAGACTAGTACAGACATGTGTCACATGCAAAGTAGCTGATGCTGCAAAGGCTTACTGCAGTAGGAATCCCTCCCTTTAACTAGAGCCAAGCTAAGGCAAGGTGAGGTTTGAAATGCTCCCTCTCACTCCCTAACAGCCCATGAATCTTGGGCATCAGGAAGAATGCTTGCTCTAAACAGCCATACATTTCATGTGTAAAAAGTGTGGCTAGACCTCCCGGAAACATATTCTTTGGGTGTTGCTTGAAATCCTATCACATCCTAGTAAGTGCAACAAGAAACTGACAGCCTCCCAAGACTTGACTGAAAGCCTACACTACTCAAACACAAAGAGGTAGGTAAAACAAAGGAAGCACAGGGCTTCCCTCAGGGAGGCTGAGCCAGAATTGCTATGGTTGAAATCCAAGGAGCCCGAATTTTCAGACTGCAAGGAACCTTAGAGGTCAGACTCAGAGTTCAGTTCAATCTTCAATTCGATTTATTCTCATCTACTATAAAGCAACGGAACGCCTCCTCAGCCTATGCCTCTGGAAATACAAGTTGAAATCTCACTCCCTGTGCCCACTGATGGATATAAAGCAAACAGTGGTGTCGAAAGATTATGGCTCCCAGAAACCTTTGCCCTTCTGTTTGGACACTAAGCAACTACAGTGGTCACCACTGTTCTCTTAATACTCTCCTGGACTTCTTATTGTCTGCTAGGGTGCTATGCTCCAGAAATACAATGAATGTGAGTCCAATCTTGTTCCTAAAACACAAGTCCCCTTGGGAAGAAGTGCTCAGTGGTTTGTGTCCAGCCTTTGCTGGGAAACTCCAGGCATGAATTATCTCTGCTGCATTTTCCATTACTAACTCACAAGTGCTAACAAAATGTTTGCTGTGTTACACTTTTCAAACAGGGCTTCTTGTCTCCATTTCCCCTTCTGCACTAAACGCAAAGGTTAATCTTCACCAACATGAAAACCAAAAATCTTTGTAAAGAAGTTTAAAGAGAAAACTATACCTGATAGTGTATTGTTTTATCAGGAGAGATTTTTACTTTTTTTTACTACTGAGAACCAAGCCTGATGCTTTGCATATACTAGGCAAGTACTCCACCTCTAAACCAGATCTATTTCCAGTTCTTTCTACGAGGCAAGGTGATCCAGGCTAGCTTAAAGCTCACTAGGAACCCTGACAAACTCCTGGTTTTCCTGTTTCTATCTCCTCAGTGCTGAGATTACAGGAATGCATTTAAACCTTCTTTTACTTTTTGTTTGCTTGTTTGTTTGTTTTTTAAAGATGTATTTATTTTATGTATATGAGGACACTGTAGTTGTCTCCAGAAACACGAGATGGGGGCATCGGATCCCATTACAGATGGTTGTGAGTCACCATGTGGTTGCTGGGAATTGAACTTAGGATCTCTGGAAGAGCAGTCAGTGCTCTTAACCGCTGAGCCATCTCTCCAGCCCCCCTTCTTTTACTTTTTATTTTGAGATAGAATCTCACTAAATTGCCAAGGCTGGACTTGAACTTGAAGTCCTTCTGTCTCAACTTCAGAAGTGAGATTAAGGGCTTGCACTAAAAGGTTTGACAACAGAGATATTATTTAACCAATATTTTTTGTAATATCCATTTTTAAAATTATATGCATGTGTGTATGTCTATATGTGGAAATATATACACAAATTCAAGTGCCCTTGGAAGATAGAGATGTCACTTAGCCCTGAAGCTCTGAGCTGCCTGATGTTGGTATTAACAACAAAACTCATGATGATCTCTGGAAGAGCAGTATGTGCTTAACCACTGAGTCATCTTTTGATCCCCAACCAATATTTTTTTTACTGAGTGCATAACACAAATCAAACATATACAGAAATTATTATTATACATGATTATGGTGAAAGGAAAAAAAGCAGACAAGAGATGAGGGGAAGGGAAGGAACAAAAGATATGGAGGGAGAAAGAATAAGTGGAGAAGGAAAAGGAGAGAAAATAAAATAATAAATTTGAAACTCTAAAATTAATCCCCAATCTGAAGATATTTAGATTTGTTGAGTGTTGGTATGTTCTGATCCTATGCTAGGCAAGTGTGGGAATGCAAAAACAGATAATTAAGAAAGCACAGCTAAATCACAATTATTTCATAAAACAGATGATTGAATATAGAATTGAATGTAGAAGTACAACATACCACAGAAGACAGAAAAAGCATATGGTGGTTTGAATGAAAATGACCACACACACACACACACACACACACACACACACACAGTCCAATTATGTTTGAATACATGGTCCTCAATTAGTAGCACTGTTTGGGAAGGATTAAGAGGTGTAGCTTGTTGTATAAGATGTGTCACAAGGGTAGGCTTGGAAGGAAGTTTTCTGCCTCCTGCTTGCCCTTAAATATTTGAGCTCTTAGCTATGTCTGCTGCCATGCCTTCATTTTGCCACCATGGAGTCTACCCTTGGAAATCATAAGCCCTATTAAACACTTTCTTTTGTAAGGTGCTTTCATCATGGTATTTAATCACAGCAATAAAACAGTAAGACAGATCAAAAGAAAAGGTATGACTGATAGGGATATGGGGAAGGAATAGAAAATAAATTTCAAAATATTAAAAACAAAATTGATCACATTTATTTAGCAATGAACTGAATGAAAAAGAAATTACAGGAAATTTAAAAAATACTCACAATGTTTGGGATTAAACCACATCAGATCATTTTTGTCATTTGACAGAATAGTTAGAGATAGAAATAAAACTGAGTGTAGAGGGCAGGAGAGATGGTTCTGCAGTTAGGAGCACTTGTTGCTCTTACAGAGGACCCAACTTCAATTCTGAGCACACACATAGCAGCTAACAAACATCTGTAACTTCATTTTGAGTGAATGTGAAATCCTCTTCTAGCTTTTGAGGGCAATAGAGGCACATAGAACACAGACATACAGGAAGGCAAAACATTCGTATACATAAAATAGTAAGATAAAATAAAATCATGTTAAAAATGAATGTAGGAAGGGGGATGTCACTGGAACAAGGACTTAGGTGTGATAAGGAATGGAAATAAAGATCTGATATAGAATAGACAAAAAGTAAGTAGGAATAGTATCACGGTATATATAGTAACATTATACTACATGTAAAGTAGATAGCTAGATATCCAAGAATGCTAAGATGGACTACACAAAAAAGAATATACTGAAGATGAAATACAAACAAACAAAATGATTAACAAGTAATAAATAAGCAAAGTAAATGTAGCTTACCTAGGCAATGAAATAATAATCAGCATTAGCATAGTATGAAATATTGATCCATGATCAAGTGCTTTCAAGGGTGGTGGGGAAGAGGGATTATGAACTTAATGCTAATAAACATGGAGTTTCTTTGCAGAGTGCTATAAACAGTCTTGAATTGGTGGTGACAGTTGCATATCTTTGTGATTATACTAAAAAACAAAGTTGTGGGCCAGTAAAGCAGTTCAGTAGATAAAGACTGATGATCTGGGTTCAATCAATGGGAACCCACCTGGTTTATCCTCTGACCACACACACACACACACACACACACACACACACACACACACACACTGTAAAAAGTAAATAACAGAAACGTACAGTTTAAAGTACAGTTTATAATATCAATTATATCATAGCAAAAAGTAGAAAATGAAAAGTTACATGTATTTCCATTAGAATGCTCAACATCTTTTCAGAAAATTAAGTTAATTAACTACTGAGACCAAAGAAGGTAACTTTAAGGTCTTGAGCTAATAAGCAATAATAAGGGAAAAAAAGTACACATTATCACTGATGAAAGAAAAATGATATGCAATTAGCAGAGCCACCAAGAGTCACTGAGAACAGAGACATTGCAATGTGAATCAGAAGGAAAAAACAGTCAGAACAGACTCAAAATAGCCTATGCTTGAAATGCTTCACTGTCCCCAAATCCAACCCCCCATCAGAATCTGTGGTCAATCCTCTGCCACATACAGAAAAGTCCCATGGGGCAGGAAAAAGAAGGAGGAAACAATGAATGAGGAAGAAACCTGAGAGAAAAAACTATGAGCTACATACCATGTGGAAGGCAGTTCACATATTTACCTCATACAAGTCAATAAACAAGAATAAAATAATATGTATAACTTAGCAATAGTGAAAAACTTTAGCAGAAAACATTAGAATCTACAATTTCTCTAATCCATTAACTATAGTGTAAGTTTTGAACAAAAAGTTACAATGAAATAGAAATGTGTTCACAAAATATAAGTCACTCAGTATAAAGAGTTCAATGCTGAATTTAGTAGAAAGGACTTCAAATAATTTACTGAAATATATTTATCACAGAAGTTAAAGGAACCATATTTTTAAAAATTAAAAAACAGGATGGGGACATAGCCCTGGCACATGTGTATGTGTGGGGGTGTACTTTACACTTATTCTGAAGAACTCATGAAGAAAAAAGAAAGAAAAGGAGGGAAGGGGAGGGGAGGAGAGAGGAGAGAAGAGGAGAGGGGATGAGAAGAGAGAAGGGGAGGAGAAGGGAGGGGAGAGGAGAGGGAAGGAGAAGAAAGAAGAGGAGGGGAGGGAGGGCAGGGGAGGAGGGAAGGGGAGGGGAAGGGAGGAGAGGAGAGAAGAGGAGAGGAGAGAAGAGGAGAGGAGAGGAGAGGAGAGGAGAGGAGAGGAGAGGAGAGGAGAGGAGAGGAGAGGAGAGAAGAGGGTCCACCAGAGTCTCATACTTATAATTCCAGAGATTAGAAGGCAGAGAAACAGATTCTCGGAGTTCACCAACCAGCCAAACTGCCTACTTGCTGAGCTCCAGACCAGTGGAGAGAATCTGTTTCAGAAAGCAAGGTAGATTCTGACTGAGAAATGATACCTAAAGTTGGTCTGAGGCCTGCTTGCACATGCGTGCGTGCGCACACAAGCACACACACACACAAACAACAAAGATGGAACAAAATGAAATATAGTAATAATAAGATCATTTCAGTATACTGAAAGTGTGTACTGTGGAATTAAAGTAGGAGAAACTTAAAATGTACTAGAGAGGCTCAAGCAAATAGATTCAGACAGCAGGGGAAATATTAATGAATTTGAAGATAAATAAAATAGTTTGACTTGAAGAAGAAAAGAATAAAGCAAAAAATCAGACTTGAGATATGTAGGACAACATCATTCACTATACTAATGAAACTTCCAGAAGGAAAAAGGAGAAATGTATAAGAGGAAATTATAGTTAAAACTTTCCTGAATGTGATTAAGAGCATTAACTTACAAGCAAAAGCATATAGAATGTCAAGAAGGATAAACACAAAGAATTCCATGCCTATAAACATCATGGTCAAACCAGGGCAAAAGTAGAGACAGGACAGGAGGAGATTAATACAAAGACAAGAACATGCTGGAGTTACAGTTCAGTAGAGCACTTGGACGGCTTCCACAAAGCCCTGAATACAATTCCTTTACTCTTCCAAGGGAAAGGAAATTCATAAGGAGGCAAGACGGAAAAGAAATCTTGTATGCACAGGGTAATCAATACAAAAAATGGCTGGGTTTTTATCTATATCAATGGAGACAATAGGCAGCAGAATTACATTCAAATCATTAAGAAACAAAACTAGTCAACCAAGAATTCTCCATGCAGTAAGACTATCTTTCAATAGTGAAAGCAACATCAGGGTACTCCCAGATAAGTAATGACAGAGAATTTGCCATAGGCAGAAGAGATAAATACTTTATACATAGAATACCAAAAATGTGTTCTAAGAAATTAATAATGAGAATACAAGTGAACTATAACTGAAAAAAATATTTGAATACTCATTTAAATGTAGATATCTTAATAATGGCTCATCAATATGTGATATCCACTTGCCCTTGGACAAGGAATTAAATTATGAAAAAAAATGAGAGGCCATCGACCGAAGAGACAATGGTACATGCTCACTAGCTTGGTTTGCATGTGATGAGCTACAACACTGTAAAAGTAATCACTGTTGAAGAGTTAAATGGTACAACCACTTGGGAAAATATTCAGACATCTTCCTAAATTAACAATATATACTTACCAAATAACCAAGTTATCTATTCCTAGGTGTAAGTGTAGAGTAAATGAAGATACATGTCCAAGCAAAGAAATATACAGAAGCATTCATACCTGCACTGTCTACAATCAGTAAAACATCCATCCACTGACAATGAACAAACTAGCTGTGGTATATCCATATAATGGAATATTATTTAGTCATTAAAATAAGAAAAATACTGATACATGCTATAACATCTGTAAAATTCAAAATCATGATGCATGAAAAAGCAACCTGTTTTGTCAGGAAATTTTTATCATGTCAACAGAAAAGAAACTCGAACATGGGACAAAATTCTAATCATCTAATAAATTTCCTTACTCAAACTGATGAAATAAAATATTTATTAAAAGAATGTTTCATAAATCATAATAGCATGCTTAATAAGGTTGTGAAAAATCAAAGAAAATTGTGTTCTATGACTTCACTTCATTGCTTTAAAAAATAACCAATTAGGTCATGAGACTCTTGACTTTCCATGCATTTCTGCTAGTGTATTTCAAATGTGATCTATGGATCAAAAGTTTCAGCATCAATAATCAAGTAATAGAAACCCAGTATCATAGAACTTGTGCCAGAGATGCAGAATCAGAAGCTGTATTTTCCAAGATTCTCAGGGGATCTCCATATATGTTGTGTGTGAGAAACACTGATGTACACATAGACTGGAGAGCACCATGATAAATAAGATGTGGATACAAGTCCAACTCTGCTACTGGCTAATGCTAGTGGTCCTCAAGCTCGTTAGGACCCTCCTTTATTCCACAGGACTTCAAAAGGTGGCTGTTCCTGACGTGTCAATCACTTGATAAATAGTAGCAACTGTTATGGTCAAGTTATTTGCTACATCTTGGGATTCTATCCTAGGGACCACACACACATACAGAGAGAGAGAGAGAGAGAGAGAGAGAGAGAGAGAGAGAGAGACTGAGACTATAACTACATCTTACCAATTGTCATGAGCCAGAGTTACTAAAACTTTAAAAATCTCCTTATAGATATAATTGGAATAGTAAAAGAGGGAGCGATGTATAATTTCTCCAAGAGAATAAAGTGGCACCAATGGCTCAAGGGGCTAGACACAAAAAAGTAGGGCCCTAAGGCTCTTCTGACTTGAGCATCTGTCAGTTGTGTGCCTTTCGGCACAAAATGCCAGATAGAGAACATTGTACACTGGAGCGCAACAGAGTTCTTCCCAAACTGGGCAAGACATTTAGGCGCAATGTGGAAAGCAGAAAGAGAAGAAGGAGAGCTTCATCTAGATGATCTGACTTCAGCTAAGAAAGACAGGAGAAAAATAAAAATAAAAATGGCATTGTGGCCCCAAAACATCACCAAAGCAGAAGTCTTTTACTATATGCACATAGCTTGTGGGGGAGAGGGAGCTAACTATGTAATTCCTAAGTATCTGGTTTTGTAAGGGTTAGAAACAAATCCAGGCCAAGAACTCAGGCCTTTATCCCCCAAATTTTCCCATTGTATTCCAGAAACTTCATGAAGAACTGACTAGTAACCAAAAATATCTCTTTCATGTGCTTATGGCTCCTTATAACAGGACTGTCTAATGCATGTGTGGTACTTACAATTTTATATATACATATTAGATAAAATATAAATGATATATAATTTATATATAAACATATGTCACATACACACACACACACATATATACATACATAATCACAACAATAAAAAAGAGGCCATGAATTTGAAAGAGAACAATGGAAGGGTTTGAAGACAGGAAAGGGATGAAGGAAGTGATGTGGTCATATCATAATCTCAAAAAATTTTAATTATTTTTAAAAAGTAAAATGCTTCTGAGTAATCGCAGGTTATATGTGTCAAGTCTAAGGCTACAGTATCAGAGTACAGTTGCAAAGACTTTCAAATTACAAGAAAAACAAGGCTATTTTCAGAAGCGAAAAAATTATTAGGAGACTAACATGCTTCATTTTAAAACATGATATAGTTTCCAGGGGATCATATAAGAGGCTAAAGAGCAGAAAGTCTAGCTTCATGCAAGAAATAGGAATGTTGCCAAGAAAACTAAGTGAGTGTATATTTTTATATTTCACTTCAAGTGCTGTCAACTTTATTCCAGCCATAAAAAAAGAAAATCAAGCAATCCTTTTACTTCTTGTCTCTCTCTTTAACATTCCATCACTGGTCCCTTGGGTTTCATTATTCTAATGAAGAGATTGAAAATGTCCTCCTCTAACTTACCATTCCTAACTGTCACTTACATTGAACCTAGAAGGAGGTAGCAATCGCATTACTATGGTTTGAAATGTAGTCATTAACTTGATCGTGTTGACAGAGAAGTTCTTCTTTTATTAACTACAATGGCTTCTCTTTTCCCTAGCCTTACTGGAAAAAGCAGTGCTGCTTGTAACAACTGACAGTACTTCTCACTGAAATAAAATGATTTTTAAACTATACTTTCATGGAAATTGTTCTAAAATTGTCTAACTACATCTCTGACATCTATGACTTATAATAAATGTAATTTCGCCTTTTCATTCATTTATATACTTGCATATGCATAGTGCATATATATAAACCCTTTGTTCAGCACAGTCTTTACCCGTCTGTCATTGGATGAGAACTTTAGGTACAACTTCTTTCAAGGGTCTTTGGGGATATCTATCATTGTTCTAAACTGATAGTAATGTGTCATTAATGATATTAACATAGAAACAATTATAACTAGCATATGGCTAGTTGGTAAGTTCATCTATTTCCTTACTCTGCTACCAACATCTTTTTAGTTGCAGGACATTGGCCTGTGGATTCTAATCTGTTGTCATATGCTCTAGGGTTCAAAACCAGGGCTTTGGGCATGCTATGTAAGTGCTCTACCAATGAGATATATTCTTAATCCTTAATCTGTTCTTATCAAAAGTAACTCTACCTACTTTCAGTTAATTGTACATGACCTTGATGAAAACTAGACACATCATGTATCTCTTTTGCTTCTACAATATTATTCTAATACTGGAAGGTCCCTACATGAATTAAGAATAACAAATATTAAGTGTCATTAAGACTGATTGCCTTGAAAAAGAGGGCAATGCAACATTCAGTGTTTTGCTCAAATTCAAAGCTCAAATAATATTTCATGATTGGGAATGTGATCAGACTCTAATATGAATATATGGATGTTGTGTCATAAATAATGAGAGGTTCAAAGTAGCAAAGCAACTATTCCATATGTCTATGGGTTGAGTGTCCTATATCCAAATTGCTCGGGGCCAGAATTGTTTCAGATTGGCTGGGGGTAGGGAAGTTTCAGATTTTGTATGATTTACATGGACTTTACTAGGAGAATATCCCTAATGTAAAATTCTAAAATCCAACATGTTCCCCAATCTGAACATTTTTGATCATTATATAAGAAAAAAAGAGATTTCACCATCTTTTGGGGGTTCAGACATTTGAGTTAGGGATATCACTCCTATATTAAATACTAAGTGAAAAGACAGTATCCCTTTACTATAGTCATTAACTTAGGAAAAATATACATATATATGAAGGGTAATGTGCATGTTAACAAGTCAAAGAAGTTAGCACTTAGAAAGCAAAAGTGTAAATTCAGTCAGACACACAAAATATGTGCTAACAAATTCCACTTCTATTTAATGGAGTAAGTGAATAAAATTAAACAACTATAAAACTGTACAACATATTACCAAAAACGCTGTTTTCAGATAATCAAGAACAACCAACACACACACACACACACACACACACAAATACTGTCCAAATTGCTTATTGATGGCTTCTATCCTATAGAACAAGGAGAGGTAATCTAAATGAATCCTAGACATTAATGGATGAGGAGGCCAAAACAATTTTTAGAATCTATAAGAAAAAGTACCACAGAGGACAAAACTGTACAGAAGGAAATCCAGGCGTCTTTAGATAAATTACTTCATGTTGCTGGGTAAGCATTGATCTACATAGATCCCAAGATCAAAGAAAGAATGGCTATTTTAAAAAGCAGAAAGAGAACCAGTCCTTATAAAGTGAATGAGGAACAGAAATACTCTGTTTTCCTAACAACAGAGTAGAAAGAGCTCATCTTTCTGGGGATATTAAATAGAGCCCTCAAAGGCATATTGTCTCAGGAATAGGATAAAAGCAACCCCAGGTTAAAGACTGATGATATCCTAAACAAAGGATAAAATTAAGCCTCATAAGAACAAAGGGATATGGAGTTGAAAAGATGACTCTGCCGTAAAGTGACTATAAGGCAAGCATGAAGACCTGAGTTCAGATCCATGGAACCCACATAAAAGCAGAGCACAATTGCATGCATCTGTAACCATAGCTGTTAGCATTCTGTCTGAACTCCACCCCACAGGTACCTGGCAACAGCCAAGTATGCTCCTCCCCACAGTTGCCTGGCAACAGCCAGGTGGGCCTGATCCACTATAAAAGGGATTGCTTGCCCCTCCTCTTTCTCTTGCTCTCCTGATCTCTTGCCTTGCCTCTTGCCCCCTTCCCCCCCTCTTCCCATTCCCTCCCCCCCCCATCCATGTGGTCATGGCCGGCCTCTACTTCTCTACTTCTCTACTCTCTCCCTCTCTCTGCCTTTCACTGTCTCTACTACTCTGGTCCCTCAGGGGGAAGGGATGCCTCAGCAGGTCCATGCTGAGGCATCCCTTCCCCCCACACCTCACCACACCCCCATAGAACATATTCTTATAAACACATCAATAGCACTCACTATAAGGAGGCATGATAACTGGATCCCCACCACTCACTGGCTAGCTGAATTGGTGAAACCCAGGCTCAGGGAAAGAGCTTATCTCAAGTGTAAGCTAGAAACTGATGGATGAAAGATACCCAATATTGACCTCTTGCTTACATATAAACATATACACATTAGCATGCATATCACATACACATTGAACTGAGATGAAACACCAAGTGCTTTCATGAAAGCTCTCAAAGATATAAAGAAATAAAGAACAAATTATGAATAGTGTCTAAAAACTGTAAATAAAGAAGTTTTTTTCCTTTTTCCTTTTATTTTTTTGATACTTTATTTACATTTCAAATGTTTTCCCCTTTCCAGGTTTCCCCTTTGGAAACCAAGAACATTAATGTACCCTACACAGAAAGAGTGGAGAGAAACACACTACAGAACATTCCAATCCAAATAATAAGAAAGTTAATTGAGAGGAACAAAGATAAGAATGACATCATAGTTTCCATCAGAGACCATGAAAGGCCAAGAAGGCCATACATGAATGGGTGTGACAGCTTTGAACTGCTAATACAAATGGAGGATGCCCTATCACTCTAGTTCTTTAAAAATAACCTGAAATAAGGAGTATTGGGGGGAATTTACTTAAGTCTAAGGTTTCCTCTGTCATTTACTGTTGAAGCAGTAAGGTGGTATTAGTTTTTGGAAGTTGCCAAGTGTTATTAGTAATGATAGCTTTATATCTTTCTTTTCAATCTTCATTCTTATTTCCTTTCCATTCTTTAAAGAAAAATTCACTGCCAGAAAACCATAAGTAAAAAAATAATAAAGTTCTCTTAGCAGAAGGAAAATGGATGGCTAGGGATACAAAAGAAGAAATAAATAACATGATATTTGATGGTCATATGAATAACTTGAATATCTGTGTTTCGGTTTTAATTATTTAAAATACAGCTAGCAAGTTAAATGCGACGTACTATGTGCTATATAACATGTAGAATATGATGAAAATAGCAAAAATGCTGTGATTAAGAACTTAAAATAAACTGTTACATGTTTTTCATACCTCATATGAAATGCTGCAAAATTTCAAGGCATAATGTTAACAGTTTGAGAGAGGTGGTAGGTAGCTGGCACCTGATAATCCACAGTTCTGGTAATTATTTCTGTGTGCCATCTTTCTTTGAATGTGGGGCAGATAAAATGATTTACTCTTAGAAAATAGACTATAGCAAACATACATGGAGTCAGTTCTTGTGTGATGGTATAATAAAAATTCTTGTCTTTTACTTGTTACCTCTTATCTCTTGCTATAAATTTACCACTTGGGCACCTCCACCTGCACCTGTGGCAGATTGGTGTGCCTGCTTCTCGACCTCACAGACTGCCCTGTCACCTAGGAGGTATACACTAACCAAGGAGACAGGTGAGACCATTGCCCCAATACCCACTCTATCTGGGATTCCCCGCAGAGCCCAGCAGAGGTGGGATCTATCCAGCTCTGTTGATTCTCATTGCCCATCTGGTCTGCACTTACACTTACACCTGTGGCAGATCAGCATGCCTGATTCCTGTTCCCACAAACCTACTAGTCTCCAAGGAGGTCTGCCCTAACCAGGGACACAGTAGGCCTACTCTAACCAGAGACAGCACTGCCTGCCTTCCAGGAGGCCTGCTATAACCCAGGTCACACAGCTCTACCTGCCTCTCAGGGAGCCTGCTCCAATTCGAAACACCCAGTCCAATTAAACACCAGAGATAACCAGATTGCAAAAGGCAAGCACAAGAGCATAGGCAACAGAAGCTAATGTAGTTCAGCACCATATGAACCCTGTTCTCCTACCGCAGCAAGTACTGAATACCCTAACACACTGGAAGAACAAGTGTATGACCTAAAATCCTATCTCATGAAGATGATAGAGGCCTTTAAGGAAGACATAAATAATTTCCTTTAAAGAAGACACGAAAACACAGGCAAACAGGTAAAAGCCCTTAAAGAGGACACAAATAAATCCCTTAAAGAAATACAGGAAAATGCAATCAAACAGGGGAAGGAATTGAAGAAAATGGACCAAGACATAAAAATGAAAATAGAAACAACAAAAAAATCACAAATGAAGAAAGCCTTGGACATAGACAACCTAAAAAAGAGATCAGGAGCTACAGATATAAGCATCACCAACAGTATACAAGAGATAGAATCTACCATAGAAGATAATGACACATCAGGTCAAAGAAAATACAAAGTGCAAAGAGTTCCAAAACACTGAGGAAATTTGGAATACAATGAAAAGACCAAACCTAAGAATGATAGAAATAGAAGAGGGTGAAGATTCTCAGTTCAAACCGCCAGAAAACATATTCACCAAAAATCAAAGAAGATAACTTCCCTAACCTAAAGAAAGAGATAGCTATAAATGCACAAGAAGCCTACAGAACACCAGATATATTTAACCAGAAAAGAAAATTATCTCACCACATAATAATCATAACACTAAATATACAGAACAAAAAAACAATATTAAAAGCAGTAAGGGGAAAAGGGCAAGTAACATATAAAGGCAGACCTATCAGAATTACACCAGACTTCTCACCAGAGACTATGAAAGCTAGAAGATCCTGGGCAGATCTCATACAGACTTTAACAGAACACAAATACCAGCCCAGGCTACTATACCCTACAAAACTCTCAATCATCATAGACGTAGAAACGAAGATATTCCATGGGAAAAAAACAAAACAAATTTAAACAATATCTCTCTCTCTACTAATTCAGATCATACAGAGGATTCTAGAAGGCAAACTCTAACAAAAGGAGAGTAACTACACCCCCCCAAAAAACCAAAAAATTAATCATCTCACCACAAACCCAAAAGAAGAGAATGACACACACATAATACCACTTCCAACAACAAAATAACATGAAATAACAGTATTAGTCATTACTATCACTCAACATCAATGGACTCAATTCTTCCAATAAAAAAGACACATAAAGGACCCCAAAATTTCTACCAGAGAACGCCTACATCTGATAAACAACTTCAGCAAAATGACTGTGTATAAAATTAACTCAAACAAATCAGTAGCCTTCCTTTATATAAAAGATAAACAAGCTGAGAAAAATTAGGGAAACAACACCCTTCATAATAGCCACAAATAATATAGAACAACTTAATGTAACGCTAACCAACCAAGTGAAACACATGTACATGAACTTCAAGTCCCTGAAGAAAGAAATTGAAGAAATCTCAGGAGATGGAAAGATTTTATGGATTGGTAGGTTAACATAGTGAAATTCCATCTTAACAAAAGCAATCTACAGATTCAATAAAATCTCATCAAAATTCCAATACAATTATTCACAGACATAGAAAGAGCAACTCTCAACTTCATATGGAACAACAAAAATCCCAAGATAGCAAAAAACAAATTCTGAACAATAAAAGAACTTCTGGAGGAACCACCATTCTTGACCTCAAGCTGTACTACAGAGCAATAGTGATAAAAACCACATGGTATTGGTACAGTAACAGGTAGGTCTATCAATGGAATAGAATTGAAGTCGCAGAAATAAACCCACACATCTGTGGACACTTGATCTTTGACAAGGAAGCCAAAACCATACAATGGAAAAAAGAAAGCATCTTCAACAAATAATGTTGGTCTAACTGGGGTCTGCATGTAGAAGAATGCAAATGGATCCAATTCATCACTGCACAAAGTTTAAGTCCAAATGGATCAAGGACCTCAACATAAAACCAGATACACTGAATCTAATAGAAGAGAAATTGGGAAATGACTTCAAACACCTTGGCACAGGGGGAAAAATAATTCCTGAATAGAAAGAACACCCAATGGCTCAGGCTGTAAGATCAACAATTGATAAATGAGACCTCTTAAAACTGCAATGCTTCTGTAAGGCAAAGGGCACTGTCAATAGGCAAAACAGCAACCTACAGATTGGGAAAAGATCTTCACTAACCCTATATCTGATTGTCTTAGTCAGGGTTTCTATTCCTGCACAAACATCATGACCAAGAAGCAAGTTGGGGAGGAAAGGGTTTATTCAGTTTACACTTCCACATTGCTGTTCACCACTAAAGGAAGTCAGGACTGGAACTCAAGCAGGTCGGGAAGTAGGAGATGATGCAGAGGCCATGGAGGGATGTTACTTACTGGCTTACTTGCTTCTCCTGGCTTGCTCAGCCTGCTTTCTTATAGAACCCAAGACTACCAGTCCATAGATGGTACCACTCACAAGGGGCCCTCCCCCCTTGATCACTAATTGAGAAAATGCCATACAGCTGGAACTCATGGAGGCATTTTATCAACTGAAACTCCTTCTTCTGTGATAACTCCAGCCTGTGTCAAGTTGACACAAAACCAGCCAGTGCACTGATAGAGGAATAATATCACAAATATATAAAGCACTCAAGAAATTAGACTCCAAAAATCCAAATTACCCTATTAACAGATGGGGTAGAGAGCTAAACAGAGAATTCTCAACTGAGGAAACTCATAGGGCTGAGAAGCACCTCAAGAAATGTTCAACACCCTTAGTCATCAGGGAAATGCAAATCCAAACAACCCTGAGATTCTACCTCACATCAGTCAGAATGGATAAGATCAAAAACTCAGGTGACAGCAGATGCTGGTGAGGATGTGGAGAAAGAGGAACATTCCTCTATTGTTGGTGGGATTGCAAGCTGGTACAACCACTCTGGAAATCAGTCAGGTGGTTCCTCAGAAAACAGGACATAGTACTACCAGACGACCTGGCTATACCACTCCTGGGCATATACCCAGAAGATGCTCCAACATGTAATAAAGACACATGCTTCACTATGTTCATAGCAGCTTCATTAGTAATATCCAGAAACTGGAAGAAACACAGGTTTCCCTCAACTAAAGAATGGATACAGAAAAGGTGGTTTATTTACACAAAGGAATACTATTCAGCTATTAAAAAGAAGGATATCATGAATTTTGCAAGCAAAAGGATGGAACTACAAAATATCATCCTGAGTGAGGTAACCCAGACCCAAAAGGACATGCATGGTGTGTACTCACTGATAAGTGGATATTAGCCATAAAGTACTGAATGCCCATGATACACCCCACATAAAAGGATAAACAAGGTAGGCCCAAGTAAAGATGCTTCAATCTCATTTAGAAGGGGGAACAAAATAATTATGGGAGGCAGAGGGAAAGAGGACCTAAGTGGGAGAAGGGAGAGAGGAAAAGAGGGACAGATCAGATATGGGGGAAGACAAGAAAGAAGCCCAAAGGGTCAGGAAAACAAATGGAAATATGCTGCTGTCAGGGGTGAGGGATGGGAGGAACCTCTAGAAAGTCCCAGAGACCTGGGATATGAGAGGCACCCAGAATTCTATGTGGGTGACCAACAGTGAAGAACTAGAACCAGAAGAGACCATCTCCAGTAAATAGACAGGGAGTGATGGGGACACGAACCCACCTTCAAATTTTTGACCCCAGAATTGGGTCAATTAAAAAAATAAATTTAGTACCTGGGGTAGTTTAGTCACTCACATTCATCAGCTTTCTAACAGTGGAATGATACTTTATATTTTGGAGGGATTTGATTTACATTTCTCATTTAATAATGAGCTCACTGCATTGGCCTTTTCTTTAGCAGAAGTGATCTGTTCCTGGCATCATCAGCTTCTTTGAGTCTCTAGTGCAGCTTAGGTTTCATCCTTACAACTCTATGCATTACCCTTTCAAGGGTCACATGCATGGACTTTGACCTTGTCACATTGCCTAGACTCCCAGGGTTTCCTTTGAAATCTCGGTGGAGGCCTCCATAACCCCAATACTTCTTTGTTGGGATCTTTTTTTAAACCAGCACACAAAACAATGTATTTCATTATGGCACTTCCACATACATATGCCACACTTTGTTCTTGTCATTATGCTTTCCTGAATGCCCAATTCCATCACCTCTACCCTCTTTCTGCTAGTGCCTCCCCCACAACATCCCTCCTACTTCCATGTTGCATGAATATCATCATCATCCTCTCTTTTTCAAATCCCCTTAACATCGTTTCCATTCTTGTCACCACGTCTTACTAATTTCTGGCATTATCCTATAACACTTGCATCCTACTTGCCTATAAAACACTGCATATAGATGACTCAAAGATCTGCTGCCAACTTACCTTAGAGCTGGAATCCTTTAGATCATGGATTCTCTTAATGTCTAGATGGTAATCCTGGGGAAATGCTTCCTTAAAGGGTCATATGGGAGCATGACATCTTAGCCATCTCTTCATCCAGAAGAAAGGAAGAAAGAAAGAAAAAGAGAGAGAGAGAGAGAAAGAGAGAGAGAAGGAAAGAAGGAAGGAAGGTCTTTCAAATGACTTTGCTCTATTTTTTGGTTTTGTTTTGTTGTCTGAGATAGGGTTTGTCTGTGTAGCCCTGCAACTAACTTTGTAGACCAGGCTGGCCTCAAACACACAGAGAACCACAGATCCACCTACCTCTGCCTCCTGAGCATTGGGATTAAAGATATGGGCCACCACTGCCTGGCCTATGATTTTTGCTCTTTTACATCTTATAATGAGCGGTGATTGGCCAACTCCTGAAACTCCTTCAAGTCACTTTTTCTTATTACCCTGGAATACAGTACACAGGCAACTAAATTAACATGGGCCCCAAGTCTGCACATACTTCCTTTCTGGGCAAACTGAAAGCTTTTCATATCTTTCTGCTCCTTATTTTTTTTACTTCTGATTCTCACTGTAACCATAAAGAAAATCAGCTAGCAAAATTATTGCAATATCCTGAATACTGGGCTATCTGTAGTTTTTTTCCACCAGATTAAATAGTCCATTACATTTAAACTCGGCTTCTTGAGTCAGCTAAATGGTTGAGTCAGTAGAGTCAGTTGCTATGTAAGCCTAATTTTTTTTTTTTTTTTGCTTTAAATTGAATATTTTTATTTTTTCTTGGAGATTTTCATAAAGTGTATTTTTGTCACATTCTTTTCCCTTTCCCTCCCTACCCATCCAACTTCGTGTTGTTTATCTCTTGAAATTTTTTCTTTAAAAAAAAAAGAAAGAAAATGAATAAAAAACGTGGAGTTTTTGATGGATTTGTGTTGGCCAACTACTTCTGAGCAAGGGGCTGCCATGGAGTATGGTTGATATGTATTTGCTTTTGCCCTCTCCTGGCAGTTATTTGTAAACAGTTTCCTAGCTGTGGCAGGACTTTATGCCTACTTCCCTCTCTTTGTGCCAGGATTTTGTCTGGCTTGAGCTTGGACGGGGTATGCGCGTGCTGTCACGGTTTCTGTGAGTTCATATGTGCATCTGCTCTATTGTCTCTTCAAAATGCTCTTTCTTTTAAGTCTTGCACCAACTCTGGCTCTTTTTTTTTTTTTTGGATACTTTATTTACATTTCAAATGGTTTCCTCTTTCCAGGTCTCCCCTTTGGAAACCCCCTATCCCATCCTTCCTCCCCCTGCTAATAATTTATTTTGATCACCACAAAATTGGAAGGAGAGAACTATCCCCCCAAAGTTGTCCTCTGATCTTCACAAGTGTGCTGTGAAACACATACATCTTTCCCACATGTCAATTACACACACACAAAACCACTCACAGTAATAATAGTAATAATAACAGTAATCACAAATTTAAAAAACAAAACAAAACAAAAAAAAGAAAAACTCAGCTTCCAACAGAACCCTAGGGCATAGACAAAGTCTGGAGAATTTCTTTGCCGGGATGTAATACAAATGATCCAGTTCCCAATAGGTCATTGCTGCAATCTGAAACCTCCTGAGCTGTCTTTTCTGTCCACATTCCTATCATTCCTATAGGCATACAGATCTGTTGAGCTCCCACTAGAAGAGTCCATTAGGCTCTGCTTAGAGCACTCTAGGCTCTCTCTAGGCTGCCTTTCCAACTCGTCGTAATTTTTCTCTCAAACCAGTCCCAAACACTCCTGAACCACACTCAAATAGTCACAGCAACTATCCCGCTTTTCTGATTGCAATTTTCTGTGCTTTATTGCTTCTTTATTGCCGCTATGACAAGATATCTGATAAGAATACCTTAAGGGAGGAAGGACACGTTTTGATGTGTGGTCTCAAAGATTTCAGTCCACATTCATCCTTCTCTGTTGTTTCTGTGATGAGGAAGGATATCACAGTGGTAGAGACATGTGACAGAAGCTGTTGTCTTATCAAAACCAGAAAGCAAGGAGGAGAAAAACAGAAAGGACCCAGAGCAGTATAGAATTCCTAGGAACATACCTCAGGGACCTATATCCTCCAGTGAGGCCCCATCTCCAGTAGTTTAGTACTATAAGCTAGGGACCAAGCATTCAACAATGGGCTGGAAAGGAGATTTACAAATTTAAGTGATAACAATAACCCACTAATTCTAACAATTACCTCTGCCCAATGAAAGACTGTGGCCAATCCATCAAGCATGGTAAGTAAAATGGAATCCTGTACTGTTTTTGATAGTGGATTCGTGCTAACTTTGTTGACAAATGAATAATAAGTCATCACAGGTGGAATCCCAGAATATGATTATGATACCACCATTGCTGAAGGCAGCCTAACAAATTTATAGCTGCCCCACTGAAATGATTATATGATGCACAGCTACTGTGAGATAGAAAAGGGACAACTTATGCTAGCTTTTTCACCAAATGATTCTGTTTCTAAACAATATTCACAAAAAATGGATGAAACTGGACCCTTACTTCACACCATAGGCAAACTTTAACTTGAAAGATCACACACAAGTATGAGAAGAGTCAAAACTATAGAAGACATAGCTGTAAATCTTCATGACATCCAATGGCTTCATAGCTATGAAATCAATACCAAAAAAAAAAAAATGAAAAATAAACAAACAAACTACACATTAAGATGAAAGCCTTTTGGATTTAGAAGAACACCACCAAGAAAGTGAGAAGATTGAGACTAAGGCTTGCCCAGCTCACAAGAGGCCTCAGGTTCTGCCCCCCTTCCCCCAGCACTGCAGGGCATAGAAATAGAAAGCCAACTCACAAAATAGTAGAACATTTTTACAAATATTTTAGCTGGTGGACACACATCTCGAATGTAACAAGGATAATTACAACTCATTAGCTGCAAAAAACAGGAAGCACAATCTTTAAATAGGAAAAGAACTTAAGCAAATATTTCACCCAAAGAAAACCTAGAAATGGCTGATAATCTGATAAAAAGCAGATTAATCTAAGTAGTCAGCAGAAAAACACATGTTAAAACCTCAGTGATATTTCAGTTCATATCCACTAGCATGGTTATGATGAAAGATAATTATAACGGTGCTACCACGAACTGACAAGGATACAGAGGAATTGAGAACCCATAGTTAGCTAATGGGAGTGTAAAATGGTCTGATGGTTCCTCAAACATTTAAGCATTAAGACGCCATCTGACACAGCAACTTACTACAAATGAAACTGTGGCTTCACTAGGCCTATACACAAATCTTCAGAGCAGTATTATGTACAACTCAAAACCAGGAAACAACCCAAATGACCATTAGCTACTGAATGGATAAGTCAACTGGCATAGCTATAGAAATGGAATGTCATTCATCAACAGATTTGAACAAAGCACTATGACATACTACAACACAGATGAGCCCAGAAGCCAGTAATAAAAGATCAGCCAATAATAGAAGATTATGTACCCTGTGAGTATATTTATGTTAAATGTAGAGGACACATAAATGGACAGAAAGCCATTTAGTAGTTGCCTAGGGCTTTGAAGAATGGAAAGGCTGAGTATAAGAGCTAAGGAGTATCTGGAGTCTCTGGGGAGTCATACAAATGTTTTAAGACTTACTACAGTTTTGGATTCACAACCTCATGAATATAACCTCTAAAGTTTAATTTTGCCCTTTTAATGTGTAAATTATATTATAGTGTGAATTACGTTTCAAAAGGTTGTACTTTTAAAAAAGAAGAATTAGCAAAGTTTCTGAGTCCTACAAGCCTATCAAAGAAGAAGAAATTCTATTTGCCTTCCAAAATTACAAGTGTTTTAAAGCCAGACCCATAGAAATCCCAAGCAAGCACGGAGCTGTCCTTTTTGCATAGAGACAATGGGTAGTTATGAGGTGTTACATTCTGGCTAACACATAAATGTGATTTTCTACTTGAGAAAATTCTATTCTAATTAAGTAAAATACATTTAAGGCATTATCAAGATGGAACTACTAAGCTGGGGCTAGAACATGGTTGTCAAACATAGCATAGCACAATGTGTGCAGAGCTCTCATTTCCTGCTCCAGCAGAAAGATCAAAACAAACAAACAAACAAGCCAGGACTACTGCTCAGTTCTCTCAAAACATGGAAATAGTGGATTTTAAGGCTTGGGGGTTTCCCAAAAATAAGTGGAATAGGCTCATGTTTCCTGAATCCTGGCAGAAAGATGTTTTTCAACTGTCGACTCTGCACTATTTTGATTCATCTCGGGTGGGTGGCTACATACTGGTGCATTTACCACAGCCGAAGTGAAGTTAGCGATGTGAGACTATGTGATTGGTCTCAATGCAAAGAAACAGCAGAATGCCTTAATTAATGACTGCTGATTTGAACTTTAAAAAAAAAAAAGCAAAAAAGAAATTGGTTAAATACATTTAAGAAAATGGAATGTTTTCTGGGGCCGAAGGAAGGTAGGGGGAGTGGCACATGTTATGAAGTCATTCGTCAAACCATAACAAATCGAAAAGCTGTGGTTTAATATATAACACAGATGGTCAGTTTTGTAATGTTTGTAAGTTTACAGTATCTTCTCTTTGTCCCCTGGAGCATTATATTTCACTTGGCAATAGTTTGTATCCTGGTTTCCCTCCAGCTGCTCTTCAAAAGCCAAAAAAAAAAAATTCACATTACTTCATCCAGTGGTTTAATCTTGGTGTATGGAATATTAGAGCAGCACCAATGATTTGTTATAATCACCTCTGCCCTGTATCAAGGTCCTTTGGGAGGCAGTATATCATATATCATACTGTACCACCACCAAGAACAGTCATCACTTCAATAGCTATAGAGGTGGTAATAAATGCAGACATCAGACACTTCCATCCATCCCACCAAGACTGCATTCCTAACTGGACAGATGACAACATGAACAGGGTTTCATAATTTATTCATGTTCAGTCCACCATTTGCCATAGTGAGACCTCAAAAGCCTTCAAATTTGGTCCTGAACCTTAAAGTGATTAAGTGATAAAGTGATTTTTATTCTTATCTTTCCAATTTTTGTGGAAATGGCTTGCTATAAGTTTAGGACATCAGCAATAGTTCTTAGAATTTCAATTAGAAAAAAAAAGACAGAATCAAATAAATACGAAGATTTTGTTATAGTAAAGTGCTTTCTAGTTCTTTTGCTAGATCAAACAACCTCAGATCCAGTGCTTTCCCACCAGTTCTGAGTGGCCAACATTGAAGAACAGCAAACAACAAAATCTTGAAAAGCATGAGAAAGAAAAATAAAAAGCTGACATATTGAATCTATCATATTTTCTTAGTGGATTATGTGCAAGGCAACTTACATACAATCTTTCAATGATCACTTTTCTTTAATCACTCCCAAAAACCATTGAGATGACCAATATAATGGAGAACATGGATAACATAAATGTCTTACAAATCCTTTTGATGAAACTGCAATTCTGTTTTTTTTTTTTTAAAGACTAGACATTTTATGTACCTCACATATTAAACAGGAAAGGCAAATGAGCAGAATCAAAGGTAACTCAGTCTCAGGGCAGGAAGTCAAAGCTTGGCCTTAGATGCCTTTGTTCTATGCCTAACCCATAGAAGGATGGTTTTATATTTCTTACAACCAGTAGTTCTTTGCTTTTGATCTCTGTGCCTCTGCAAACACATGCCTCTGATGGTTATAGGAAAAGCCTTCAAGGAATCTCTGTAGCATGATGCATCCTAAAAACCTTACAAAAGAGATATTTGCCAGTATTCCACATAATCTGGGATTATGGATATTTACAGGGTTATTCCTAACTCATTTCCTTCCCACTCCCCCTGCGTTCTGATTCATCCTGCTCTTAATGAAAACACAGCAGACAGACAGGCTTTAAGAAAACTTTCGTGACATGAGCCTCTGGAGCAAACTGCCAAATTAGAGCTACCACAATGAAGCACTTGTGCGCTGAAAGTACCAGACTGCAGTGGGCCTGTCAAGGAATGACCCCAGCAAGAGTCCCGAGGGCAAATTAACCTCAGCAGGCGGGGGTCTGCAACTCTAAGAATGGCTTCTTCCATCTTTAACATGGTTCCTTCTTCCCCGAGGCCCTTAGAGTTCAGTTTAAATACAACCTCTTTACAGTGGTCTTTCCTGAGAACTCTCTTAAGTTCCTTCCCCCTCCCCCTTTAAACCTTTTCATCACAGGCTTTGAAAGTTATGTCCACAGACTAGAACCAGACTAGCGCCTACCTACTCACCAACTAGACATATAAGTCACTTAGTTTAGACACTCATGACCCTAATTTCAGTAATCTCTACAGCAAAATCACAGTGAAGTATAAATGGAAGCAGACACTAGATTGACAGTTAGTAATCTTATAGTTTGTTCTGCAATCAATCTGGAACAACCTATGGCAACTTACCTTCCCTGATCGTCTCTGTTTCCGCATATGTTCATTGAAGGGGCTAGATTCGATGAGACCTATGACTTTCTCCGGTCTAAGGGTCACCAGTTTTCCATATCTCTCATCCAAATTCAGACACACTGTACTGCTCGCTGATGAGAAACAATGAGCAACCACTTGAAACTCTTTCTCCCAAACCACACATAATCACATCTATGGCATCATGAATGCAGGCTCTAGTGCCTCACATATGGGACTAGAATTCTGTCTATTTTACAACCAACAGATGATGTCATAGAATTATCTGAGGCCTAAGACAGAATTTTCATCTTTAAGACTACATTATAATTTCTCTTGGAATGTTCTTTGGTTAAAAAAATAGTTCATCTTTAGCTCTCCTTTTTGATATAATTTTCCCTTCAACTGGTTCATTCTGGAAACCCTAACTTGTGGCATCAGATGAGGTTCTATTTTGCTTTTCTTATTGTCTATGTATCCCGTATCTCCAAGTGAATTTTTAACCTCCATCATGCCTGGGAAGCATCTTCTAAAACTGTCTTGTCCAGTTAGTCAACTAGGTTTATGAGCCCCTGCCCTATGGCAGGTCTTCTATAAAAATCTGAAATTATAGCAATCAAAATATCTTCATAGTTCTTGACCTAGGATTCTGAAAGATAGTAGTCATTTAAAAAAAACCACCACCACCAACAACAACAACAACAAAAAAAAAAAAACAAAAAAAAAAACCAAAACAAAACAGGTCAGGCGTGTTGGAGCAAGCCTATAATCTTGGAAAGCAGAGGAGGAGCTCAGTGAGCTCTAGGCCATTGTGGTCTACATAGGGAGTTTCAGGACAGCCAGAGCTGCATAGAGCAGCCCTGTCTCAGGAAAAAGAGAAATTAATTAGTTGTTAGCTATGCCTCCCCCATATTCCATCCCTTTCCTTCCCTTCACCTCTGCTACTACATACAATCTTCAGTTCTAATTTCTCCTTTATCCCTTTACACCACTGTATTCTGAGTGTCACTGAGTATATCACCCACACTCCGTGGCAGGCTTCAAGCTCAGGAGTAATTATTAGTCAACACAAGTCTGACTCTGTGTGTGTGTGTGTGTGTGTGCGCGCGCGCGCGCGCGTGCACGTATGCGAATGCTTCTTTGGCTTTATTTTATTTACTTGTTGTTGCTGTTAATGTTGCTATTGTTTTTAAGAACCTGAGTTGGAGAGGGACAGAGAAGAGCTAGGAGAGTGAAAGGAATATATTATATGAAACTCTCAAAAACCAAAAGCATTTTTAAAGTTCCACTAAATTAGACATAATGTGCACTGTCCTTACAAATGGAAACTGAATAGCTATCTCCTTCTCTGCCTTTCTTCTCACTGAAGCTTCAAATTGCCTGTTCTTAAATGCTGTCCTTTCATCTATTCTTTCAAATTTGGGTTTAGTGCATTGTCATGGAATTATTTCTATTGAATTATTAAATAAAACTCATTGACCAATCAGCTCGGATAGAATGTGAAATCTTTGCTTCAATGATAAAATCTTTATGTGGATCCCACTCTGTTCTCCCAAAGGGGGAGGGCTGATTAAGGAGTCTTCCTGGTGCAAACATTTACCTCCCTGACAGTACTTTTGTATGATATCATCATTTTAACAACCCACATAAAATCCTTAAGTTGACTAGGGAGTTATAGAACCTACTGCCAATTACTACTGCTTTATAATACACTCATTTAGCTGGCAGAGAGGGATCTACCTCCAACTTCAGCCTCTGAAGCCTAAAGGAAGTTCTAAGGAAAATAAATGACAGGCAGAAGTCTTACCCAAATAGCAAGTGTTACTTCAAATCCTAAACTTGCGTAGGGCATAGTGGCTCATACTTACAATCCTAGAACTTAAAAGGAACAGAGGGAGAGATCACTCCAAGGAAGTGCCAAAATATCCTGTATAGCAAGCAGTTCCAGACCAACTAGTGCTACCTAGCTTGATACTGTCTCAAAAACTCATTAACTTGATTGTAAGATGTTTCATTTAAAATTGTGTCTTGTCTGCCTCGCTTAAGCACACTTAGTATCATGCAACTTGACATCTCTAAAGATGGAAACTTTCTATTCATCTACTTATAGGAGACTCAAAAGAGTGGCAGAGCCACATGTGTGTATTTAACTCAGCAAGATCATGACTCTGAACTACAGCACACTGGGTCAGTAACCAAGGAGGTTAAATGTCTAGATATGGCCAAAACATCTCTCTTTGCCATTCATGGATGACCAAAATGCCAGCTGAGCAGGGAACATTTGTACCCTTATATATGCATCTGTCCTCTCATATATCAATATATACTCTCATATATGCATTTGTCCTCTCATATATGCATATATACTTTCATATATGCATCTATCCTCTCATATATGCATCTGTCCTCTCATATATGCTCTTGTTCTCTCATATATGCACCTGTCCTCTCACATATGCATCTGTCTTCTCATATATGCATCTGTCCTCTCACATATGCATCTGTCTTCTCATATATGCATCTGTCCTCTCATATATGAATATATACTCTCACATATGCATCTGTCCTCTCATATGTGCATCTGTCCTCTCATATATGCACCTGTCCTCTCATATATGCTCTTGTTCTCTCATATATGCACCTGTCCTCTCACATATGCATCTGTCCTCTCACATATGCACCTGTCCTCTCACATATGCATCTGTCCTCTCACATATGCATCTGTCCCCTCATATATGTATCTGTTCTTTCATATATGCTTATGTACTCTCATATATGCAAGCCCTGCCTTTACTCACAACACACACCAAACAAACTGGCAAGGGATTTGGGGGTAGTTTTCTAATACAGTATTTTAAGTATTAACATTTACAATCATTTCTGGGCCAGCTTTTTAAAAAAAAGATCAACCATTTAAAACATTAGAAACGTGGCAGCACTTCATTAAATTTTTAAAAGTAAAGATGCTTTTTAAAAGGGAAAATTACAACAAACTGAACCCTTCCAAGTGCAATGAGTACTTGAGGCAGTGTAAATGGAGATAGATTACCTCAAATAATGGCAGATGCCCATTAACCACTGACCCTTGTCACACTTGCCCTTTAGGGGACAACGTTCTTGGTGTGATACTCTCTCCTGTAGTACTAGAAGCACTGTTACTGGCCACAGAACCCACTGGTGATCAGTTATAACTGTCTCTGTTACAATAAACATCCAAGGTACAGCACAAGGCCTGCACATATGGCATCAAATTTACTACTGAAATCATCTGTTGATGTGGGGTCACTGGATGAAGATATTAGCTAGCTAACAGCTCTGGTAGAAAGGAGTTGTACTCAGCAGTGAAACAATTCCCCAGTAAATGTCTTGTGAATGTCTCTTTTCTCAACACACTCTTATCTTTGTGTTTTGTTTTCATGTGCCGCAAAATTAAATGAATCTGTCATGATGACCATATCAGTTTGATTACTATGTACTTGGTCCTAAGCCAGCCATTTATCCTCCTGACTCACAACTTTCTCCACCACAATACAGAAATGAAAGCATTATTAATAATGTTCGGATGGTGTTGATGCTGTCCCTGACCTACCTCACAAGCTGTGGGGGGGGGGGGGAGAGAGAGAGAGAGACAGAGACAGAGACAGAGAGACACATAGAGAGACAGAGAGAGAGACAGAGAGAGAGAGAGAGAGAGAGAGAGAACATTTAAAACTAATCTGTAGAATGAAAAGGATTGGAATAACACAAACAACCTTATCAGTGAAGAGTATCTTAGTTTGTTTTGTGCTGCTACAACAGAAAACCATTGCCAAGTGTGGTTGTGCATTCTTTTTGATCCCAGCACTTGGGAAGCAAAGGAAGGCAAATCTCTTTGAGTTTGAGGCCAGCCTGGTTTATATACTGAGTTCCAGAACATCCAGGGTTACATAGAGAGATACCATCAACCTAATAATTTATAATGAATATAAATCTATTTGGTTCATAGCCCTAGAAACTTCAAAATCTAAGATAGATGGGTCACATCTCGAAAGAGCTCTCTGTCTCATAGCATGATTGAAGGCATCATGTAACAGAGACAGAGAAGAGGCCAAATGTGTTCTTTGAAAACTCCTGAGACAACTATAACAACTCCTTATACAGGAATTTTAGAAGACACATTCAAACCATAGAAGAAACTTATAAGAGGGATTTATGATTCTTACATGCAATCCAAATAATGAAAAAGGAAAATTTGAGGTGGAGATACAATATGACTCTATGCAAAAGGCTCAATGACACTATAAAGAACAGTGATGTGGTAGTTCAGAGGACATATCCTAATCTTGCGAACTCCTCATATGACATTCCTGCTGCTTCTGTAGAAGTTTAGGCCCCTTTTACAATTCTGAAGGTTTACAAATCTGCCATCTCAAATTATAGTCATGAGTTCAACATTCAGAGCAGAGCAAAAAACCATTTGCATTGTTGTAAACTTTCACTGTTTAACAAAAAAAGCATTACATTTTCTTAATTTGATGATGGATTATATCAACTTATAGTTCAAATCTAAAGTTCTAATGTAAGGTCAAGTCTTAGAATGACTGTGCATCTTCCTTCAACATCACGAAGTACCAATATTAATTTTGCAAACAATAACTTATGACATCTTAGCATCCATCACCAACATATGCCATGTAGCTTCCTTGACATTGGTGTCCCTTCTAGAAAAAGCTGGTATCTGGGAACACAGTATATAAATTACTGAATTAGAAGATTTCTAAGATACATAGCAAATCTTGGATTCTACAAAATTTTTATGTGTGATCATCAAAAATAGCAGCAAATTTCTCATCTAAAAAAACAACGCTGGAAACAGTACCATAGCTTTTCAAGTTATATTACACAGCCATTGTAACAAGAGCAGCATGATACTGACACAAAGACAGATGCATAGATCAGTGGAACTGAATCAAGGAACCACATATAAATTCGCTCAGCTACAGGCACTTGATTTTGACAAAGATGGCAAAAATACATTTTACAGAAAAGACAACCTCTTCGACAAAGAATGAAGGAAAGACTGAATATCAATTTGCAGAAGAAGGAAATAAGATGCCCTATCTCTCACACTGTACAAATTCAACATTAAATGAATAAAATTTCTTAATATAAGGCTTGATACTCTGAACCAACAATGGAGTAAACACTTCAAAATGTAGACATTGGAACATATTTTGTAACCAGGACTCCAATTGCTAAAAACTAATAATAAAACCAATACTTGACAAATGGGTCCTTATGACTTTAAAAAGCTTCTTTATTTTGAAAGAACCACTTAAACATGAGAAGAGACAGCCTACAGAAGAGGAGAAAATCTTCACTAACTATTCACTTGACAGAGGACTAATATCTAGAATACACAAAGGAATATACAATTTAGATCAGAAATCAAATAATACAAACAATATATGGCCTAATCAACAAATGAAATACAAATGTCCACTCAACATGTGAGCAAAAAAATGTTTAACCACACTAATTATCAGAAAAAACGTAAATGACATTCTAGCTCACCCCAGTCAAGATGGCATTGATTAAGAAAAGAGATAACAAACACTGGAAGGATATGAACTGAGAATGTAACTTAGTCTTCATGCTATGGAAATCGGTATGGAGATTCCTCAGAAAACTAAAATTAGGCCTATCGTATTACCCAATTACTCCTGGACATTTCCCGAAATGACTCCACATCAATATACCACAGAGATCCTTGTACATCAATGCTAACTGCAGAACCATTCACAATAGCTAAGTTATGGAACCAACCAAGGTGTCCAAGAATAGAGGAATGCAGAAACAAAATGTTTAGCCATCAAGAAGGATGTTATATCATTTTTAAGCAAATGGATATAATTGGAGAGTGTCATAGTAAATGAATTAAGTTGACTTGTGTGTGTGTGTGTGTGTGTGTGTGTGTGAGAGAGAGAGAGAGAGAGAGAGAGAGGAGAGAGAGAGAGGAGACAGAAGGAAATAGCAGTAAAATTGTCTTGAGGGACAAAGAGAATTGCGATAAAAGAAAGGAGTCAGGAGGGGAAGAGAAAGGGGAAAGGGGAAAATGCTCAGTGTTTGAAAAATTTAAAAGTAAATAAATAATAGTTTCTTAAAGGAATTTGTTTTGACATTTTTGTCTTATTTCATTTTATTTTCCAGTTTTGTTTGGTGGGCACTGTTCATTTGAGTGAGAAAGAGAAAGAGAGAACATAAAGAAATTGAGTGGATAGCAACATAGGGAAGATCTGCAAGGAGTTGGGAGTGGGATAAACAGCATCAAAATATACTGGATGAAAAGAATTTAAATAAGTAAACAAAAGAAGCAGCAAGGTTCTGCCCAATAATAATCCACAGAATGTCTATACTTGAAGGTAGGGGGGGGGAGGAAGAGAGAGAGAGAGAGAGCAGAAGGACCATGGCAAGTTTACAGCTACCTCTACATGGTTGACAACACTGTCCATTCACTCATTTGTCCAAAGGCATACATGCCATTTTGTGGCCTCAAAGTTTAAATGGAGTTATTTCTTGATACACTACATGATTTTAAGAATAAATCTGATGTAAGGGAAAGCACCAGGAAGTCCTGGACCTCTCTAGGCCTGGGCAAATGAGGACGTTGATTAGCTGTAATGTGACTGATAATCACAGTAACAACCCCTCCTGTGTGGAAAGCACTTTTATATCCAAGATCTCTAACACAAATTCAGCTTAAAACTGAGTTCATTTTAACAGAGAGGATTATTTTGTCAAAAATGTACACACCAATTCCTTCTGCGAGTGTACAGGGTTTCATTCTTGTCCCTGTTCCCTTTAAAATCATTTAGAGGCCTGGTGATGGTGCAGACTGCTGATTCTGGGTATTCCAGGTGAAAGGTACAGGGACAGTCCTAAAAGTTCAAGTCAGCCATGAATCCTGAGAAACAGATTTGCTAGGAATACCAGGCTTATCTTTCTGATAACCACAGATAGGCAGGAGGATTCAGATGTGGACACAGATGATAACCATGGTGACCATCAGACTATGAGCAACCATAATATCCAAGACAGAAGGCACGTTCCCCTTCGAGCGCACGCGTGCACACACACACACACACACACACACACACACACACACACCTTTTCAGAAAGCTTTCAGAAACACAGTTCATATGGACCCCATTTGCTACCAACTTGGAATGTGGTCAGGTAGGATATCAGTATCCCTTACTTAGTGAACTTTCAGGAATACTTAATTTTCTCGGACAAAAGCCCCTCAACATGGTGACAAGCATCCAAATAGACACTTGGTCTTAATGGCGCCTATTTTGGATACAAATGACAAGGAAGATCAGAATAAATGACATACTAAATACAAGAAAACACTGCTGATTCCTCTTATCACACAATGATCCTGACACTGGCCTGTGTTCTTCTTTAAACAGTCAGTCCTCAGTTCTCTTATAACAGATAGGATTGTCAAATTTTTTCAAGAAAAAGTGATTATGAAAGGGTAATGCATGCTGGATTGTGAACCATGTTCAATGATTTTACAAAATTGTCTCCCCAAGTGTGATCCCTTTAATACACCACAGAATAAGTTCATTTTTCTGGTTTGGCAATAGTAGGGAGTCTTTAATGACTCTAGAATCTGTGTAATTGAAGGTCACTTCTAGCTATTTTCCATGATTGACCACTAGTCAACTAGAGCTCTGAGGACTAATAGCATTCACTATGTAATGGTTCAATGTCAAGAGGCTTAGAATATTCAATATATTCATTCTGTTCCTTAGAAGTGGCCACATTTTATGTCATAACAAAGGGCAAAAGACAAAATGCTATTCTCAAATTTGTGATGTCATAAAAATCCTATAAATTCTACTCTGAGTACATTGATTTGCATAATAAAATGTCTCATTTTGGGATTTCTGAAAAGACAGAGACCAGAGCTACTGAGTTCTGAAAGCCTTTGGAAGTTTTCCTGAAATATTTTGTAGTCTCCATGTTCCTTATCTGGAAAGCAGGGGTGTGGGGAGTAAATTATTGAAAAGGGATGCTCTATGTAGCTTTCCCTTTACAATCGCCCTCCCCACCTCACCCCCACATACAACCATCCAATAATGTGTGTGAAAGTACATTTTTCACAACTTTGATCTTCCATTAGTGAATTCATTTAAATCAAATGCACTTCATTTTCCCTCACTCTTGGAAATCTAAGGAGAACTGGACACTCGGACTACAAAACAACCATCTGAGGCCTAATTGCTCTGCTGCCATTTGAGAGGCATCTCACTGGGCGAATCTCTTTCCCTCCACTGAACTGAAGAGATGCTGCCCAAACACATTAAAACCCCTTATTTACCCTTTAATACTTCATTTGATTGATCACTCCAGCACTCTTCTCTCGAGAACCAGCTGTAGGCATTAGTCAGCATATGGAAAAGCCTGGAATGATGAACAAAGAACAACCCCTGGGATGAGTTACTAAATTAAAGAAGGAAGAAAACAAACACTACCAAAAGTCAACAGGGTTCATTATAATTCCCTGTATGAAGTCACACTCCAGCAGCAGCAGCAGGTCCATGGTCAGGCCAGGCCAGCCAGAATTCTTAGGGTAGAGTCAACCTACCCTTCCGCCTACAGGACTGAATGCTTTGCTCTTCTCCCTATCTCCTCCCATCTGGACATCCCAGATATACCTGTTGCAACAAGTTCTGTGAGCTCCTTTTTTCAAAGAAGTAAAAACATAATCTTAGGAGCCTGACATTCTGTGGCTACCACATCCTACTCTCAGGACAGATGAGAGATCACTGAGTTCACACCTGAGTGAGAATATATGCACATTAACCAACTAACAGACCACAGCTGAAAGCACAGCCAGAGAGAACTAAAAGAAAGAGGAACTGGTAAGCAGGATTTTGGCTGTGGGATACATAATAAAGTATTTCACAAGGTACAAGAAAATTCTCAATAATTCTAATTATGACATGAACGGTGGATTTGGAGATTGACAGAGCCTGGACTAGCTAATATTTGGAGAAGAAAATAGTGAGAATTGAAATGATGCACTTGGGTTTTATCATGAATGACATGCAAAACCTTGATTGAGCCAATCAATAGTCAATGGCCTTGGCATTTTGAATGTCTGGCTTTCTGACTATCAGGAAGGAAGGAAAGAAGGAGGGAAAGTGGAAGTCAGGAAGAGAGGGAGAGAGGGAGGGAGGGAGGAAGGCAGTCTGGCATCCATTGGTAGCTCTGGCTACTTGGGTTGGTTCCTAACAACTGGTATACTAACACTTAAGTTCTTAGCTCCCCAGTTCTTGCGTCATTTAGCACAGCCCTGCTGCCACACAAAATTAAAATAATCCAGCAAGGACTGTTGATATATCTTCTATTGAAAGCCTACCAACAATAGACTAGTATGACCAGAGATGTATTTGCAGGGTATCATTTTGGCAGCAGTGCAAAGAACAGAAAGGAGGAGAAAGATCTAGTTAGATTAGATGAAAGCTACTGCAGTAATCCATGCAGAAAACAATGAAAGCTTCATCTAAAACAGAGGTTGGAGAAACAGACAGGTTGGGACAGAGGAGACGACTTCAACTGAACTTGATGATGGAATCATCTTCATGGATGAGACAAGGCTTGCTTAGGTGCTAGATTCTTGATTCCAAAGTACAGTCTACATACGGACAACATTAACCCCACTTGGGAACATGGGAAAATTCAGAATCTCAGGCTCACTGAATCAGAATCTAGATTTTGAACAAGGTCTTCATTTGATTTCTGTACACAGAATAATATAAAAGATGCTAATTTACAATACACTTAAGTTTCTAGAAAATGGCTCTACCATCATCCACTGAAAGACGGACTACTGCATTTGGCTTTGGCAGGCTAAATTTATAGCACTCAAAAGTTGTAATTTTTCATATTCAGTGCACAATTAGTGGCACTATAGACAATTACTGGTACTACAAAGACACTGTGAAGACATTCATTTAAAAAGTTCCTGCCTTACAAAGCTAATGTCTGTGAAAACAAAAGAAAATGGTCAACTATACTAGAGAATGTTGAGCACCATGTCAGAGTATTCACAGGCTACAAACTGGGAACATAAAATATCTAAAAGGCTATGCAACTTTCTGCTTTCATGCTGGGGTTAAGAACCAGCCAAGACCATGTCTGGGCAAGTTCATATTGAATCCAGAAGACCCTGCATGAGTAGCTCAGGTTAGATGCCCAGTTGCTTTAAGTAAAGCACACATGTTAGTAAACATGTTGGTGGTTTAGTTAGGAGCCCTGGGCTTATTTCCTTCCAATTGTGTTGCTAAAGGTAGAAGAATATTTGCTAGAGTGATTTGACTGGCTCATTGGATACCAGTAGGCTATCATATTATCTGTTGCTTTACAGGTTAAAGATCGAAAAGGAAGGTAGAGATCAGGCTGAGCTCTGCTCTAAATTATTCAACATTGTATAAAGAAAGCACTAGATTTCAGGCTATGTGAACTTTTGTAAAACAACAGTTTGATCCATTTTGAGTACAAATGTTGAGGAGGCAAAATGGCTCTCCATTTTGATTGCACAAGTGAACATGACAGTTTGTTCCTCACAAACCATGAGACACAGATTGATAACCTATTTGCATAAACAAAATATTACCACCTATGAACTTATTAAATTAAATCATGGATACAAAGACACATAGGTACATCAAAACCATTGAGGGAAACCAAAGCATGAGTTTATCAAACCACTAGGACAATGAATCATGCAACTCCTTCATCTGGACCATACAGAATATAAAGCACCTAAAACTGAGTATAGGCAGCACCCATCCCATCAAGCTATCACAGGACAGGCAATGGACTCTGCACTGTTTCCAGAATTGTTCTGCTCAACAGGATCCCCCAGCTTGATCCAGTCTGCTTGAATTGCCATTTGTCTACAGTATACCAAGAACACCTTGAACCAGCTATGTGTCTGAACCAACTCTGTGCTAGGGCTTTTACAGGCCCGTGTCAGAACAGTTCAGTTTGGTAACAAGATTACTTAGGTTAATATCTTCTGTAAGATATTAACTCTCTCTGCATCCACCTTAGTTTTCTAGCTCTTACCTTATAGTAAGGATCCTTTGAAAAACCACAACTGCTTTAACTCTTTCATGCCCATTCGTAAACTATATATCATTGTGTGAAATGCAGTGCTATCTGAAATCTAATATTAAGCAATTAAGATTGGAATGAGATTTTTTAAAACTATTTGCAAATGGTCATTAATATCAAGAAGAGTACTTTGTACTCTTAAATTAAAGCCAATAGAGTGATAGAGCTCGTGAAATTCTTTTTAATAAATGGTTGCGTTTTGGAAGGACACATACCTCATTCATGCCAATATGTAAAATCAGGAAGCTGTAGATCCAATACAGGAGCTTTATTTTTAACAAGCAAATATTCTTTCAAAAATCACTAAGGAAATAAAAAAAAATATCATATTGACTCAACCAATAGGATCTTCTTTGAAAACAGGTGCAAAATGATACTGGTTGCCTCCATTAAACCTACCCTTTAAAATTCAGTTCATTCCCAAGAAATGAGCAAAAGCCATTGGCTCATGAGGCTATGGTCCTTGTTTGAATATGACCAGGATTCCATTCTTCTAAAACAAAACCTCCATCTTTGTTTGTCCCTCACACTCATATTCCTAACTCATGATATGTGGTCTGCATGCTTTGATCCATCAATGATTCATCTCTTGGCAATATGTTTATATTCATAAAGCCATAGGCTCTACTTAATTTGAGACAGCATATTTCTCAACAGAGTACAAAGTGCTTTTAAGGAGTAAACTAATTAGCAATCTACCATCTCCATGAAGTCAGTGATAGCAGATAATACTTCTGCTTCACTATTAAGAACACTGAAGTAGAAAGCACTTTAGAGGATTTGTCTAAAGCCATTTAGCTCAGCAGGGAATGGAACTTCAGTATCACTATGCCAAGAGATAGTGCCATCCACCTGTTTTTCACCATATGTAACAATATAAATTGATAACCCTGACATACATCAGAAAATATCTATTGAGCTTGATAAAAACTTTTAAATAGCCTGGCTTTCTACAGAAGTATAATTTCCCCCTCAAGCATCCAACTATAGTTGAAATATCTTGCAAAGATAACAAGATCCTCTGCAATAATTATTCCCAGGCTAAAATCCATTACTGGGTAAAGTGTTGTTTTTCAGCTGTCCAGTACCATCAAAGACAATCTATAACACCTAAAAATCTTTCAGTTATGACACATTAGCTGAATTTTATCTCTTTTCAGTAAATTCTCTCCAGGTTGGAAGCCAAGAATAGTTATAAAATGCATTAAGAATAACTACAATTCCAAATTTCAACTACAATATACAGAAATCAGTTAATACAGATCATTGAAAAACATGTAACTTCTTCATGCTAAAGAGAAGAGGACACATGCTACACATTTACAATATTAGCATGTACAAAACTGCATGAGTCATCAGTGAGTATATGGTGAATATTCCTTACTGGAAGTGTTTGAGGCCAGAAGTGTTTGTGGTATCCTATCAAATTTGAGAATGGGTGTATTATACATAGTGAGATGGGAAGTTTAAACACGAAATTCATTGTTTCATACCATATATACATATATATACAATTTTTAAGTAGACCTGCATTTTGACTGGAACCTGTCATGTGAAATCAGGTGTAAATTTTTCTATTTAAGGGATCATACTTGTATACAAAACCATTCATGTTTTGGAGCATTTGGGATTTTGGATGCTCAGATTAAAGAGGCTCAATTTTATGTGTTCCTGAGCTTAGAGAATATTAAGTACCATTTCATTACTCCATTTTTAATCTAAAAATGATATCATAATGGCCCATTATTGGTGTGGTAGTGTGATTTATAGTACAATATATATGTGTGTGTGTATGTGCACGCTCAAGTATGCCCTTTTTAACTTAATGTTGTCTGAAGACCATTGATAGTCTCAGGACAAGGACTGGCTGATTTCTGGAAGAATCAACTTGTGATTTTAGTCATATAGAGGGCCAGATCATTGAACTTCACATATGACCTTCAGGGTAGAGAGAGAATTGGAATACTGAACAGTGAGTTGATCTTCAAGAGGCAATTGTTTACTCTATCATACTTAATAAAGTTTCCACTAGAAATCTCATTAGATGGGCTTTATAAAGTTCCCACACTGGTAAGCACAGGTAAGAAAAGAAAAGGAGAGAAGGCAGGGGAGGACATGGGCACTCTGTATCCATCACACAGACTTTTGCCTTATATTCATTTTTATATGGATGTTTAGCTATACACTTTATCAAATCCTTTATTAAACAGTAAACTGGTAGGTGTAAATTTAAGTGTTTTCTTGAGTTCTCTGAACAATTCGAGAAAATTAGCAAGACTGAAGAGGGGTTTGTGGAGTCCTAAAGTACAGGTTAATCAATGACCATTTGGGTAAAAGCTTAGAACTTGAGATTGGCATTTGAAGTGGGGAACTGACTGGAAGCACAGAGTTCTTAATCTGTGGTAAGGGAAGAATCTATACTAACTCTATTTAGTGTCAGAACTGAATGGATCTGAGCCTAAGCTAACAAGCTTGGGATAGAAAATTGGTTGGTTTGGGGGAAATGCACACATTTTGGTAACTACAGGCACAACAACAATAAGAAACAGGTTTTGTTTTTATTCATTACAATATTGTAATTGTATAATTTGTTATTAAGTGAGAATGGTGTAAAATAATGACTTTTAATTACAACAATGCATTCTAATCTTAGCAAAAATCTCACAGATTTTCTAATAACACTGACATATTTCATAGTGAAAATTCATGAAGTCCATTCACTTAGTTTGATACTCCAGATTTTATCCCCCCGATCCACCCTCTGACTCTTCCACATCCCATACCTCCTCCCCACCCCGTCTCCACGACAATGTCTCCATCCCCCAACACCCCCCCCACCAGACCTCTAAACTCCCTGGGTCCTCCCGTCTCTTGAGGGTTAGGTTCATCATCCCTGATTGAACACAGACTTGGCAGTCCTCTGCTGTATATGTGTTGGGGGCCTCATATCAGCTGTTGTATGCTGCCTGGTTGGTGGCTCAGTGCCTGAGAGATCTTGGGGGTCCAGGTAAATTGAGACTGCTGGTCCTCCTACAGGGTCACCTTCCACCTCAGCTTCTTCCAGCTTTTCCTTAATTCAACACAGGGGTCATCAGCAGCTTCTGTCCATTGGTTGGGTGCAAATATCCGCATCTGACTTTTTCAGCTGTTGTTGGGTCTTTGGAGGGCTTGTCTTAGTTAGGGTTTTACTGCTATGAACAGACACCATGACCAAGGCAACTCTTATAAGGACAAAATTTAATTGGGGTTGGCTTACAGATTCAGAGGTTCATTCCATCATCAAGGTAGGAGCATAGCAGCATCCAGGCAGGCATGGTGCAGGAGGAGCTGAGAGTTCTACATCTTCATCTGCAGGCTGCTAGCAGAATACTGGCTTCCAGGAAGCTAGGATGAGGTCTTAAAGCCCACGCCCACAGTGACACACCTACTCCAACAAGGCCATACCTCCTAATAGTGCCACTCCCTGGGCGAAGCATATACAAATGATCACAGACATGCACAGAGAGCTACGGTATGGTGATTTACCCAAAATCTCATAATTAGTAAGCGCAAAGGTCTACCACACAAAATAGGTCTATAAGACTCCAAATCCTGGAAAGATTAAATAGAAGATTCTGGGTTCCAGGAAAGAAGAACCTTTAATAGCTAATTATTCACCTGCAATTGTCACTGTCACAATGATATAGGGGAATTTAAGCTTCTGGGGTATCATATAGAAGAAGTAGAAGGAAACTGTACAAATATAAGCATTTCCTTCTCAATGTAACTTCCAGACAAGAACATGTACTTGTTCCCCCTGTGCTCTTGGCTTTCACACCTGGGATGTGGGGTTGGGGTTTCCTTTAGATGAGAAAGTGCTTGCCTACAAGTGAAAGAATCCCTAGGTTTTATCTCCAGTGCTGAGTAATCAGTGTGCAGTGACACAGGCCTGTGATGTCAGCAGTTGAGAGGTGCAGGCAGGAGGACCTAGAGTTCAGTCATCCTTGACTACACAGTAATTTCAAAAAGAAAAATATAACTCATGACTCTGAGGGAATGGCTAACCAATAACCAGTCAACTTGAGAACCATCCCATTGGAAAGCACCAATCCCTGACACTATGATACTCTGTTATGCTTGCAGACAGGAGTCTAGCATGGCTGTCCTCTGAGAGGCTCCACCCACCAACTTATTCAGATAGAGGCATACACCAGAGACAAACAGTGGATGGAACTTGGGGACTCTTATGGAAGAATAAGAGGAAGGAATGCAGCCCTGAAGGGGATAGGAATGCCACAGGAAGACCAACAAAGTCAACTAACCTGGACCCTTGGGACTCTCAGAGGCTGAACCACAAACCAAAGAACATAGACGGTATTAGGCCTCCCTGCACATATGGAGCAGAAGTGCAGCTTGGTCTTCATGTGGGTCCCGAACAACTGAAGCGGGGGGCTATCCCAAAAGCTGTTGCCTGTCTGTGGGATATGTTCTTCTAGCTGGCCTGCCTTGTCTGGCCTCAGTGGGAGAGGAAGTGCCTAGCCCTGCAGAGACTTGAAGTGCCAGGGAGGGGAGATACCTGGGGTGCACCCACCCATTCAGAGAAGGGGAGAGGGGATGGGAAAGGATTATGGGAGAGGGTGACTGGGAGAAAATCAGTGAGTGGGACATAAAGTGAGTACTACTGCTAAAAGTATAATCATTTATCCATTAAAAAATAATTAAAAATAACGTGGTAGCACAGATGGACAGATGGATAGGTAGTTATACTATGTGGATAGGGAGATAGAGACATGGATAGGTGTATGTGTGGGTGGGCAGATATAGACAAGGATATACAGAGGATAGATATATGTGTGTGAATGGATGATAGATAATAGCTGGCTAGCTATGTGGACAGATAGATGGATGGAAGCTGGATGGTTGATACGTGGGAACAGATCCTGGTTGTTTCTACATGTGTACATATTTACAATACATGAAAAGAAATACATCAATATTAATTACAGATATATTTAAGAAAAAAATAACTCATGCCTGGAACACCTTCAATCATCCCCCACTTGGGACTCTGCAGTGGGGCTGAGGCAAGCAAAGCCTGCATCACCTCCATTTATCATCAGTCAGCCTTACATCTAGCATCCCACTTGGTTAAGAAATGTCTCTTCATATCCTCTCTGTTATCATTTAGGCTCACATTCTGCAGCTTTGTTCTCAGCAAAGACAAGCTGCTTACATATTATATCTACAAGCTAGTTTTCCCAAAATTAGATATTTTTAAATGAGATCCTAAGGCAAAGCACCTCAGGCCCCACAGGCTGCATCTGAACTTCTGAGCTCCTACCTTCCACGGCCACTCAACGTTATCACTATATAGTCTTTTCAAAGGCCAGGAGACCAAAGCTGGGCCGCGCCCATCCTTGTATCTATTGTACCACTCCTTCCAGACTTCTTAAAGCACGAGCCTTTCTTGCTCCCTCCTTCTTAGCTTCACTTTCCATATCTTTCAGCTGCTGCTTTCCTTCCATCCTTCCTACATACATCCTGAAGCCACTCATCTCACCATCTTCTTACAGCCTCTTCTCCAACGCAAGCCACTCCTGGATTAATCTACAGCCTTGCAACTGGGTCCACCATTGCACTCTTTCCCTTCTCTGGTCTCTTCTTGAAATAGAAGTCAAAATAACTTAGTAAAAATCTAACATGACACCCCTACTTTAACAGCCAGAAAATTTTTCTGCTTTTAGGATCAAGTTCAAAGTATATTATTATATTATTATTATATGCCCTCCACGTCTGTACATATCAATTCTCAAGGTCCCACACCTGCAAGTTACATTTCCTCCTGTTGCTACACCTTCCCACTGCTTCCGAAAGGTTTTCCCTATTCCTTGCTAGTCTATGCCCCTATTGGAATGCAAATGAGTTGCTACCTCAATAAGGAGAATCTTTTCTGGCTGAGCTGTCTTTGCATCATCACAGAGACTTCAATTTAAAAGACTATTTGCTTGTTTCCCATCACTAGTTTAAGAACTCTGCCAAGTCACTGCCTATGCCATTTGTCAGTTCTGTAACTGCAGGAAATGATACACTTCCTGGGACATAGTAAACACTTACATACCGAATCAATTAGTTAATGGCAAAAACTCTAACTTAGTCAAAGTACATCATGATATTGGGTCTGTGTTTTAGTATCGACCTACTACTATACACATAAATTTTGTTTCTGTTTTATGCTGAGTGGGTACATCATCCCAGCTCTTCATATACTTTCACAGGGTGCATGTTGAAAGGAGATAAAATCAGTATGTTGAAGAGACCTCACACACACTCCTACATTCATGACTGTATTGTTCACAATACTCAAGGTGTGAATTCAACATAAGCGTCAATCAACTAATAAGTGAATAAAGGATATGTGAGAGGTATCTATACGCCTTTAATAAGATACTATCCATCCATAAAAAATGAAATCAATTGTGACAACATGGCTAGATGAGAAGATCATCATGTTAGCTGAAATATACCAAGAACAGGAAGGCACTTACCCAGATGTTAGAGATTTAAAAATTTAATCACACGGAAGTTGAGGATGGAGAGCTGAGTACCAGAAGCTGGAGAAAGTAGGAGGAAGGAAAAGATGGGGAGTCGTTGATAAATGGGTACTACCTTATAGTTATATAGGAGTAACAAGTTCTGGTGTGCTATTGCACGGTAGGCTGACTGGAAAAAATTGTACTGTACTAAGGTATTTCAAAAGTACACGAAAGGACTTTGAACGATTTCAGCACAAAAAGGAGATATTAGCGATACATAGGTTTAACCCAATTTAAATATGACAAAACATGTAACTGTACTGAGACAATACATGATATCTTATAGATGCATTCAGTGTTTGTGTTTTATGTAACAGTTAAAAATAAACTTCAGCGAATCCTGGCTGATTATGTGCCAGTTGGTCTCTCAAAGTGATGGCCATAGTCATTTACAGTCATTATAAACTTTGGCTAGCATCAAATAATGACTTGGAGCCATGGATATGGACAGAAAAATATGGAAGGACAACCTTACGTAGGAAAAAAAAAAGTTTTTTAGCCATTCCCACAGAGGGCATAGAAAGTAATGACTTAGAAATGCTAAATAAAGTACATCAAACTAGGACTCTAAACCTAATAGAAAAGACTTCTGAGGAGTCCCTAATACGCTTCTTAAAAAGTAAGTAACAGTAAATAAATAGCCAAACTTAGGTAAGGTGTGATAGCAAGCATGTAATCTCAGCACCTGAAAAGCTGAGGCATGGGGATCAGTAGTAGCTCAAGACCAGTCTCAGCTACATGATTAGTTCAAGGGCAGCATGAAGCCCTGTCTTTAAAATAAACTAAATTAGTGAATTAATTTCACTTTTGACAGTACCAAGGATTGAACCCGGAGCCTCACACATGCCAGGCAAGCCCTGTCCCACGGGGCTGTTTCCCTAGTCCCTAAATTTAGTTAAAAACGTTTGATCTCTGGAAATAAAGAGAATAGGGCCACTAAGTCCTTTGATGTGCTAAGAAGTTGACTTGGTAACATGAGATTATTGAGCTAAAATTAGGTGTGTGGAACAGCTTCAGAGGCTTAAACAGTCAACTTAAATCATTCAAGCAAACAGAAATAGGTGAACTAGAATTCTAGTCCTGGACATGAAAGAACATATGCATTACTCTCTATTCCTCTGAGTAATTATAGATTGAAGGAAAGTATGACATAAGCTTTTAAAATCACCTAAGAGAGCACTGCAAGACACAATGTTATACTGTGTAAACAGCAATCAAAATCAAACGGAAGCAGACCTATCTAATAGATAACATAGGTTTGGAGGTAAGAAAATTTCCCCCAAGGAAGGGAATATCTCACAATGATGGCAAGGTGAATGGGCCACAGATACACAGCAAATCTAAGTGCAACAAACAAGGGAATCACAAATCTTAAAGTGAAAACTGATGGGGAAATATGCATAGGAGGAAACTTCCCATCCCTACCTCAAAGAGTAATAGAAAACCTAGACAGAAAATGACCAAGGGGATGCAAATATCCAACAGTACCATTGACCAATAAGACATGAGGAGCATTTACCCAACAGCAAGTTCTAATCCAGTCCTCCCAACCACAGCAGAATTCTTTTCTAATGTACCTCTAAATCAAACAGGCCCAAAGAGAAGTCTCAAAAGAAATCACTAACTAAATGGAGCTAAATGGAAATGAAAATAAAGCATCTAAATTTTAGGGACATAGCTAATTTTGGCCAGGAAATATTCAGCACTAAATGGCATAGTGACTTATTGAATAGATTGGCCTTTTCTTATACAATTAAGCACTTATTATATGCCTCAGAGATTTCATTTCTGGGCACTGACTACAGAGAATTGAAAACATATCCACACAAAATGTGTCTAGGAACTTACAGCCTGGACCAAATGTCATGTTCACATTTGTCTCTTCCTGGACGAGCACAATAGGAAACTCTGCATGGAAACAGCTCAGGGAATAGATAACAAGGTCGAGTAAAGGTTTTATTTCTGTTGCTGTGATAAAATACAAAATTCAACTGGGGGGGGGAGGGTTTATTTTAGCTTACGATGCCAGGTTACGGTCCAAGTTGTAGCCCATCATTTTGGGGAAGTCAAGACAAGAGCTAGAAATAGCTAATCAGATCAACAACCAAGAAACAAGAGAAGAGTAAGTACATAACATGCTTATTTTCTGCTCAAAACTCTCTGCACTTGTGCAGTGCAGGATTCCCTGCCTATGGAGTGGTGCTTCACACAGTGAGCTGGATCTTCCCACATCATCCAACAATCAAGACCATACTCCACAAATATTCACACAGGCCAATCTGATTTAGACAATCCCTCCTTGAAACTCTCTTCCTAGATAATGTTAGAGTGTGTCAAACTAACCATCATAGGTCCTAAGAAGACAAGCTGTTTTAAGATGCCAGATATGAAAACCACACTAGACAGTGTATCTCGTTTCTCCCCAACCAAGAGGAGCCAACCAGGTCTGTTGTTTCCCTGTTCCCAATATAGAAAAGATTCCAGATAGGCCAGTTGCTCCTCCAGAGCAAATGGGAATCCTTACCATAATGAAGGTCTGACACTATCTATATAGGCGACAAACTGAGAGCAGCTAGAAGAAGCCCTCACATTTCCCAAAGAGTCAAACCCCTCTCTCGACCAAGAAAATCTGAGTCCATTCAGTGCAACCAACCAATGAAAGTCAGCTACAAGAGGTGGACTGTTCAGGGCAGAATCTTTATTCTTGGAGGGGTATGACTACCTTTCACTACCTGGAGACATAGGAGAAGGCAGGTGAGACGTCACAAACTGAGCCAATGACACGTAGACTGGTCCAGAAAGTCTCTTTTCACAAGAGTCCAAGATTCCTCTTTCCCCCAGAGATGACAGAACAGTAAGCACAAATGGAAAAGATGGCTCTTGTCACGGCACGTAGCCCATTCTGGGAAGCCTCTTTGTCATCACAGGCTTGATATTTCTTTCCTTGGCCAGAGTTACTTTAGCAGCAGGCTGGTATAGTCATTCAAAGAGACAAGCAGCTAGGTCTAAGACACTTCTTAGCTAACAGGTTTCCAAAACTTTACTCACTGGTGCAGCAACAACAAACCAGAAGAAAAATATGGTTAGGAGATCCTAATACTTCCCTCGCCCACCAGAAACCCTCAGAAGTCTGGCTTGGGAAAGCCCTTGGCATTCTCTGTCACCACCAGCTGAGAGCAATGATAGTCTATTAATACTAAATAAACTGAGTAGACCAAAATAACACCACAAAGACTCTGGAACTTATTCCCCCAATTTAACCATGGCTAAGACCTACATGTTAAACAAAAACAATGCCTCCTAGAGTTAAACACAAATCGTTCATCATACCTAGAACAAAGAACACCAATTCTAATGAAAACAAAACAAAACAAAACAAAAACAAATTTAAGGGAATCCCAAGGGGGAATCCAACCCTGGAATTAAGGGGAAAGACTTTAAAATACTGACCTAATTTATTTTCTACCATTGTAATAAATATTATGGAAAAAACTCAACTGGGGCAAAGGGTTTAATTTGACTTATACTTCCTGATCACAGTCCAGTCAGGCCAGAACTTGAGGTAGGAACCTGGAGGCAGAAACTGAAGCATAAACCATAAAGGATAACCTCTTATTGACTTGCTCTCCAGGACTTGCTCAGCTAGCTTTCTTATACAACTCAGGATCACCTGCCTAGGGATGGCACCATCCATAGTGAGCTGACCACCCCCACATTGACAATAATTAATCTAGAAAGTGCACCAGAGACATGACTTCAGGCTGATATGATGGAAGCAAATTCTCAGCTGAGGTTCCCTCTTTCCAAGTAACCTTCTCTAGTGATTGTCAAGTTTAGAAAAGCTAAACATCACAAACAGTCAGCATTGACCATTTATAAGGATCTGACACCCACAGCACAGCTCTGCACACCTGTTTCCCAGTGAGATAGTCACACTTGGACAAAACATAAGCCCAAACCAGCATTCAGTGCTGGGGATGAAGCTTGCTTACCTACTATGCACAAGACACTAGGTTTCATTCCCAGCAGTGCCCAAACAAGCTAACAGAGAACATCAGCAAAAAAAGAAAAAAAAAAAAGAAAAAGAAGCTTAATCATCGTTTAACATCTTTGGAAACTGTGTTTAGTACATACAGAAAAAAAAATCTCATTTATTCCCCAAAACTTTCTAGTAAACATTGCTAGGAAAAATAATCTGTAACACAAGTGGCACTTGAGAACTGACCTGCTCCCTGTTTAGAAAAATAGCAGAGGCAAAGTAAGTGGATCTAGGCAATAAGATGAAGTTCCCACAACCTCCGGCTCCAAGTGAACAGCTGCACGTCCCCGGGAGTGCCAGACTGCCAGAATGTCTCACTGGTTTCGGTTCTTTGTTGCAAGGGCTAAATTCCAAGCAAGACTGGCCAAGAAGTCAGAATTCCCTCCCTCAGTATTATCCCCAATTAGAACACAAAGATTATGGCAGGCACGGGAAGGCAACAACATTGAGTCACTATCCCTCTTGTTCCAGCTCACTGTTAATGAAGAGAGTCCATACTAGGAGAGACTGATTGAAAACAGAAAATACTGGCTTCTTGAGTGCCCTGCTTTAAAAGGAGTGTAAATCTGAGACATGCAGACTACTTTCCTCGCCTCCAAGCCCTTAGTGTTGGATTAGATATTGCAAACAGGGAGAAAGCCAGGTCATACAGAGAACTCTAACACTTTAACACTTTTAAAAAAGAGATATTTTTTCTCTTTTAATTCTTTTTTTAAATTTTTAATCTTACTGTGTGAGTGGTTGTTTCGCCTGTGTGCATGTTCTGAGCACCAAGAGCATGTCTGGACTCCAGGGAAGCCAGACGAGGGCGTCAGATCACCTGGGACTATAGTTGCAGATTGATGTGAGCCCCAAGGGGGTGCTTGGAATCAAACCTGGGTTCTCTGGAGGAGCAGATGCTGAGCCACGTGCCCAGTCCCAGAGTCTTGGAAGCTATCTGAACTTTTGGCTCCGTCATTAGCCTTGTTTCCTCCAGCTGAAACCCCCCTTTGCATGAGCCTTCGGCCCTCCATCCCAGCTCTCTTCATCTGCCCTTCGCTCTTAGTCATCAGAATCCCGCCCAAACCACGCCTCCTACCATACTCACATCCTCCTTCTGACATCAGCACCCTCCTTCCTTCCTATTGTCTCTCCCACTCACTGCCACATTACACTTGTCTTCCTGCTTTCTGTCCTCTTCCATCATCCTAAGCATCCATCTGAATCTCCTTCCATCCTACGAGGATCTCCTGGCCTCTTCCAAGGTGTTCTGTCCCCCTCCCCAGCTTCTTACTCTTCCTCAGGCTACTACGCTTCTGTACAACCCTCATCCCCACCCCCTTTCCCTCCCCATTCTAGTGCCTAACCTCTCTGGTTCCTAATCCTCCCCCAAGCATCCAATCTTGATCCTAAGAAAAGTTAAAAAACAAACAAACAAACCAAAAACCAACCAACCAAACAAACCGGAGCATTCGATCCCTGTTACTAGAATTCTAGGTGGTTGTTAGCCTCCGTGTGGGTACTGGCAATCAACCTTCATCCCTTAGAGGAGCAATTATCCTGAGTGCTGAACCATGTCTCCAGGTGCTCACTCTTCCCATCTATTTAAACCTTTGGTCCTATTTTCTATTTCTAGCCTTGTTTCCTCTAACAGGCTCCCACCTCTCCATGATCTTTTGGCCTAAAAATCATATATTGTGCAAAAGTTTCTTTCAAAATGAAACTGATATAAAGACATTGGCAGATAAATAAAACCTGAAAGAATCCCATGCTCCACGTGGGGCACAGACATAGATGAAGGCAAACACCCACACACATAAAATAATAAAATAATTTTTAAAAAGCCATCAAGCAGAAAACAAGTAAGGTCAATTCAAGTTCACATACAATACAGCTCAAATAAATATAGTTACATAACATTAAAGGACATTAGAAATGCTGTTTCTTCTCCTTTTACTCTTTACCAGGTTTTTGAAAATCAATTTATATAAGTATATATATATATATATATATATATATATATATATATATATATATATATATTTACATATCCTGAATCATAATAGACCATTGCATGAAGTCAGAACACTAACTCATACAGGGCAGGATCCTAGAGGCAGGAGCTGATGCAGAGGCCATGGAGGACTGCTGCTTACTGGCTTGTACACCATGGTGTGCTCAGTTTGCTTTCTTATAGAACCCAGGACCTCCAGACCAGAGATGGCACAATACACAATAGGCTGGTTCTCCTCTATCAATCACTAATCACTAATAAAAAAAAATACCCTACAGGCTTGCCTACAGTCCAATCTTATGGAAGTATTTTCTCAACTGAGTCTCCCTCTTCTCTGATGACTTTAGCTTGTGTCAAGTTGACATAAAATTACCCAGCATAGGTGGGCTTCAACAAAGCACTAGCAGCCCTAGTCCAACAACATGGAACAAAGATTCTGCTCCATAGCCAACCGGTATGAAAGGTTGTTTTAAAAACACAAGAGTCAATTGACACAAAAAAACTATCAGAGACATGAACATGAAAATGCACAAGTGCCACAATAGATGGGGAAAAAGAATGACGAAACACAATACCAGCTTACTGTTTGAAATTTATAAATTTATAAATGGGCTTATCAGTGTTGTAGCAGAAGAGATAAATAATGAGAAATCAATTGCTTTTTCTATACACTAGCAATGACCAAAGCAAACATGAAATTAAGAAAAAACTTCAAGGACTCCAGCTACAGCTCCCTTACTAGAATGCTTGCCCACCATGTGGGATGCCCCAAACTCAGTCACCTGAATTTGGTGTTGAATCCCTTCCAAGCCCAGCAGGCAGGAGGTATAGGTTTAAGGACCACAAAGTTAAAGTTATCCTTGGCTACATAGGGAATTAAAGATAAGCTTATGATAAAGATCCTCTCTCACAAAAACACTTTACTTAAAACAGCAAGAAAAGAACAATAAATTTCTAATATACTTAAATACCAAACTTACAACCTAAAATCCACAAAATAACATGGAAAACATAAAGACCCAAACAAATGTTCATAGATTATAAGACTTAGTGTTGGTGTTAGGACACTATTACCCAAAACTGATACACGGGTTCAAAACAATGTCTAACAAATTCTCATCTGCATTCTCTGAAGAAACTGGTAAGCTAGCTCTTCCTAAAATCCACAATGAAAACAATGCAGAGAAAAAAGAAACAACTGTTATTTTATCTGCTTTTTAAGCTACTCACAAAGTAACATCACTAGTAGCATGAATGACTGTAACATTTGCATAAAGACACCTATATAGGGACCTCTAAAATTCCAGAAACAAACCTATATTCATTCTGTTGGTCAATTGATTTTGAACAATGTTACTACAGCAATGTAATTTTTTAAAAAATCTGTGCTGGGACCACATATCCACATAAAAACTAATACAATTGGGGGTGGGGGGGGGTGGGGAGACGGCTCAGCGGTTAAGAGCACTGGCTATTCTTCTAGATGACCCAGGTTTGGTTCCCAGCACCCATATGGTGGCACACAGTATTCTAACTCCAATTCTGGGACATCAGGTGCCTTCTTTTGGCCCACACAAATAACGCATGAATGTGGTATACAGACTTACAAAACACCTTTACCCATAAGAATTTTACTTTTTTATTTAATTTTTAACAAATACAATTGAATCTCTTGCAATATGCACAAAAATGAACACAAAATTCATCACACACTTTACTATAAAAGGTAAATCTATAGAATTCTTATCAGAAGACATAGAGATGCATTTTTATGATCTTGGGTGAGGGCAATCCTTCACAAGACACAAAAAGGAGAAAAGTTATATTGGATTTTATCAAAAATTATCACTTTGGGCTAGACATACTGGCACATTCCTTAAATCCCAGCACTCAGGATTCAGAGACTGGTGACCCCTGTGAATTCAAGACCAGCCAGGATTAAATAGTGAGAACCTATCTCTAAAACATTTTTAATATTTTTGTACAATGGACATCTTCGATAAAATAAAAAATACCAGTGAATCATAGAAAAAAAATACTTGAAAGGCATACTTGTTGTAAGGGACTTGTATCCATAATACATAAAAAGTATTTACCTTTTACTGAAAAGAAAAAGCACAATGAAAAATGGCAAAGAACACAAATAGCCATTTCTCCAAAGAGTCCATTGACTGAATGGACAGTAAGTACCTAAGAAGATGTTCAACATCATCAGCCACCAGAAAAATGAAATACAACGGGAGAAATGGTGATAAATGTAAAAATATATATATGGGAGTTAAAATGAATCCATATACTTCATATACATGAATGAAATAACGGAATGAACCTCACTATTTCACATAATTTATATATACTAATAAAGAGCCTCACATTGAGTGACTATGGCACACTCATAAGACAGCTATAATAAAAAAGATTCACCAATATTGATGGATCTTGAAAACATCACAGTAAGTGAAAGAAGTCGGACAGAAATAGGCATATACTATGGGATGGCATTTGTATAAAATATTCAGAGCTGGCAAATTCATAGAGACAGAAAGCATTTAGTGGTTTCCGACGCCTGTGAGAGGGGAAGGTGGAGGAAGTGGGGGCTTAATGGTAAGGAGTTTACTTTGGGAGTATGAATTAGATAATGGTGATGGTTTCTCAGCAGTGAATCCCTCAATGTCAACAGTGATACATTTTAAGCTGTGGGCATTTTACTACAATTAAAGGCAAATATTGCCTTTAATTGATAAATTAAATAAATATTGAGGTTTCAAAAAACCAGGAACATCACATGCTGCTTATGGGAATGTAATTGCTTCAGAAAATAATCAAACAATTTCTCAAAGGGTGAAGTAGGACTCTTCATATGACTCAGCAATTCTATTCATGTATTTATGCAACTCTAGGCTAGTGAACATATATGTACTCATACCTACTCAAGCCCAAGGAAAGCATCTGTTCACACAAAAACTTGTGCATAAATGTTCACAATTTTACAATTATTGTATTTCTGCTTCTCTCTCTCTTTCTCCCTCCCTCCCTCCCTCCTCCTCCCTCCCTCCTTCCCTTACCCCCCTTCTCTGTACTTATAGGCATGAGTGTGCCATAGTTCATGGACACGGAGGTCAGAGGAAAACCTTCTGAAGTCAGTTCTCTCCTTCAATTCAGAGATTGAATTTAAGTCATCAGATTTACATGGAAAACACTTTGACATTCTGACCAGAATGTTCATAAATTTTGATACTACTTAAATGTAAATAAGACAGTGAATATGTTAATACAATGTGGCCATGCATGTAATAGATTATCATATGGTCATGAGAGTAAATACTATATGGTCGCCAGAGTAACATTGGAGACTCTTGCAGAGGACACAGGTTCAATTCCCAGCACCCACATAGTGGCTCACAACCATCTATAACTCCAGTCCCAGGAAATCTAATACCCAATTCTGGTATCCCTGGGCATCAGGCACACACCTGGTGCATGTACATACGTGCAGGCAAAACACTCATACATATAAAATATTTTAAAGGTTTATGTATTTATTTTAAGTATGTGAGTACACTGTTGCTGTCTTCAGACACACAAGAAGGCATCAGATCCCATTACAGATGGTTGTGAGCCACCACATGGTTGCTGGGAATTGAACTCAGGACCTCTGAAAGTGCAGCCGTGAGAAGTGAGTTTGGGCCATGACCAGATCTGGAAAAGGATGGTCAGGATCACTAAAGGGCACTATGTCATTTAGTTATCGCAACAGCTGTATTTCTCTTTCTCAGATTGAAATGTAGCTTCTGACATTTCACCTGCAATCGTACTATTCCTTCCATATTCCTAACTCCTGGTAGAGTTCCTAACTCTTTTTTCTCCTAGGCTTTGTTTGCTAAGCTAAACTCAAGTAACAATCAAGAACCAAGACAAGGTGAGTACATGTACCTTGGGTGTTATGGCACTTCATTGTTCATTTTTGGTACTTGAGAGCTTGCCTGTGTTAATCAGAATGTTCTGCTTCCTCGAGTTAGAGCCTAGAAGCATGACCATTGTGACATTCTTAAGAAGACCCCTTCCTGACCAAAGTGCACAACCTAAGACCCCCACACCCATCTCTGGACACTAGAAGATAACATTTCCACAACAAATAGTGCATGGTTAAGAGAAAATCAGGGCTCAGTTGGTAGAGTATTTGGAGAGCTTGCACAAAGTCTTGAGTTTGATCACCAGACTGCATAAATGGTGATGCACACATCTGCAATTGCAACAGCCCCAGAGGATAGGCAATTCCAGGTCATCTCCTGCTGTACAGTGGGTTTGAGGCCAGCTCACAATATATGAGACTGTCTCAAAAAAGAGAGAAAGAAGAAGAAAAAGAAAAAGAACAGAAAAATGATATGACATTCAAAGGAGAGAATCATGAGTTTATTCATTCCAATGAAACTAAATTATTTGAAGAAGGAAATTCTGATTTTCAGGAAAACACACTCCTTTCTCCACAGGAAGAAATTCTGGAAACCAAAAGTGTGATATTAGTCTCACCCTAATGGATCTCATGACATCTAGGTCTCTAAGCACCTCACTAAGAATTTTCTCAAAATCATTTGGAATAAACAAACATCTCACTCAAAGCAGCACGTATGCAAATTCTGGCACTTTAAATGGATTCTGTCCCCTAAGTGCATAAACCAAAAAGCATGGAAGCAATTGGATTAAGAAAGCAATGCTTTAAAAAAACAACCCTCTAATTGGCATTAAGTCACCAAACATTGTCAAACACACATCATTTGCCTAATTATTTTGTGTGTGCATGTTTTTAACTTCATAATTTTTAACTTCATAAACATATAAATGAGAAAGAGATGCAGATTTAATGTACACCCATATGGTGAGAAATACAAAAGCTACCAAAAGACTGTAAAAATCCTATACTAATCTTAAAATCATCCGTGTTCTTTTGTTTCTTGTTTGTTTAAGGATAGTTGGTTGGCAGGGTTTGTTTGTTTGTTTGTTTGTTTTAATTGTTGTTGTTGTTTATTGTTTCTGGGTTTATTTTCTTTCCTTCAAAGTCGCAAAGAATAAAATGAGGGTGGTAATGCTAAGTATGGATCTTTACCTAAGAGAAAATCACACAGTGACCATTTTATTCAAAAATAAAAAAAATTAAAAACTTGGTTCAATGTCACATTCTCACATCTATGTGCTGTTCATACATAAAATCATTTCTATATGTTCATTATAGTTTTTAATGACTTCTTTTTTCTTAAATAGTCTAGTGTATATCCTTCAGCCCAATATGCTTCATTTGAACATGTGTTAATGAACTAGCATGGTCTATTACTCTCTTGGAATATACCTGCATCAAAACCAGTCACAAATACTGCCTGCGCAATTATTTGGCCAAAAAATAAAATAAAATAAATTAGTTCAAGCAGGCTTATCAACCATCAACGAAGTCTGCTGTATAATCTTGCATTCAGCTCTGAGTCTCATTTAAGTGGTAACTAGCCCAAGCTTCCACAGGCCTCTGGGTATACTAAGTATGAGCATTCGTCCAAGCCTTCAACCTAATTTTTTTGCCATCCACACTAATAATGCCTGCCAGGCTAGAAGGCTTTTGCTAATTTGCATGTTCACTTAATGACATTCTTTTCAAGGAAGGAATGGTCACACAGGAACTTGCTACCCTTACTCACTTGGCTATTTTACTAACCAAATATTTGTACATGATGAGGCCGTAGGATAAGAACAGGCTCTCAAATATCTCTTCTGGTTTTGAGATAAGGTCTCTATTCCAACTGACTCCTCTGCTCCCACATGACAGGAACAGTCCTGGTTGAAAACAGTGGCACTCCTTCCAAAACACTAGATCTGCACAGACCAGATGCAGAAGAAAAGAAAAGAAAAAAATGGCCATTTACAGAAAAAGTCATGACCAATCATGACATATTACTATACGACAGCAGCATTCCAGAAGAAGGAAGGTGTTTACTTCCTTACAAATCTCCCAGAGTGTACAGCATATTTTAGGTCCAGATAGAGCAGAAAATAAACTATAATTAAAAGCCCTTAATATCACTTCTTTCTTTCCTTGCTTTTTTTTTTTAAAAAAAAAAAAATTCCCCTTTCCTATGGTTTGAATGTTTAAAAGAAGATGTCCTCTAAAGATTCATGGTCTGTGGCTTCTTCATAGCCAGGTGATGGGTTTGGGAGGAAAGATGTCCCTAGAGGCACATGCTAGAAAGGTACTTTGTGTCCTTGCCCTCTTCCTGTCTCCATGCGCCCTTTTGCTTCCTGGGTGCCATAAAAAAAGGAACTTGGTTCCTCTGATTCACCAGAGCCTAGAATGAAGTAAAGCGACCTTGCAAAGAGATGAGGTCTCTCAAACTATGAGCCTCCCTTCATTTGTTTTCTTAATTAGATGTTACAGTGACAAAAGAAAATGCATGTGACCAACACACCCTAAAACATTAGCCCTTCATCCCTCTGTAAAAATCAGTCTTTAAAGCATTTGAAATAAATTAGCTGTCTGAGCATTCACTTAAGAGAGAAAAAAAGATGAATAGCAAAGTTCACTTTGAAGAGCAAGATTTTAAAAACATGTATGTATGGAGGATGGTAAAGGTCGCAGAGGTAAGGTCGCACAAAAGGGCACCATCATGAGGAGGTATTCACATGTGTGAACATGCATGTGGAAAATCGAGGTCAACGTCTTCCTTAATCATGTTATGTGTTGAGACACAGTCTCTCACTGAACCTAAAGCTCACCAGTTCAGCCAGTTAGCCCTGGGCCATGCCTGTCTCCATCTCTCCAGCACTGTAATTCTAGTCGGGCTTTTTCCCTAATACCTAATAGTCATATCAAGTCTCCACTCCACTTATAAACATGGTCACAGAAGCAGCAAATACTTTTGGAAAATGTTCTGATTATTTAGTAGACCCAGGAAGCCCTAAAGCAGACCAGGTGTTCTGAATATTTTTATATACTGTTCCAATCCCCTGGCTGATTACATTTAGGAGAGTGGGATGGGGAGGAAAAGAAAGAGGGAGGGAGGGAGGAAGGGAGGGAGGGAGGGAGAGAGAGAGAGAGAGAGAGAGAGAGAGAGAGAGAGAGATAGATTACAATCCTACTGTTCATCTGTAAGTAGATTTTTAAAACAGCTACCTCAAAGAGTTGTTCTGTGTATTAAATGAAAAAAAATATGTGTAATGTTCCTTTATTGGGGCTTAGGTAAGCATATACTCCAAAATGCTGATAGATATTCACCACCAATCATGCCAAACTACATGGATTAAGCAAGCACTGTACAGTACTTCACTTGGGCTGATTTGGAGTTCTTCAATTTTGCCTGTAAATTAAGAAGCTTCCCTTAATCTGTGAAAAATCTGATTGGTAATACCTATCTACTAAGGTTCATTTGTATGCACTCAAGCATAATCCAGTACCCTGTACCTAGTGAACTGGAAACAACAACCAATTATTAAATAATACTGCATAAGGCCTATAGCATTATTTCTTAGAGGATGAAGAGATGGTTCAGAGGATAAAAACATGCATTTCAGCCAGGCATGGTGGTACACACCTTTAACCCCACTCAGCAGGCAGATGCAGAAGGATCTCTGTGAGTTCAAGGCCAGCCAGGTCTATCTCACCTATATAGTAAGCTCCAGAACAGCCAGGACTACAGGACTGTAGAGAGATACCATGGCTCAATCAATAGGTCAGTAAGTAGGTAGGAAGATGGATGGATAGACAGACAGACAGATAAAAAATAGAAAACAAGAATATGTATTGCTCTTATAGAGGACTTTGAGTTCAATTCCCAGCATCCACATTAGGAAGCCTTTCTATAATCCTAGTTCCAGAGGCTCTGATGCCCCTGGTCTCTCTGAGCACTTGCATTCATGTATACATAAGCACACATACATACACAAAATGAGAAATAAAGTAAATCTGTTTTTAAACACATTTGTTTACCCGAGTTTGTAAATTCTAACGTGGGATTTATTACACAGAATATTTTCAAAGCATTCTTGACGTGCATGAGGAAAAGTTTTATTTATTCACGTTGATGTAAATATGTGTATATAAGCTGGATCTGTGTTGTATGTACATCTACATAGCTATATATTTTATATTGAGCTTGTTGTGTGGTTCAAATCTTCTGCATCTATGTAATTTTTGTTCCTCTATTAATTTTTAGAGGAAATCAGTGGGTTTCATAATTTCTCCTTCTCACCATTAAGTTGCAAGTATATGCAAGCAGATATTTATCTGAAAATTGAAGTGGTCATTTGTTGATTTCTTTTTATGCCAAAATTTATGCCTCAAAAAGGGAAATGCTTAAGCAGAAAGACGAACTTGTCTCACATAAAGAGATTTCACACAGTTCTGACATCCTAACAGACACCCTTGCATAACAGACCCAATGGTGTGTCAGGAACATGCAGCCCCCCCCCCCCGTCTTGTCTAGGACTGCTTCATTATGCATACATCTTGACCTCTATTTAAACCTAAAAATGCCAGTATACTGTGTATGGGCCTTGGGGGTCACCTGACCCCTTTATTTGTTCCTCTTTATAGTTTGACCATACTGAATGAATCTTCTTCTGTTTTTCACTATTGTCCTTTTAATTGACATACTGCAGATGAGTCTAGTTTGCTGGAGTTGACAGTACCCAGTCTTTGACCTCAAAAATTCCAATAACAATAGGGAAAAGTCAATTAATGCAAGAGATGGTGCACACAAGGCTAATCCATCTGATATAAGTCAATACCCTGCACAGTTCAATTGCTCTGTGCTTCCACAGACAAGTACATGGAAGTGATTCACCAGAACTAAATTCATCACAAGCAACAGCCCAGTTCTCTCAGGCTCACTAGGATATCTCTGCTAGTAAAATTTAAGAAGCAATCAAACTGAATAAGAAATCTTCTTTGCAGACATTTACATTGTGGAAGAGCGCAATTCTTGACAATTTAGAGTAAATGAAGTGCAAATTATTCTCTTATAACTCAGAATTGAAGCTTAAATTGTCAGTGAAAAAAAAGCTCACAGCTTAATCAGAAAAATATACTTATTGGTAATTCCCATGAGCTCACATTTGATATATTTATATCACAGGATAACAAGTTCAAAACTATTACTAAGTTATAAGTAAGAAACTTATGCAAAATTTGCATGTATTGAATTTTATTTTGAATCTGCATATATGCCTGTATTTGAATATTTATATTCCAGAAAAAGCACAGTAGAATGTGCAAGACAGATTTATTTAGTGTAATGCTCTTAAATGTGTCAAAGTCTTCAACACTGTTCTAGGAGGCAAAATGGCAGAAATAACAAATGGATGCAATAAGACCAACTGAATAATCTGCACAGTCCAAGACCTAGAGCAAGAAAAACTCTCTTGCCAATAAATATTTTACTGAAGTTCAGACAAATATTTCCCAAAGCTTACAATGGTATTGTTTTACATGACATGTACCATTAAGTGGATTATTCATTATCCTTTCGTGGAAAGAGGGTAATTCCCATTCATGCTTTCCTTTCTAAACTCAATCACTAAATATGTTATTTTTCTGTTACAAAATGCCAATATTAGCTCTTTGACCATAAATGACATCGTTTATATTGTCAAAATAACTCGACATTGGGCGTAGTTTTGGTGGAAATTCAAAAATAAGAGTATGCACCTCACTAGGTGTATACAGATTTGGCCCACAGATATCTAGAATAACTGGCAAATAAAGTGTTCTAACAGACTCCATCTATGTCTAATTAAGGGTGAAGTTCTTATGCAGTGAAACTGCTCTAAGAATGCTATCCATCAATAGACTCTTTCCTGAAGGAAAGCAATACATGGACTAACTGATGTTCTCACTGACTCATGTTTAGAATCACAACCCTTAACCAACCTCAAACTTTGCTCTTCTATCTAGGCAATCAGCTCACTTAGAATCCCATGAAGGGGCGGGCATTCCAAGTCATCTTGAAGAGCCAAGGCAAAGAAAAACTAAGCTTCGAATTTCAATTGTGGACAACTATTAACTTCCTGTTTCATTACAACTTTCAGTAAGAAAGCAACAATAGCAATTCACCTAGATATTTCTATGCTTTGCTGGTACAGAGTTCCATGGGATGTGAGAAATAAATTAGCCAATTAGGAGAAAAATCAGCACCCAGTGCTGGACTAATCAGACTTACCACCTCTGCCTTTCAGTGGGAAGGTTGCCCATACTCAAGCTGCTATCCTCATTAAGGGCTACCAGAATATCAAAAGGCTAATGAAACAACCACAGATAGTCTCCAGGGAGCAAAACTCAGACCTAAGTACATTTACCATGGCCACAGAAAAGTCTTCTTTTAATAAATTGGCATTATTTACTTTTTCTGAGACAAGGTCTCACCATGTAACTCTGGCTAACCCAGAACCCAGAAATCACTACCTAGGCTAGTCTAGCCTTGAACTCACAGGGATTTGCCTGCCTTTACCTCTGGAGCACTTGCTTTAAAGGTGTGGGCTTCCTGCCTATGTTTACTTTTATTTTCAAAGGGATAAATACTTTGAATGAAATACAAAATCCTCAGAATATCAAAAAAGCAAAAAGAAAAAAAAAAGAAAATAAGAAATGACTCCCATATCTCTTAAGATCCTGGTGTTATCTTTTTCCCGTCTGTGTTCTCTATTGCTTAGATTTAGTAGAGATAGAAAGATTTTCTATTCCTCTTCCATTCCTCTTCTGCATAAAAAAGCAACACATACACAGAAATCAAACAAACAAACAAACAAAAGTTTCATCACAGTGCCACAGCATAAAGATATAGTGACGGTAGCAGGTACTTAGAGAATATTTGTCAGATGAAGAAATGAATGAATAAACAAATGAAAAAATGTGTGTACAGTTTTGTTTTCAATATCAAGGAAATAACTTATGGGTTAAAGAAAGAAAGAAAAAACCTCTGTGGTACTGTGGACTGAACCTTGGACTTCTCACATCCTAGCCAAGCACTCTACCACTGAGAAATGTATCTCTCCTCTGAAGAAGTAAACATGGCTAAAGTTCTATGTTTACATTATCTAACGTGTTCCCAAAGGGATTATTCAAATTTGTACTCGCAACAACAATTTATAGGAATTATGATATCATTCCTTGTCAGTGCTGGCTGCTAATATTTGATTTTTGGTTTGGTGGTAATATAGATTAGTTTTTATATTTTTGAATTAGTGTTAATCAGTGAATATAAAGAAATTTGGCTTAAGTTTACATGCTTCTATTTGCATTTCTTTGGTACCAGTGAGACTGAGCCTTTTTTTTTTTTTCCATGTCTGCAAACTAGTTGTGGGCCTCATGTCCTAAACTGTCTGGACATGCCCTTTGTTTCTCTAATCAATTCATAGGGTTTCTCCGCACAGAAAAGATTTCAGTCTTTTGTCTGTTGTAATTGTTGCACATATTTTCATGAGTTTGACATACGCCTTTTCATTTTGGCTTTTTCTTTCCTTTGACAGATGAACATTCTCATTTTTATGTAATCATAACTGTCTATCTTTTACTTTATTCAAGTCTCCTTTCTTTGGCTAAGAATCCCATGTGTGAATTGCAGCTATCATTTAAATAATAATGCCAATTGTGAATTCAGATTAACTGGGTTCACAGATTCCCACATACACCACTAAGCTTTAACCAGGACCAGAGCCTCAATTCCCATCTCCTTACAAACTGCCCACTAGGAGTCTAGGCAACAAAAGTTCTCCCAGCCCAAACCAGACCCCTACTCAACGGCTCTGTTTTAATCTATGGTACTATCTCAGCTGCAGAATAAAAGTCCGAGAGGCACCTTTACAAGAACTTTAAATGACCTTATTTACTTTTATGCTTATAATAATCTTCCACTTCAGACCTTTACATACTCACTTGGGCCCATAGTCTTTACTGCACACCCAGATTCCTCGTGGTGGAGCTTCATCCCCATCTACCTCCACAGCCATTACTTCCCCAAGTATGAACCTTCTCTACGATCAGGCTCCTTGGCCCCATAATGTCCACTGGCTCCATACTGCCAAGGGGATGGCAAGACTAGCACAAAATTCCCATTCTCCTAAATATTACCTTAGAGTCCCACGGGCTTCTCAAATGGACCTTTTCTTCTTCTACCTTGTCTTTTGTACTTTACAAAGGAAAGGGTTTTGGGAAACATCTCGTTCAAATCTCCTATTTTACAGAAAAGACACTGTAGGCCACAAAGAGGTATGGACCCCCTCAACCACCTTAGCTATACCACACTTTTCTTCACTGTAGGGGCTTCAGGCTAAAAAGGGTAACGTAGGCTTTCTTGGCACTGGTTTGATTCTCATCTCCTCAACATATACCAGGGCCGTGAATATTACTTCCCATGGTTTGTAGATTAGATCTCAATTACCATGCAACAGATGAAAAGGTCTCTGTTTTTAATATATTCTGATAAATGATTGACATCTTAAAGACATTATTGATTTCCAGATAGTTTTCAAACAAAACACATCTTTTTTCATTAAATATCTAAAGTATCAAATTGTTCACTTCTGCTGTCAGCTGTATAAGAACATGTCTTCCCTGGAATCAAATGGACAGTTTCATAAGATTTTATTTAATGAATGACAGTGGGGAAAAGATGAGTATTCTTTTAATGTTATTTCATATCTTGGTTGACAACTGATAACCATAGAAAACAAGTTTTAGTATTTTAACTGCCACATCATGGCAGTAACCTTAGACTATGACCAGAAGCTAACTCAGAGTAACATTTTGTACTACTTGAAAACTTGGGTGTCTGACTGAGGATGAAACAACCTGTTTGCCATCCATACCAAGGTACTAACAAATAGTGCTAGCATGCTGTGAGGGCTCTTATTCTCTCTCATTGTGTTTTCTCACACCACCACCATCACTATCTATCATTCTGCTCTTTATTATGGTTTGAATATGAATTTTCCTGCACAGGTTCAAATTTTGAATGCCTGGCTCCCAGCTGGTGGCACTATTTTGGGAAGTGGTAGAAACTTTAGGAGATAGAGCCTGGCTTGAGGAAAGGGGTCACCGAGGACAGCTCGTTAGGGACACCTTACTCCTTCCTGCCTTTCTGCTTCCTGTCTCCTGTACGGTGAGAAATACCCTCTGCCACTTGTTCCTGACGCCTTGATATTTTATCCAAGCACATGGAGCCAAGGTATCATGAACTGAACCCTCGGAAATGGTGCACAAAGAAATCTTTCTTCCCTTTAAGTTGCTTGCATTGGGTATTTGATAAACAATGCAAAAGCTCTCACTGACAGACCAACCATCAACCAAGGGCACTGAGGCTGGAGAAGTAGCTCAGCAGTTAAGGCCACTGTCAGTACTTCCAGAGGACCTAGGTTCAAGTCTCAGCACCCACATGGTTCACAAACATCTGTAACTCCAGTCCCAGGGGATTCAACACCTTCTTCTGGTCTCTGAGAGCATCGGACATGCAGATATTCATGGAGGCAAAATACCATACACAGAATATATAAGCATTTAAAAAATAAATAAAGACATCCTCAACCAAGTGAAGGTGAGAGGCCAATGGACCAGTGCCTGGTGGACGACATGGGTGAAACTGCTTGCTGTAACAATTCGATCATTCCCTGCCTCACCTTGCACCACATGCCTGTCTCTTGCCTCAACATAAAACCTGAAACTAGAAGGAGTACAAGTAAAGACTTGCAAGGGATAATCAGGTAAATAAATTCTATTCTAGCTTTTGCAAAATAAAGCCACCATTTTAAGAGAAATAGAAAGCTTTTTATCATATTTACAAATGAATGGCTGACCCTCCAACCAGAAAGCTTTTCTACATCTAAACAAAAACCTTTTAGTCCTTTCCTATGCTACCAGATTTTAATGTTATCCGTGTGGTTACTGAAATTGTAGAGATGTTAAAATCTAGAATGCAGCAGATATGCAAATGCTGAGGTTTGCTTGAGCTTAGAGCCATCCCATGGGCACCAGCCAGCAGCCTACAACGTGAGGAACAGGGTTTGTGTGCCTTGTGAGTTTTTAATTCCTCCCACAAGCCAAGTGACACACTAGAGTTGGCTATAAACGTAGGAAGTTTGGGTCTGGAAAAAGCCTGTAGAATTGAGGAAATTGAACAGCTGGTGTGCAACAGTGTTTTGATACATTTTTTTAAATGGCCTTAGAAATTCTAAAGTGAGCAGAACTCCTTTCTGACCTCAGGCAACATACTGGCAAACAGATGGATGAAAGGCAACTTTTTTTTTTTTTTTAAGAAATATTAGTTTAATAAACAACTTGAGCATTTCTCAGGCTCGGTCTCTAGCTCTCTCTTCCCTCAGTCATTCCCTCCAGCCAGACAACATGATCAGTCATTTCTATTCAACAATATATTATGATATATCACCCAAGCACTCAACCTTCCCCAGAAGCATGAAACCATTTCAGGTGTTACACTGATAGAAGGATTTAGGGACCTCTTGCTTACCCTAATGTGGGTGAAAGGCTCACCCTCAGAAGGTGGCTACTTCTGGTACTCACCAATCATATCTCCAATCTAGTCTCATCCTGGCTAGCTTTACAGAGATTTACAACATAAAAAGAAGCCTCACAGCAATCTGGCCCCAAGACCTGCTCCTGCTGAGAATAAAGCTTCCTTCCTACAGAAATCCATTCTTCTTGGATGAGGGTGGCAATGGTGGCCCAGACAGTCCTCCAAAGCTGCAAGTGTAAAATGGCTGATAACAGTAATAATGGAAGTGAGAGCAATCCCCTAACATTTATCATCACTAGTAAGAAATACCTCATTGTGTTTGGGTAAAACTATTCATCAAGGTAGAGTCAACATACCAAAGTGGATGGAGTCAGACAGAAATGGGGTCAGATTTCTGCTGTGTCACTAAAGACCTCAATGACCTTGGAAAAGTCATTCAGCCTCTTTGCATGTCGTTGACTTCTGGTAAAAGGGAATATTCTTGTCCTGTCTGCCTTTCTCCAAAAGACAGTACATGCTCCCAGAAAAATAACAAGCCAATATGAAAACTCATTACAAAATAGAATGTTCTCTCCACACAGGCTGCTCTACTAGGGAGCTTTCAAGGTTTATTCTGTAGTCCTGAGACCAATATGTCTAGGAATCACTAGCTGTGCAATTGCCTCAACTACTAAATCTTTATCTCCCATGTGCAACCACATATGATGGATACACATTATCAGCAGCGATCATCCTGCAAGCAGGGATCTCTCAATAGCCTGGAAATGTCTGGATCCCTCCGGCTATCACTGAATAACTAATTCTGGAGATAGGCAGAAAGGAATGAAATAATAAAGGTCCCTTGAGGTGATATTGTATTTTTCTAGGAAATTTTATTTCATTTTCATAATGAAAACTGTACAATCAACTGACTTTTCCAAACGTGGTTCTTCTTTGATTAGACTAGATGGCACTGTGGTATCACCCTTTTAATGCCCAAAAAATATATATTGCATTACAAACATTTTTTGCTTCAACTGGGGACAATCCAAGAGGTTTCAATGAGTCCTGGTTATCCTATAGATTGCATCTGAAGCTACCTGCCAAAGGACAATGGCTACTAAATAGATAATTCAGACCACATTAATAGTACACTTGCAGACATCACCACACCCTGACCTACATGTTCAAAGACATACATATCATATACAATGCTAGACAGCTATGGTTTCCATGGCAGTTAAGGCTTCTCTTTTAATCCCCACTACCACTGCCACTACTGTTGGAGGTGTAGAAATCTACTTTTACCCCAAACATTGTTTTTGATTACTATTTCTCATTACACCTATAAGCTAGCTAGCATACGAGATCATTTACTTACAGCACTGCCATATCTGAGGGGACTTTCTTAAACACCACAATGCTGTTGTGACGACTTACACAATTCTTGCCATGAACTGAGATGAGACTCAGCCTTCCTGTGGCCAAGGATCTCTTGTGATAGGAAAACGAATCTGTTAGTGTAGAAAGGACTCAGCCAGGACTCTGGCCTTTGAGAAAAGCCACTGTAAACTGGTGTGACCAAAAAACCAGGGGCTCCCTTTGCTAAAGCTAGATTGAAAAAATCGTACCTACAGTTCATCCTTTACAGCTACCTATAAAACTTCACTTTAGCCAGGAAATGAGGTGAGCATAGGCTGTGTAAGGCCGGAGGGGTCTACGTGAACAAAAGCAGCAGCAGCAGCAGCAGCAGAACCCTTGAGAGCCCAAGAAGTCACCAAAATGGGCAGAGCGAGACACTATGACGATTGCATGCCAGAAGACCCACAATTTCACTCCCTGCAACTAAACTCATTCATAGACTCCCTGCCCCAGCCCAGATTTGTTTTCAAGAGCTCTGCAAAACAATAGCTCTGGCTGGATTGATTTCACTCCAAAGCAGCTCCTTTTGTCCAATTCACAGCATCCCATGACCTCCAGGAACTGGCCATAGCAGCTAAAGGGAAGAAAATGCCTTGCTGGCTACAGATCATGCACAAACCAGTTTTTTCTATGTCATTCATTCCTTGTTGGCAAGAACATGGGTGCTGAATCTCTAGGATTTCTGAGCCTCAGCACCTAGCACTCCTGTGGCTCCTGAGCCCTATGCAAGGTCCAGAGCAACTTCTCAGCTGGTCATCGAGCAGGCAGGGTGTCCCTGTACATTCGAAAAGCACAGTGGACACTTGGAGTGTGGGCAACAGTAGAGCCAGGAGCTCTCCCCGAGTGTCCCCAAACAGTGGCAGAATGACATCTGCTCTCCAGAGAAAAGTGGGGCTTGGGGGAAGGGAGGTGATAGAAGTCAGGGAAAGAAGAAAGAGAAAGGTGAGAGAGAGGGAGAAGGAGAAGGAGAGAGAGAGAGAGAGAGAGAGAGAGAGAGAAGAGGAGAGGAG
>JADRCH010007313.1:999689-1061983 GCA_019843965.1 Rhynchomys soricoides
GGGGGTGCAGGAGCGGGAAATAGGAAAGGAAAACAAGCCCAAGTAGTTGGGACCAGGTGCAGAGGGGAGGAGAGGATAAGGAGGATAGACCCAGAGAATCTGCATGCACAGCACAATTCTTTAGGACTTTCTAGTGCTCAGAGTGTAGTGTCCAGTCCTAGCTGCTGCTGGGTGATTTTCCAGGCAGCCAGGCCGCTTTCCCCACACTCAACCAGCAAGCAGGCTAACCTTCTGATGGGCAGACCGGCTGTCCTGGGCTGCAGCCCAAATGCTTCCAGACAGAGCTATTAAGATAGGCTCTAGGGTAGCTAGGTCTACCCAGGAGGGACTCAACCCTCAGGGCGCCAAAGTGTACACAGGGTCCACAGCAACTGCAGATACAGCCTTTCCCGCCCCTGGTTCACGGAGGCCCAGGTCGGTGACCACGCTTAAGGGACTCACTGAGACTCACCTGGAAGGTCTCAGCCTGGCGTCGCGCTTGCCATCCACCACTGCGGGCACGCAGCTGGTGAGCTCGGTCCAGTCGGCGTGCAGCCCACAGCTCCAGCCAGTGGAGAACCTGGAGAAGAGCCAGGTCTCCCTCTTACCTGGCCGGTGGCAAGTGCATTTCTTCTGCCCCACGCGGCACTCACATGGCTGCTCCAGCTGGATGTTGCGCACCAGGTGACGGCCAAAAGTGGTGCCCCCAGTCTTCTGGATGTGCAGGAACACGATCAGGTCATCGCCCTTGATATCGAAGTCTACCTTGCGCAGGAGATCGCTGCGGCTGAAATTGTAGCGGGGTACAAACCTGGCGGAACTCTCATCCTCCGAGCGGTACGGATCCGGTACCGGGGAGCTGAACGCCTGCAGGCGGAGGAGCTGGCATTCTGTGCCGGGGCACACGTATTGGAGGACGATCACGGCAAATAGGAAGAGCATCACCAAAGCCAGCAGCAGCTTGTTAGATTTCTCATCCATGTTCCCGACGCTGGGGGAAACCCAAGCTAGTTACGTCAATCCCGCAGCTCGGCCCGTGCTCGCCTCGCTCCCGCACCGCCCCCTCCCCGTGGCGCCACCGTTGCGCCCCTTTCCCCTCCCGTCCGTACCGAGTACTCCACCATTGCGGCGGCGGCGCCCTTCCCCGCTTCCTTCCTTCCCGGCAGGCTCAGCGCTGTGGCTTGTGCCGCACACCCCCCCTCATCCCGACTCCATCCCGCTGGCCGGTGGCCCCCTCCCCCGCGGATCCCCCTGATCCACTCCGCAGAGTCTCTTTCCCCGCAGGATCCCTCCGGTCCTGGTCCCTCTACTCCCTAACTCACGCCACCCCTCCCGGATGCTGGGTGCTTTCCGCTCTCCTCTCTCCAGCTCCCATCCCCATCCCGTTGGCCCGCGGGACTCTCTGGGGCCCCGGACCCCAGTTCCCTCTGTGTGCGCGAGCTGCTGACCCTAAACGCGGGCTCCCTTGGCGCGTGTCCCGTTGCCCACCAGGTGGCCTCTAGAAGTGATCTGGGGCTTCGGGGTTCCCCTGGGGGAGAAGGAAGGAGCCCGCGGGCTGCCTGACTTTGCAAGCAGAGGCGGCGCAGCCCCTTCCCGCGGAACAGCGGAGAAGGAGCCGCACCGCGGTCAGTTGCGCGCTCAACCCTTCTCGAGTCCCCCAGCCCGGCCACCACTGGTACCCTGGAACTTTGAGCCTTGCCCTCCGCTCCCAGCTGCCTTTCCTCCTCCCGCCGCCCGGGCTCACCCTGGACCCGGAGCGAAAGCCCCACTTTCGCCCACCACGTACCTGGCCAAGGGACCGAAAATCTTGGAGAAGATCGCACTGAGCACGTGCTTGAGCGAGTGGCCCACGGCTGCCAGGCCCCGAGTGAGCAGGGCCCGGCAGAGGGAGCCCAGGTCCCAGCGTCGCCTGAGGTCGTGCATCCGCCTGCGGCGGCCTCGAGGCAGCAGCGCGAAGAGCGGGGCGCGCAAGGCTCCCGCCAAGGAAGAAAATGCCTTTGGGGGCTCGTCCTGGAGCGGCGGGGAGTTGAATCCGAGAGACACACCCCTAGGAGGGCCGGCGCGGACTGAGGCGGCGACAGACCCGGGCCGGCTTGCTGCCAATTCGGCCTCTACTCTGGAATGCCGGCGGGGACAGGTGGTGCGGGCGGGCGCTCCTTGCTCCGGTTGCAGTGGCGGCCCGAGCGCCCGGGCTGCAAACGCAGGCGGTGCCATTCCCCCCTTCAGGCAACTCAGGGTACTAAGGATCAGGAGCGAGCTTGAATTTATATAATATTGCCTCGCGCCCAAGAGCCCCAGCCACTTCACAAGCAAAAGACCTGGGTTTTCTCCTGTGTTGGAGAACGGAGGTCACTCCAGAGAGCGCATCACTCCACTTTGGCTCATAATTTCAGCCTCCCTTAAAATAGCAAAGGCGCAAATTGAACCTTTTCCTTCTCTCTTTGCCAATTTCCATTCTGCAACGGAAGAGGGGGTTATTCTCTGAAAAGGTAAGTCAGCATGGCAATAAAGCATGACTAAAAAACCTTACGTGGGGGATATTTGAGCATTTTCAAAGCACTCGCTCTAATTCCTCTCCCCTTTTGAATCTCATGCACCAAGCCCACTGCCCTCAGAACGATTTCACTCACTACCGTTTACTGAATGAATGGATGTCTACACACCACATCAGAGTCAGACCATCTTGCTCGAGGTGTTGTGGCATATGAAGAAACTGAAGCCCAGAGAGCATTAGATATGCACCCAAGGTCACACAGCACAGAACCGGGACTTATTCCCAGAAACCCAAGCACAATCTAACCTTTTTTGTTTTTCATAATTAGAACATGTCTCTAAATATTTATGGATGGGTTTATTATCAAGCCCAGCTATCCAAAGGCTCTTTTCATCTGGGGGATGCAGATATTTAAGAACGGATATTCCTTCAGAACAAGGCCCCTGGCAACTTGGGATGCAGACATTTCCTAGCTAATGGATGGAGGAATAGGCAGTGCATGAAGACACTGGAGTTTCCATTACAGAACATGCACTCCCAGCCCAACTGATGCAAAAGATGTGTGGGTTAGCAGCAGTGTTTCAAAGTAGTACCATTGGTGGTGGGGGCCACCGGAAGAGGAGGCTGTAAGCTGAGTGCTAGTGTAGGGATGTTTCTCTCCAGAACATTCTCTCCCTTGCCCATTGAAGCAGCATGCAAAGTCCGATTCGGGAGTCCTTGGAATTATTTCACTTGCTTACGGAAACTGTGGCATGATACCTTGCCCTTCCTGAGGCTCAATTTCCTTTTCTGTCACATAAGACTAATAATTATGCCTCCATTTTAACCAACTAGGCTAGTGTGAGGATAAAATGTGCAATTCAAAAGACTAGGTGTTGTTTACCTGCAACGCTTGCCTAGGTGAACCAAATGAGTCTGAGGCTAGTTGAAGAAGGGTCCCTGTCAGGCCATTTTATAACTGTCTCTTTGCCCTTCTACTCAGAATCCCTAGTCCTGTACTTACCCATGCCCCAGGGAACCTAGTGGGACATTAAAGGATTCTTTGTCTACCTGCTGAAGGTGACAATAATAGTGTATCTCTTGGAAATACTCCATTCATAGCATTCCTGCTTCTCTGGCTCTGATCTCTAGGAGCAACGGTGTACAAAGGAACTGGATGCTGCAATACACAAGATAGACCCCAGCTCCCCACAAAGCTCCCCTGGGTCTGCTAGTCTGTGGAATAGGCCCTACTTCCCACCAGGGGCAGGTAAGGATGTAAGCCTTGAAGCTACAGGGCTTATCATTTCCATGGCCACCCACACAGTGGCCTCTTTGGCTGACACAGTAGGTAGCTATCCTCCTCAGTCACCAGATAGAAGGTCCCTCCAGTCATTTCATCACCTTAATGGCATTCAGTAGATCCTTAAGAAAATACTTTCTGAAACTGGTGGTTCACACATTCCAACCCTCAGCTACTAATTATGGAATTTCTATTTAAGAAGGATTAATCAGATGAAGGTGGTGAGCAGCACCAGGGAAAACCAGGATTTTCCCAAACTATAAAGAAGAAGCCTGTTCAGAGATGGAAACACACGTGCACAAACAGGCAAGCAGGGAAAGGGCTAGTCAAGTTTATCTCTGCAGAGCCAACAGAAGAAAACAGCAGTAACTGGGATACAGTACTCAGCTAACCCATTAATGGGAATATACACAATAGCTCAATGGAGTATACTTTCATTTACAAGCGTCTTCTTGAACCTTCCCCTTCTTCATGTTTGTGAGACAAAAAAAAAAAAAAAGAATCAAGGGGGCTAGCCAGATGGTTCAGCCCTTGCTGCCAAGCCTGACTATCTGAGTTCAATCCCCGAGACCCACATGGTGAAAGGAGAGAACCAATTATCTTAAATTGCCATTTGACCTCCACAGGAACAGAATGGTTCTTGTATGTACACACACACACACACACACACACACACACACACACACACACACCTAAATAATAAAATACTTAATAGCAAAAACTAAAATCTAAAAATGTTGGTTGTTTTGAGGTATGTGTAGTCTTGGAAGGCTTAGAACTTGCTATGTAGACCAGACTGACCTTGAACTCACAGAAATCCTCCTGCTTCTGCCTGTTGAATGCTGGGATTAAAGGCTTGAGTCCCTACATATAACTCATAAGCTTTTAAGCAATTTTATCTTTTTTTTTTCCTTGGGCCACATTCATAGCTATTCTCAGCAGGCTGCCTGCAGACTGCAGGTCAGACACACAAGAGTGTTTCTTCCAGAGAGATATTGAGATGGGAGGCGAAGTACTTCCTCGGAGGAATTTTACTTGCAGTATGTATAAACATGTAGGTTTCAGTACTTGGAGAGTAAGAGGGACTCTACAGTCTGAGCAGAGTCTCATTAATTCCAAAATGTGCTAAGGTTTTCAGTATGTTTCACAGAACTGCCCTTTAGTGGTTTCAACAAAACGTTGATGATTCAGAGAGAGCAAAACTCAGCCTGGCTTATATAGTAAGTAAGTGGAGTGTGAGAAGCCCTGCATCCGGGTGCTGGAGACTGAGAGAACAACAGGCAGCTCTGGCAAGAGTCCTTTGTTATAAGCATGAATCTGAATCCGGAGGGCACCCACTGAAATGGCCAGGTTCTTTGGTCACAGAACAAAGAGGTGACGTAGGGAACTCGTGGATTGTGATAGAAATAGTTCCAGTCCATTAAAAAAGACAATGGTGCTCTTGAGAATAGGAGTGGACTAGAGACTGGGTGAGATCCCAGGCTCAAAAATCCCAAGTCTCTCCACAATGACCCTTTCTAGGTCACTGCTGCTTTCTCCCACACTTGCAGATTGCTTGCATTTCCCAGTGATGCTCTGCTTGGTTACAGACAGCCCAGGTGGAGCGAGGTTAGGGTCCTTCAGCCACCTGGTTTCTTTCATATGTTAATCTTGATGCTGCTTTCTCTCTGCCCTACTTTCCTAGCACACCTTGACTAGGATGCTAAGAACACCTCTAGTAGGCCAGGGAAACCACTTCCTTGCTGGCTTTTGTCCCCTTTGTGTAAGACAGCAAGGTTAATGAGATTCAAAGAGCACTTTTTTGATCTGATAATGCCAAGACCAAGGTTACTTGTCTGCTTCAAGAGCCAAAATGCTACAGGCAGTGGAAGAAAGTTGGATTTCTGGTCCTCAAAATGAAATTCTATAGCCTTCTGTGGCATTAGCAATACAGGATCTCAGCAGCTACATTTGTTATGGGCCTATAATAGAGTAGCAACAGCAGGATCCCCTGTTCAAATTAGAATAGAAATAGTGGAAACGATATTAGAGAGAGCGTGTCACATTTACTATAAAGCATAAAACAGTATGCTTTCCTCTCATCTTGAGTATTCACTTCAACCCCGTTTTTTCAGCTGTCTATAATTTTTTTGAAAATGCTCATATTCTCAATAATAGGCAATTTTTGTCACATAGATTGAAGGCATGCAAATGGTAGTGCCAATTCATTCTGTATTTATGTGTCTCTCCAAACTAAATGGACAGCAGTACTTAATGAGACGCTATTCTGGACTCCAAGCTTTAACATTATAAGCAGGTTGGCTGTGCTATACATACCCCTCTCCATAGTCCTCTTTCCCATCACAAGACACAGAGCTTTGATTTCTAGCCTGACAAAACCTGGGGCTCAAGAAATTCAAAAAGTAGGGAAATGCTGGGGCACCATGCATACTAAAGGAGTGTGTGTGGTGCAGATGTAAAATAAGCTCTGGATGGGGTTCAGACATGCAGTCTGATGACTGCAGAAGCACTTCAGGAGCAGGGCAGTTTCTCTTTCGTGCTGTGAATGAATGGAAGTCAGTTTAAGCTCGGCTTCTAGATCTATAGCTTCCAACCTGTAGCAACCACAGCCTCGGCTCCTAGGAAGTCAGCTCACGTCTCTATATCCCAGTTTCTGTGCACAAAAATAGCAAGCTGGTTTATGGGTACAGTAAAAATGAGTCCAATCTCAAGTGAGCCTTCTTAAAGACGATAGAGCTAAGCTCTGGCTAGCAAGCGCATTGCTCTGGAGTTCAACTGGAGCTCTCTGAGAGTTCTGGTTTTCTCATCTGTAAAAACAAGGCTCATAGCTACCTCACTGGGTTCCTCAAGAGGTGACTAATCTACTGAGGACTCTTGAGTTCCTGGGAAAGCAGACCTTTCTCTATGGCTTTTGACCCTGACAGTCTTTGATCTGATATCTTTGTTTTTCTAATACTAACATACTGATAATGGAGAGGTAGCGTGGCCCTAACAGGAGTCAAAGTGGCTTTGTCCTCACAGTGTCTTGCCTTCCTACAGAACCTCTCTATCACTCTCTCTGCTAAATGTCCCTTGGTGGATCAGTCACTCATGTCAGCTTCCAAAAGCCATCAGCAAACCGGGAGGAAGGAAGAGTATGATGCTTAAACCTAATGAATGCTTCCGCTGGCAGGATCCTACAAAGTCAGTATGGAGAGCCTTGTGGAGCTAGGTGGAAAACTGACAAGACTTGTATGTAAGTGAAGGGGACTGCTGACCGCTGATAAGGCCAGCCTCCTCCAAACTCTTTTTTATTTTTTGGTTTTTCGAAACAGGGTTTCTCTGTGTAGCCCTGGCTGTCCTGGAACTCACTCTGTAGACCAGGCTGGCCTCGAGCTCAGAAATCCGCCTGCCTCTGCCTCCCAAGTGCTGGGATTAAAGGCGTGCGCCACCACAGCACGGTTTCCTCCAAGGTAAGAGCTGATTTAGCCATAGGGGTTTCAATTTGAGTAGCTGGTCAAACCACAGCACTTAGGATTGAAAAACAAAGGACTGAAGGAGCTGAGGGAGTTTGCATCCCCAGGGAGGCAGCAACAGTGGCAACTGGCATGACCCCCTGGAGATCCTGGAGACTGATCCTGGAGACTGGATCACCAACCCAAGAATACACATGGAGGGACCCATGATGCTGGCCGCATATGCGGCAGAGGAGGGTCTTGTTAGACATCAGGGGGAGCAGAGGCCCTTGGGCCTGAGGGTGTTAGATGCTCCCAGTATAGGAGAATGCCAAGGAGGGAAGCCAGCGGATAGGTGGGAGGGGGGGAATACCCCCATAGTGGCAGGGGGAGGGGGAGGGAATGGGGAGGTTCCAAAGGGGAGATCTGGAAAGGGGAAAACATTTGAAATGTAAATAAAATATGAAAAATTTAAAAAAAAAAAAGAAAAACAAAGTCAGTTTTGCATTCAGCCTGCATGAGCCAGAACTGAGCAAACCCACACATCAGCTAATCCCTGGACTGGTTAGTTCACAGTGGCATGGTAGGTAGAACTTGTTAGATGCCAAAACGATTGCATTAGCTCACTGCATGACCATGGGTGAGTCACTTGATATCTCTGAGATTCAGTTGTTCCCCTTGATGAAAGAATAAGGTGCCACTAGACCTCGAAGGTCTAGAGGAATTCTCTCTGTCTGTGTGGACTGTGTGTTTGTGTGTCTGTATGTGTACTTTGTGTGTGTGTGTGTAAGTGTGTGTACACACTCGCAAGCGAGCACACACATGGATGATAGAATCTTTGCTAACTAATGAGAAGAGCTGGGCAAGGTTTAGACAGAGCAACCCTCTAGCAAGAAACTGAGCCAAAGAAGTAGAGTGAGGGGCCTGAGAGAGCTAGCTCCGTGTTTACGAACATTTACTGCTCTTGCAGAGGATCTGGGTTCAGGTCCCAACATTCACACTGTAGCTTACAACAATCTGTAAGTCAAGTTCCAGGGTTTCCAATGGCATCTTCTGGCCTCTGAAGGCATTGTCTATACAAGGTGTGCATCCACACATGCTACCAAAACATGCATAGAAAATCAAAATAAATCTTAGGATCTTTTTAAAAAGCAGAACAAGAAGCTGGAGAGATAGGTCAGTGCTTAAAAGCAATTGTTCTTGCAGAGGACCCAGGTTCAGCTTCCAGCATCATGGGACTCACCACTGTCTGTAACTCCACTTCTAGGACATCTGGCACCCTTTTGTGGCCTCTGCGGTCACAGTACACATATGGTTCACGTGCATCCAAGCAGGTCAAGCACTCATAAGATAATAACAATAAATAGTTTTAAAGCAGAACAAAAATGTAAATGAGGAGTAAACTTCTTGGGGCAGTAGTGGTGACAGACCTTTAATCCAGCACTCAGGAAATAGAAGCAGGAAGATTTCTGATTTCAAAGCCAGCCTGGTCACAGATCGAGCTCCAGAACAGCCAAGGCTACACAGAGAATCCCAGACAAAACTTTGTCAGGTCACATGAATAAAAAATAGAAACCTGAAAATAGACTTTTGGAGCTCTAACGACTGACATGGTAAAATCAAACTTGAAAGACTATGGGAAAGCAGTGTTAAGAACAGACCTCCAACTGATACAGAACTGATAAGAAAAACCACAGTGGCCTGGCCTGGCCCAGAGCCTCACATTCTGGGGTCTCAACAAGACAGGAATTCGTTTGCTCTTCACCCATCACTGACTAGTCACCACCGGAGGTCTGTTTTGGATAATAAACTAAAATGTTTAATAATATAAATGTATAAATTAAATGTCATAATGAGAGCTAGCGAGACTTGCAGCAGGTGAAGGCACTTGCTGCCAAACCTGACAACCTCAGTTTGAACTCCAAAACCCACACAGTAGAAGGAGAAAAGTGACTCCTGCAAGTTGTCCTCAAATACCCTCATGTTCCCTTAAGCACACATGGAAATAAAGGTTTAAAGAAAGTTTCAGTGTCATAATAAAACCTATTGTGTTGTACTTTAAAAATAAAAAAAATTCAAAATTATATCACAAGTCAAAACAGAGAACATAAGCCTTAAGGCCCAAGTTACACACAGGAAACCAATCCTTTAGCCACTAAATGATCTAGGGAGGGAATGTCTTATAAGCATAAGTCAGGAAAAAAAGAAAATTTGGAAACTATGCATGTGACAGACTAAATGAAAATTCATTTTAACAAGATAGAGCCAGACCAGAACATTCTAAAGCCATGCACTGGATTTTATTGAAAAGCCTGGAAAGGGACGTACGTGTTTTAGCCGTATTTTCAAAATTCACATTTCACTAAATAGCATTAAATTGCAGAGAACTGGAACATTAGCGCAGTAGGGAGAAATGAGTTTAGGAAAAGGCACTTTGAGATTCATCTTCTACATTGAAGAATATTGCATTAATGGGGATCATCTTATAGAAAATTTAGCTGAAGGAGAAGACGTTATTTAGACCTCCAATGAAAAGAGAAAATATGTCTGGAAGAGCCCAAGGAAGGACCAGAAATACAGCCAGGTGTGAATGAGGGGAGAAATGAGCCTGCAGGCAAGTGTACCAGCCCCAGCGAACTGCAGGGGTCAGGAATAGCATGCCCTCATGATATATCTTGCTGTTAGACACCAGAATGCTTAGCAAATGACGTCAGCAGCTCCTGGACCAAACATCTATTATGTATTCGACATACTACTAAACATCATACATGTGCTTTCATACATGTATCTCAGCATTCCTAGTAATCTAATGAGTTTACTGTAAATAAGGACATTGGGTTTTGATGTTGTTGTAGCCGTCCAACTGGAACTAACTAGTTCTTGAATCCAGATCTCTTGAATTTTACAACCTATAGTAACTCTTGCCCTTATGATCCTCATCCCAATCCAGGATGTCTGGGTATGAGCTGGAGTCTATGAGATATGATTTTTCCAAATATAAAACCCAGAACCTTGGATAAGCCACTCCTTAGGATGAAGAGCTGCACAGAGGGATGGTGTTGAGGAGTGCCTGGGCACATGGGCACAGGCTTGCGTTTGCAGGAAGGTAATTTAAAGGTATTGGAGAAGAAAGTGTTAAGTACTCTTGCAAATCCTCAGTCCACTACTCACTGTAGTGGACTCAATAACCTAGCATTCTTTTACTATTATTATTATTAATAATTTTCTTTGTTTACATTTCAAGTGTTATCCTCCTTCCTAGTCTCCCCTCGACAAACCTCCAACCCTATCACCTCCCCTTTCCCTCTAAGAGGGTGCTCCCCCACCCTCCTTTTCCCTCCCACCTCACCCCTCTAGCATCCCCCTTCTCTGGGGCATCAAGCCTCCACAGGGCCAAGCCCCTCCCCTCCCACTGATGTGACAGTCCTCTGCTGCATAGGTAGCAGGAGACATGGAGCAGCCCACTCTTTGGTTGGTTAACCTAGCATTCTTTAGAGCCTGAATTTTCACAGGAAGAAACAGAGATCGAGAGACTGTTGGGTGGAGCAAGGTAATAGGTACATAACCTTGGAACATTGGACACATTAGTGGACACTTATTCTGAGACCTGCCGTAAGCAAACTTGGTCTATGTAACTCAGTGGTAATTTTCTGGATGGGTAAGACTTGAATTTTTTGTTTTAGAAAGTTCCTCAAAGTGCTCAATAACAATATTTGGACTAGAGCATCACTGTTTACCAGATACTTTCAGAGATAATGACTGAACTTTTACAATCCTTCAAGGCAGCTGTTCTTGTCCTCTGTATACAAATGAGGAGATTAGGTCTATGAGGGCTGAAAGAATTTAGCCAGCGGCCATACCTTACATGGAGATACTACTGATAACTGCTTCTGTCCAACCACAGAGGTCAGTACCAGGCAATACTCTCAGAAGCTCAAGGAGAGAGATGTTTTTCCTTTTTGTACTCTCATACTGGGCACTCAAATACTTCAACAGACCGGACACATTCTCAGAGAATTTACTGTCAATGTAAATTCATAAGGCCAATAGGAAAGAACCCTAGGAGAACAAATAAAAGCTATCGAGGAAGGGTGACAAACTCTAAGGGAGTGTCCTGAAGAGCTTTTGAGCCCACCCATAGCCTTTCTGTCTGAGTTGCAGAAAGAGAAAAGCTCCTGCTGACAGAAATTGGCTTTTGGTTCACTTATTCAAGTTTCCTTACATCTAAGTGGTGGATGTTGAGCATATTCTCCCTCAAACCCCCAATCACCCCTTTGTTCCTCCCTCACACCTTCTATTAATAAATACCCTTCATCTTCCTAGACAGTTTCCCATTCATTTCCATGTTATATATGCATACGTGGTTTTATATGACTATAGAAAATCTAGGAACTACAAGTGAGAAACAATGTAACATTTGTCTTTCTGAGTCTAAGTTGATTCTCTTAATGTGTTTATTTTCAGCTGCATTCATTTTCCTGTAAATGACATGACTTCATTCTTCTTTGTGAGTGAAATATATATATATTATATATAGTGACTTTTTATTTATATGTACATTTATATAAAATACAATCCTTTTTGTGGATACATAGGCTCATTCTATAACTTATCTATTGTGAATAGCCCTGCAAAAACATTGACCTCTGTGATATGTTGGAGTCCTGGGAACTATGTTCATTGTCTTTCCTCGTATTTCTCAGTACATTCAATCTCTTCTTTGTTCATGATGTTATACCAAAGGACTCCCAACTCTCTCCAGCTCCAAATCCAATTCTGAATCTGCTGAGGTATCCTCAAACTTCTGAGATTAGGTTGCAAAGTTGGTCCATGTCAGCACCTCCATACCATCGAGACCAAAGAGCTGATTTTATTTAAAAGATCAACCCAAGCTGCATTTTGAATGGGATGGACATGGTTTCAATAAAATAAAAGATGTTTTGCATCTCACCCCAATCCTCTTCAAGGTTCCTTATCCTGGCATCTGTTCTTACCAAGTCTTGTGGAAGAGAGTCAGATGAGTGACCCACTGGAGAGCTTCTAGCTCTCTTGTCAAGGGCAAACCCTCATGGCAGTGGAAAAGCTAAGATGCTGTGGCTGTAGCAAGCTAATAACCGTAATTTGCCAAGGCACTTGCAAGTCCAGCAAGCAGGTCAGACAATTTTCTCTGTTGACTGAAGTCTGGGAATATAGCTAGATATGATTTATCATCCATATTAGAGGTTTATTCCACAACATCTGAAGCAAGAATATTTTCAAGTTGGATGGCAACAGAAAATCATTTTTATTCCACATAAATTTCATCAATCACTTGATCACCCACATCAAAGAGTTCATTCAATGATCAGGAAGATGTGTACCTTATAAAAATTATATAGACATCAGTTTATTTTCCCAGCATCTTTCCTGCTCTATTACAAGTTTAGAAAAAGCAATGTAAGATAACAAAAACAAAAGCAACATGAGGATGAAAGATTCGGGCTGAATTGCACCCATACCCTGAAAAAAGTGACAAAGCAGAGCTCCCTCCTAGGAATATTAACAGACCATTTATTTAAAAGACTATCAGAACTGGAATGTAGCTAAAGAAATTAGGTGCTCCGAGGAAGTCTTTTTCCTGCCCTTCCTTCTCAGAAGTACTGCTGGGCTATTGGTCAGTGCTGCAGTCTGCTCTTTAATCTCAGTAACCTGAGTGCTTTGGAAAGTGGACCCCAGGTCAGCTCTCTCACTAACTCTTGAGCATTCAATGAATTCCAAGTCAAGTCCAGGCTGGAGTCAGCTGCCTCCATTGTGAGTCTTTGCAATTGGATGGATGGCTTGGCCCTTCTGTCTTGAGGACTGGAATCTCCTGTGAAGAGATTGGATTTCACGTTCCATGTCTACAGTGTTTGCATCAAGGTTATTAATATAATCTCTGCAGGGGCATCATACTGGGAGCATACTGAAATTCATATAATAGTGCCTGTACTTTGAAGGAAGGCTTGGCCAAGCCCTCAGGAGGAAATTGGACAGCTGGGCAGCCAGTCACCCTGAGAAAATTTAAGATTTATCTACTTAACCCATTCTCAGAAATCACATCTTGGGTTTTTGTTTTGTTTTTGTTTTGTTCTGGTTTGGTTTGGTTTTGGTTTTGACATGAGTCCTACTCACCCAGATTCTCAATTATGCCTAACAGCATCCTGAAGTATGAACGGAGAAAGGAAGTAACACAAAGAAAAATTCTACCTAAGGGTTAAAGATTGAGGCCGTTCCCTTCCCCAAACTTGGTTTAAATGTAATGAAGGAATTATTTAGGCTGACCCAATCAGCCCATCTGAGGAGCAGGCAGCTGGACTAGCAAGTGCACACTGTAGAGTCAAACTAAGCCCTGGATCTAAGTCCTGCTCCTTACTAGCTGGGAGCTGGTAACCTAAAGCTTTGGCTTTCCAGTACCTCCCTTTCTTCCCTGAACAATGTGGATGATACTTTCCAGCTACCTTGCAAAGTATATGTGAGAAAATTAGAGATGGTGCACATAAAGGGTCTATTACAGGATTTGGCAAAGAGGAGGTAGCCACCTAATCAACAAAGCAGAAGAAAAGTCTGGGACTTTCTTCAAATCACAGTCTCAGGCGAATGTCTATATCAGCATTTCTACATAAGCTTTGCAATCTTTTCTAAAATCTTTATGTTTTATTATGTTTTCTGTTTTGTATTTATTTATCTAATTATTTCTGTTTGAGGCAGGGTCTCATTATCCCAAGATAGCCTCAAGCTCACTATCTAGCTGAAGATGACCTTAAGTTTCTGACCCTTCTCCTTTCACCTCCACTGTAGCAGCATTGCAAGTGTCTGTGACTCAGCCTAGTTTATGCGATGTTAGGGATGGAACCCAGAACGTCATGCATGCTAAGCAAGCACTCTGGTAAGTGAGCTATATAGCTCCAGCTCCATGTTCTGAATGATTCAAGAAATTCATGACTGAAAACACATTGTGAACATTCAATTATCGCAAAAAAAAAAAAATTCCTTGTGGCTACCATACAATGCCATTTCCTTGTATGTTTGGTTTTTTGTGTGTGTGCTTGGAGGCCTTTATTGTACACAACTGTACCTAAGAATACACAATACAGATTAACTCTTTGACTTAACATTTTCTCTTTTATCATATTTGTTTAATCTATGTACTTTAATAAATAGCTTAAAAAAATAATTTTATGGGGCTGGAGAGATGGCTCAGTGGTTGTGAATAGTGGTTGCTCTCCCAGAGGACCTGGGTTCAATTCTCAGCACCCACATAGCAGATCACAACTGTCTATAACTTTTTTTTTTTGGTTTTTCGAGACAGGGTTTCTCTGTGTAGCCCTGGCTGTCCCTGGAACTCACTCTGTAGACCAGGCTGGCCTCGAACTCAGAAATTTGCCTGTCTCTGCCTCCCAAGTGCTGGGATTAAAGGCGTGAGCCACCACTGCCCAGCTAGATCACAACTGTCTATAACTACAATTTTATGGGATCTGACATTGTCATAGAGACATACATGCAGGTAAAAAACCAATGCACATGAAATAAAAATAAATAAAATTTAAAAAATTATAAAATCTCTTATAAAAGCTATCCTTAAACCTTTATAGTATGGGCTACTTTACAAGTGTATTTTGAGAAATTTTTAAATAACATAACTCATTGGCAAAAATATTACACAGTCTAGTGTACTTGTGGTTGTTTTGAATCAAAATATTTGTTTCATATGTATGCTTTGGACATTTTGTGGAAGTATGATGCACATGAAGAAAGATGAACACAAGATAACTATATATTGATGTATTTTCATAAAGTGAACATGCACAACTAGTCAGCCCTGATGCCAACAAACATTGCCATTGTCAGCAATGTCATCATAGATTAGTTTTGTGCTTTATATAAATCAAATCACAGGTTGATATTGTTTTATATTGCTGAGTAACAAATTATGGCTTAAAACAACAGGAATAAACTATGTCAGTCCCCCCTGGAAGTAAAATCCAAGGCCTATGTGGCTAGATTCTTTTCCCAAGGCTCTATGGGGGTTTAAAGAAAGGTGTCAGCAAGGACTGTGATATCATTTAGGGTTTGGGGTTCTTGTCTAAGCTCACTGGTTTTAGCAAACCCATTTCCTTGCAGATAGAGTACTGAGCCAATATTACTTCTCTCAAGACCTCTTTGTCTACTTTGAGGACAACAACAGAGAACTTTTCTCATGTCAGTTTTTTCCATGTCAGCAGCCCAAGAATATATTCTGCTACACAAATTTATTTACATCTTTAATAAATGGTAAAATTATGTGCATGGGCACACGTGCACATGTGCGCACACATGCACACACTTTCTAAATGTTCTTTGACATTTCCATATAAGTATTTACTTAAATTTTGATCATTTTATGAATCCACAAGATTAATTTGAATCACCAGAATATAATCTCATTTTGTTCACGCAACTGATTTGAAGCTTTCATTACTACATGTGTAAACTTTTCACTGCATGCTTGAACAACCAGAAATAGGTACATGCATATTAGCCTTGCATGGTTTTGGGAGGCCATTGTAGAATTCTGTCTACTGTGTACAATTTTTTAATGTATGGTTTCCTCTTTTTGTTTGGTTGGTTGGTTAGTGGGTTGCTTGGTTTTTCAAGATATGGCTTCTCTCTGTAGTCCTGGCTGTCCTGGAACTCTCTCTGTAGACCACACTGGCCTTAAACTCACAGAGATCCACCTGCCTCAGTTTCCTGAATGCCCAGATCTCACTGTCCTAATTTTAAGTGCTGAACCATTATGAAGAGCAACTTCCTGAACAAGACTTTTGGTGAACTTGTGTACTCAAGAAATGAACAATGCATAATCTGTTGATTATAAAGCAGAAAGACCTGAGAAATTTTTCATTACTATAAAACAACCCAGTCAATGCCAAGTGAGACATAAACCCAAAAGTAGACATCGTATGACCAAAAAAGAATAGATAATGCCATATTGCTGCCAAAACAGGAAGTTCTGGGCTTGAGTGATGGCTCAGTAAAATGCTTGCCTTGAAAGCAAAAGAGCCTGACTTCAATCTCCCAGAACTCATGTAAAAAGCCAGCAATGATGGTGGACACTTTTAATCCCAGTGTTAGGGAGGTAAAGACAGGGAGATTCCCAAGATTCAGTGGTCAGATGGTCTACTAATTGGTGAACTCCAAATCAGAGAAAAACCTTGTCTCAAAACTCAAGATGGAGGATTCTTGTGGAATGACACCCAAAGTTCTGGCTTCCTCTGGCACATGCACCTGCATATACATGCATATATGCATAGACACCCACGCATGTACACACATGGAAAAAAAGGAAGTTCCATGAACATTGTATGAAAGTATTTCACTTGGCAAGGCCTTACCAACACACAGTATAATATGTGTGTAGGTATTCATGAATTTTGGCCAAATTGCGTTTAATCTTTTACGTTTATAAAATAAGATATTATTCTGTTAAAAGCACCAAAGATACATGCCCTGTCTACCTCCAGCAGTTGTCCCTTACTCTCATGGATACATTCCCACATTCATTTGTCGAGTGGTTTAGTTAGCTTTCTATCTTTACCTACTAGGATGCAAGCTTCTGCTTTGAAGGCATCTCTGTTAGGTGTTGATGTCCAGCAAATGCCTAGAAGAATGCCTGATAAATCCCAGGTACTTAAAAGTATATATTGAATAAGCAAGTAAGTTAAATATTAACCCAAGACATGAACTTTAGATGATGATTATTTTAATTATGAATTAATTTCATAGTTATAATAACCACATTTTAAAAGAACTATTAGGATGCTGGAGAAATTTCTTTTAAGCTTAATGAGGGAAATTTTTATACCCATGGAACATTCTGTGCCCAGCCTCCCCAATCTCATTCTATTTTATTTACAAGATTTACAAAGTATTCAATTTTTGCAGATGTCCTACATTCTTTCTGACAATTGAGACTACTCTGTAGAGAACTACATATTCAAAGATGTTCCCTTGATAGAGTAATGTACCATACAAAAAACAGTAACAATGAACAATGAGATTCTGCAAATTTTGCCCAGAAATGTGCTCTTTTCTCCCAGAAACTGATCTCTATTCTATTCTTCTTTCAAGATCAGACACAGTTGGAGTCAAGAAGAGCTGTCAAAGATAACTTTCTTCAATGATGATAATATTCTTCTTCTGTGTACGTAGCTACTAAGCACTTCAAACACAACTACTGTGACTAAGAGACTTCTTTTTTCAATACTGAGGGTTTAACGGAGAGCTTCTCATGTGCTAGGCAAACACCACCACAGAGCTTTAGCTCCACTCCATCCTCCTCTAAGCTTTTATTTTTTAGACAAGTTCTAACTAAATGGCCAAACTAACTTTGAACTCAACTTGTTTTTTTGTTTGTTTGTTTGTTTGTTTGTTTTTTGGCATATTAGGAATTAATTAGACTTGGACCCCGGTACCTTGCTGGTGCCACTGATCTGTGTCTCCAGCTGTTCTGAAAAGCTAAATTTTAACCTGATTTAGTTTTAAGTAATTTTAATTTAATTTGAATGGGTACATGTGACCAGTGACCACCATATTGGACAGCATAGCTCTAGAGGAAAAGAGTACAAGCCTGGCTTTGTGATTCTTTGTGGCAGCTAGTGCAGTCCTTAGACTCACTGGCTGGGGAGTGAGAATGCTCACATTCATCTCTCACAACTATTTCCCCAAGTAAAAACCAGAAGGACCGAGTATTCTTAGGCTCTCACATCAGGGAGAGAAACAGGACTGTGGAAAGAGGAAAGGGTTCAAATAATGCCCTGACAGGTACCTTGCTCCTGAATGAGCTCATTAGCTTAAGAGGTGTCTACTTGAGCATGCCAACATAGCCTACAGCTCTGAACGGGGAGACGTGGGCTGCATTCCTCATACAGATTTCCTCTGCTCCTCCTGTACTTTGTCCAGTTCACTCTGGGCTCACATCCATTGAGGCTCCTGTTGCTAGTTGGGACCCTCCAGGTGTAGTGGTAATTACTGCATTTGGTAGTGGAGCCAGAAAAAAAACGCAGTGAAGATAGGTTATCCCATAAATAAAATAGCCAGAACCAGGGTTTCAAAGAAAAAGAATATTACCTACTTTAAGATACTTCTTGAAGCATAGAGTATCTGGCTTTACTGTACTGTTATGAAATTAATTTGAGGTGAGAAACTGTAATATATTACAGCTATCAGTCTCCCTGGACGGTTTTACAATCCACATGTAGGATATGAATAAAGAAAGATGCCAATAACATATTAATGTGGTACTCGGTGTTCAATCTTCTTTCTGCGGCAGAATATTACAGCTGAGGAAAAGAAAAAGATCAAAAAGTTGCTTCTCTTTTATACAAAGAAAGAGACGAAGGAAAGTTGAACTTTAAATTTTCCCATCTGTCACTTTCCATTGATTGAGTCTTGCTCATTAAGATAAATTCCAAGGGAGACTATTATTTTTATCTTTTGAGTACTCTATAAATATATGCTTTTGACTGCTTTGCTTCCTCTGTTTTTCTTTCCCCTTTTATTCTTTTGCTTCTTTGCCCATATAGGCAGCTGCTAAGGAGGAATTGGGCATTGTGTTCCCTATTCTAATTGGGTTCCTCTGGAAATATTTGTACCTGCAGTTTAACACCTGATACCCACTAACAGAAATGCCCGAGTGAAATCATACATGTCCCTTTCATGAAGTTTTGTATGCCATACTGGTACAAGTAGGCTGTATGATTTCTCACGAATAGACGAGAACCCACAGTCATCCGGGCTTACCATAAACTAGCTGTGGGATCTTGGGAGAGCCTTTCAGCCTAATTCTCAACTTTCCACATCTGTTGAAAAGCAGAGAATAATGATGAGCACAAGATGGCTAAGTGAGCTTGCTGTGGGTTTGGGTATTTTCACTTATTTCCTCAGCTGGCTGACTCTGTCCGGTGGGTTCTTTCACACACACACACACACACACACACACACACACTTCCTATAGACTAAGACTGATGTGATGTGAACATTCTTGATAACTGGCAGATAGCAGGTGCTCAATAAACATGAATGCATTCCTCTTGCCACTCTGTTCTCAGCAAAGCAGCTAGAGCAGGATGTCAAACAGCTGCCCCTTGTTCTCCCCTCTGCCCTTCATTGCCAGGGATAAAGTAACAGGACAAAGTAGGAAGCATTCGTGCTCACAAATCAACAACTTGGGGCCAGATGGACACTGTGCAAAGGAGAAAAGTCAGCAGTTGATCCTCCTTGACACACTCCATCCTGCAGCCCCGCCTCCTTTTCCATCTCCTGCCCTGGGAACCTACTTCCGTCCCTAGAGCTTCAATCTACAGGCTCCATTCTTACCTTTCAACTTTCCCAGTTAAAACGCATTTTGTTTGGTTTTGTTTGTTTGTTTTGTGCTGGGATAGAGCCCAGTTCCTTGTACATCGTTATCACATGCTCTACCACTAAGCTACACACCCAACCCCTGAGTGAATTGTTCTGAGAATTCTATCTCAGGCATCAAACAATGGGAGAATTCCCTCCATTTTAAAGATTGTTTTTTTTAATCCTGGCTATGAAGATACGTCATTCCAAGCTCACAGCAGTGTGTGCCAACAATTGATGCCTCTTGAACTGCAGATATGGCCAACCATTTCCCTAGTGGGAACTGCTTGAGTAATCTCCACATGGATGAATTTCGTATGGATTTTTGTCGATTTGAACAAGTGAGGAGAACAGAAATCAATTTGTCTGGGGGGCAGGAGGAGGAAGCAGTTTTAGAAGAGGTTTCTGAGAAGACGGGCTGGAGATAGCACCAGGCTTAAAATGCTTGAAGGAACAGTTTAGTCCCCATATGATGGGGCAGTAGCAGGAACAAACAGAGGGACCTCTATCTCAAAAGGAGGCTGTAGGGAGAGTGGCAAAGAATTCTTCATGCAACTAAAGTCATTCTTCACAATCTTTTGAGGATTCCAAAGGTATTGAATTTTAAAGATTTGATTAAATTCCTCTTTGGAGAAAGGGGAACAAAGACAATACATTTCACAGTAAAACACAAAGGAGTTTCAGTTACCACCTCAGCCCAGGTCCACACAAGCTCCAGGTCCAAAATTGATAAAGGTTTCAGGGACAAAAAAAGGCAAGGGTATTTGTTCTTAGAGAAAATAACCTGGGGCTGCCTTCTCACTGAGGAGGGTTCACTAGATCTGTCTTCAGAAAGCTCGAGTTTGTCCCTACTCAATCCCAAAGTGGCCTTAAATTCTGCATTTATCAAGCAACTTCTCCTAGTGGGACAACGGGGGCTCTGCCACTCTTTACTGATACAGATAATACATGGAAATATTCTTGAATGATAATATATTGCTTTGCTATCTAAATGCCTTCTCCCAACAACACATAGATTCGTTACTATGCTCATCTCATAAATGTTACAAAACTGAGGTAAAATCACTTGCCCAGGCTCACAGAGCTAGTGAGTGGTAGAAAAGAATCCAAATCTCAGCTCTACCACAAACTGTATTGTAGGCTAATGTCTTGTTACTTTTTTATTCCTGTGGGGAGAAAAAAACACTGAGACTGAGGCAACCTATAAAAGGAAATGTTTGTTAGGTCTCGGGTTCCGAGGGGTTAGAGTCCGTAATCATCACAGCGTGGAGCATGGCAATAGACAAGCAGGCAAGCACGTTACTGGACCAGTAGCTAAGGGCTTACATCCTAATCTTCAAATTGGAGACAGACAGACAGACACACACAGAGAGAGAGAGAGAGAGAGAGAGAGAGAGAGAGAGAGAGAGAACTAACTAAACCTCAGTGCTCACATCCAGTAGCACACCTCCTCTAACTATGCCTCCTAGTTCTTCCCAAACTTTTCCACCAACTGGAGACCAAGCATTCAAACATATGAGGCTATGTAGGATATTCTCATGCAAATCACCACAGGTAGGTACCCACAAAATCCCTGGCCTGAAGTCTGAGTAGTCAACATTATCATAGTGACAAGCAGACCTTCAAGCTTCAAGGCACTCAGAACAACATTTGCACATTTTTCTAGGTACGGATATAACTCAGAATGTCAGTTTCAAGTGTTTCCTTCTGAAAAGTGGTGAAGGAACTTACCCAGTAAGCCAACGAGACACATTCTAAAGTAGGTGGGACTTTTTCTCTACATTTAATTATATGGCCTCTAGCTGACTGCATGGATTTTTGAGTGCAATAAACATTTCTGCTTCAAAATTCTTGCAGTTTGAGGCTGGGGACCAAACTTAGATTCTCTGCAAGTGCTCTTAACCCCTGAGCCATCTTTGCAGCCCCTAAATCTAGGTTTTCTTCCTTCATCTTTTATGATCTCTTTGGTTTTAGTTGTCAACAGGCTTCTATTAAAAGAAGGAGAGTGTTTTCAAAAGAATAAAGAGAGAGCCCCAGTGCTATGGGGGTGTGATGGGAAGTCACTTTTACACTCTCCTGTCATTATCGGTTAGCAGCTACTGCCCCAGTTGAGGACATGGATTTGGATCTCTTAATGGACTATACAGATAGGCAGCAATAAAACATATACCTGTTGTAGCAGTTTGCTTAGAAAAGAAAATATCTATTCTTTTCAATAATTTTTTTTTAAAAGCACAACATGTTTGTTACTTTTTTGATTAACTCTACAGAACAACAAAAGATATAGAAGTAAATGGGAGAGATTTTACAGAGTAATGGAGCCAGACACTGCAGCATATAAATAATAGGCTCTGACAGCTCAGTTTAATTTGTCTTTGTACGCAAAACTCAAGTATCTTCCCTATTGTTCAGTCTACTGTCATCTTAGATATACAGGGCCTTTCATTGGCTTTATAAATAAATTGTTCCAAAGCATCCTAAGATAGAATAAAAATACTTTTATAAGGATGCTTCGCACCTTCCCTGTGATGACATGCCATTATGGCGGATAACTGTGAACTTGTCAGCATGTTTCACTTTGCTCTACTTCGTAAATTAAAGGAAATTTGTAAAACGATTTATCTAGCTGGCTCGATGTGGTAGTGCAAGTCTTTAATCCAAGCCCTCTAGAGACAGAGGTAGGTAGATCCTGTCAAGGTCAAGACTAGTCTGACACTCACCAAGGTAGCCAGTGCAACATAGCAAGATCCCTTCTCAAAAATTGTATTTCCTTCCTTCCTTCCTTCCTTCCTTCCTTCCTTCCTTTTACTTAACCTTAGGACTTTGCATATGCTAGATAAGCATGCCTTGAACAACTGGGCTATAGAATTAGCCCCTCCCTCTCATTTACCTGGAATACAGTGTCCTGTCACCCTCTCTCTTTTAGCTCTAAGATATACTTTTCCAAAAAAGAAGAACTTGATTAACATTATTTCCTCATGTTTTAGTCTCCCAATGACATAGGTGCTCTGAGTAGTGCATAGCCCTCAAAAGGTAGAAAAAGGAATGTAAAAACAGGAAGTGGGGGGTGTTGGAAGTGGAAAGTAAAAGGGCAGGAAGGGACCAAGGGAGAAGAACACACAGAGACAGAATAGGAAAGTCTTGAGTTAACAGCAGCTGTGACCGAGTTACCAAGGAAATGCTGAACCAAATGAGTAACTAATTATCCAACACAGATTAAGTTTTAATCCAGAAAAGACTGAGTCATTTCAAAGAGACAAAGTGTAAGTAATTCCTCCTTCAGAGGACCTGGGGACTCACAAGCAGGTGGGGATCAGTTAGAGAGAGATGAAGCTGTTATTTTTTGCACAGATGACTCACAGATCGGCATGAAGGCTCTAACCTCCATAGAATTTCCAAATGACGTCAAAAATGCTCACATGTCCGCTGGTAAATTCCCCTTAATCTGCAGCTGAATGCCAGAGAATGGAAGTTTCATCATATATTTGTCAGCTATTAAATGAAAAGAGGTGATTCATGGACCAATACATATAGAATAAACTGATGATAAATAAAAGAAATGGGTGGTTGTAACTGTAGTTCCTTTTTAAATCGAATGTATTCTTTGGTAATTTCTCATATGTATATAATGCATTCTGGTTACTCCTCCCCATCTGTCCTGCCCCCCTAGCCCTGTCGATCCTCACAAGCGGCTCCCCTCACGTTCATGCCTTTCTGTTTTGTGACTCACTGAGTTTAACTGAGGTTGTCTGTGTCACCATGGGGTTTGAACTATTCATTGGAGCCTTGTGCACACACAATTGAAGACAACACTGTCTACTCTTTCAGATTCTGTCAGTAGCCCATAGTTCAGCACTAAGGGGTGGAACCCTCCTTTAGCTTTATTTCTGTGGCTGTGATAAAATGTCCTGACAGAAAGCAGTTTAGGGGAGAAAGGTTTCTTTTAGCTCACAAACCCAGATTACTGCAGGGAAGTCAAAGCAGCAGGAACTTGAAGCAGCTCGTCAAATTCATAGTCAAGAGCAGAAAGAAATGAATTATGCATGCCTGCTTGTGCTCAGCCACCTTTCTATACTCAAACTGTTTGCAAAGCAGGGAATGGTGCCATCCACAATATGTATATCTTCCACACTAAAGGCAGTCAAGACAGTTTCCTACAGACATGTCCAGAGGCCACCCTCTTCTAGAGGATCCTTCAACAAGACTCTCTTTGCAGGTAAGTCTACATTGTGTCAAGTTAACCGTTAAAACTAACCATCACAGGTCCCATGTGTCCCTCTCTCATCCATGACTGACTGTTGACAGGGCCAGTCTGGTGCAGGCCCAATGCCAGTAAATGCAGCTGCTGTGAGTTCATGCTATTGCAAGGGTTCTTAGCATCATTGTTGACTGCTATTATGTCTCTTCCAAGAGGGAATAAGCACATTAAGTTTTTCAAACTCACTTGCCAGAGAATTAGTTGTTCACAAGATGCATATTAATAGCTTATTGACCTAATAGTCCCTAAAAATTTGGGGGCAAGAAAGCTTTGTTCTGTCAAGTACTTTACAGAAGATCTAGCTAGGACACAGACTGGGGAAATGATCATTTGTAAAGTATGGACAGCAGAAAAAAAATCACAACTAGTGACATGGCTCAGTTCAACCACCACTTAGAAGCCATATGGTGAAAGGAGAGAAGCAACTCCTAGAAGTTATCTTCCAACCTCCATACACATGCCATGGCATGAGCAGCATGCGCATACACCCACATGTACACACACACACACACACACACACACACACACACACACACACACTGAATATAAGTAAGGAATTTTTAAAATAACCTACTTCTTGGCATTAATTTTTCTTTTTGTTTTGTTTTGGGGGCAAGTGGATAATCCTCTGGCTTACATAAGTATAGTTGCTTTCCATGATGTAATAGCATATCTAGATGTGAGCAGGGATTACACTGAGTCTAGCCCAACACTTCTGAAATGAATCTAAAGGGTAAACAGTTGGGATCTTCCAAGCAGCAAGAAGATCCTGGGCCTTCACAGAGGGTCCAAAAATTGCAGCTAAACATGGGCAGGTGGGACTAGAGAGATAGCTGAGCGTTAGGAACACTCACTGCTCTTGAGAAGGTCCCAGAACTGACATGGCAGCTCATAATCCTTTATAACTCCACTTGCATGGGCTCCTATGCCATCGTCTGTCCTCTGCAGGTGCCAGACATGTACATGGTACTCATACACAGATGCAGGCACTCACACACAAAATGAAATCAATCTTTTAATAAAACCAATAAAAATATCAAAGTAGTTAGGCGTTTTGCCAATAGTCTCTAGTTAGTAGGCCAGAAAGGGTGGAGATACCCATCGAATAGAAATGACAAATATAGTTTGCTGGCTCTGCCAGGAAAGAGTATGATTGAGGGAATATTTTAAATTTTTTTGCCGTAAGATCTGTGCCCCATTCCAAAAGTTCCAACAGAGTTATAGGTGTTGACAGACTTCCAAAAACAGAAAATTGGGAGCTGGTGAGATGGGTTAAAAGTGCTGGCTGACCAAGTGACTAGACAATGAACCAGTGACTGGAGTTCCATTCCTAGAACCCACACAAAGGTGGGAGGGGGAACAGATTACACAGTTGTCCTCTGACCTCTACACGTGTGCCCTAAGAGTGCACACACACACACACACACACACACACACGCAGCCAACACACAAGATAAACATTGTTAAAATGCTACCATATCACATAACTGTGACCTTGCACATCCACATATTATTTGGGAAGTAGTGATTACTCGGAAGCCTCTTTCCTGTCCCTTTTTCCAAGTGTGGCACGTCATACTTTCCTAGAAGAAGTAAAGTTCATCAGAACTTCAAATACTGAGAAACTTGGGTAACAGTGTTAAGTTAGCAAAGACTGTCTGTTTGAACTATGCCTGCTGCTCTCTGATTTCTTGTCTTCTTGGGGAAGCAGCGTCCTCTTCATAGTCTCACATCTTCTCTTAGAATGAAGGTTCTTTGGCTTCCCATGGTTTTGTGGCTGTGAAATCAATTATTACTTCAGTAGCACTGACAAGGTACTATATTTGTGAAAAGAAAATTGAAAAAAAAATGATTACCTGATGGATGAGAAATGGTTTTGACAAAAAAAAAAAAAAAAAAAAAAAACAGAAAAACGCTTCTCCATATCTCTTCTAAATTACATGTGATGTTGACATTAGCATTTAGGTAATTCACCCAATTGTGGCAAGTATCATGCATTAATTCTTAACTGCAGTACAAACTATTACAATGGGAAATAATAGCCCTTCAAAGGGCTTCATTTAAGCTTTCTTCTCCTCTACATATCATATCAGGCCCATAATAATTAACTTAGTTTTCTGTAGTTCTGCTGCAGCAAGCCCTGAGGTGAACTTAATGGGAATTGCAGTAGACTCAGCCAGGACACTAGCCCTTAGTCCAAAGGTGTGTGTTCACTCAGGAAAGGCTTAGTAAATAATAGTGAACTAAAAAGAATCAGCTTTTACTTTTTCTTCTTTTTAAAAAAATTTTGGGCAACAAGGTAAGAATATTTCCTTAATTATCTGAAAGCAATTTTGATAAAGAGAAACGGAATGTAAGTCTTTGATCTGTGATAAACTTACAATAAAAGCAGATGAAGATTCTACTCTGCCAAAGTCTCCCTTATTCTAGATGTTTTGGAAGAGTCTAAACAAAGATGCTCAGAACTCCTAATGGAAATGAAGCATACACTTCGGCGCCATCCCTCCACCAAAATGTCCTGGGCAGCAGGATCCTACTTCATCAGTTCAGCCAGAAGATGGAGAAGAGTTAGTCCACACTGAGCTCACCAACCTGCATCTCCTCCATCCAAGACATGGAGAAGCTGAAGAGATCTCACAAGGTTGCTGTTGAAATCACCAGCACCACTTAATCAACCAGAAAACAATTTCTGAGTTGAATTTGCAGATGCTTAGAATAGTACATGCAAAGAGAAGGTATCATATAAGATTGTCTTCTAAGAATACTGAGGCAAAATATTTTCTTCTAAGAATACTGAAACGAGTTCCTGTGGCATTGACTATTATGACAAAGGGAGTCAGGAACCAGAAGACCATCTATACCACACTCAGTTTGGGTTTGGTAACGTGTTGTTCCTCTTCTCTCCCTGGATATTACAATTGCTACAACAAATTCAGTTCAAACCCTATCATCACTTACTTTGTGAAACCTTCTTACCAACCCACCACTTCCCTCTCCCCCTCTCTCTCCCTCCCTGCCTCCCCCTCCTCTGCCCTCGTAAATCTTCTTGAATGCTCCCATTTGATATTGCAATTGCTTTGATTCTGTACTTAAAATAGTCTCGCGCGTGAAGTCATATACATATCTGCTTCCTCTGTGACTATATACTTTCTGCTTAAGAACAGAGAGTGGAGCTGGAGAGATGGATCAGCGGTTAAGAGTGCCTACTGCTTTTCCAAAGGACCTGAGTTTGGTTCCCATACCAGACATCTGGTAGCTCACAAACACTTGTAACTGCACTGCCAGGGATTCTGACACCTGCGGCCTCTTTGGACACCAGCACTCAAATGAACATACCACTGTGCATAATTAAAATAAGAAAATAAGTATTATGGAAAAGAGCAGAGAGGGTTTTAGTCATTTCCAACCATTATCTGGCACACAGTAGGAATTCAATACATGTAGGTTAGATGAAGAAAGAATTATTTTCTGCAAATAAAACAACCAGCTCAGTTTGATTCTGACTCTGTAAAGAGAAAGTAGGGTTCAGCTCCCTCCTTACTTCGTTGAAAATATTTTGCACATCTCATTCATAGGCACTGATGTCAATTGAGTTTCATGCAAAGCATACCAAGGGTGAGCTGTGTTTTTATTTGCTTATAGACACTACAATGCAAGCTCTAGAAATTAAACATCTACTGTACTTTTTTGCCTCCTTTACTTCCAAAAGAGAAGTCAGGATATATTCTATTCCTTTAAATAATGAACATGAGAAACCAACAAGAATGCATTTACTTTTCATTTATCTTAGGTCAAAATTAGATAGTTCTCCATTATCTCATCAAAGTATGTGATTTATGAAAGAAATTAAAGTGAACGTCATTAAAACCGATTACTCGTAGATGCTGATGCATATGCGAGTGAACAATGCTGATTGTGATGTTAGAGAAAGCCTCCAATGATAAGTAGGACAGCAATGATGATAGCAATTCTGTGGTGTTGCTAAATAATTGAAAGTAGAGGTTCTTAGTACAACTGCAGCTGCTGACCTGACATACAGACCAAATGGAAGCTAAGCGGGCATATATATTTCTTTCTGTTGGTACCAATCCAGCAACAGTTCTCAGATGGATAATGCCCTCAAGCTGCCCAAGCTGTGTAATGTCCTCGTTGAAGGTTCTGAACCCAAGGGTCTCATGCAGAAACAGTGAGACAGAAGGGAGAACACAGCATAGAGGCGAGGAAAGGAACATTGAACATTCCCAACACCACCACACTCATCCCTTCTTCTCTGCTCGCTGCATTTTGTATCCTCTCCACCTCCCAGACCTTCACTCTGGATGTTGCTGCATCCATGACCCTGCTTATAGGGGATCCTGCTTGGTCCCCTATGACATCTCTACCTTCCTCCATCACCTCCACCTCTCAGAGCTTTTCAACAGACAAATGTTTCAATCCGTCTACTGCATCATCCTTCCTCTCTGCTTATCTCCCTGATCAAACAGAGGAGAAACACATCCCTTACTTTCTTCAACTCCCTCTAGATCCTAATCCTCCTCTAAATCTGGAGCTGCACTCTCTATCCCACAGCCTTGCTTCTTGATAAGGTAGACGTGCATCTCTTATCCAAGGCCACCATCCATTATCAGTTCTCCACCCAATTTGACGTCTCAGAAGCAAGTGATAACTGCTTTCAATTTTCTCCCCATACACAATTCCATAGTGACCTCTTCTGATTCTAGCTACTTCTCAAATAAATGCCTTCTCTGCCTTTGGCCACCTGCACGCGGACATGTTTAAGAATGTTCACATCCTGCTTCCCCTTGCCTTCTGAAATGTTTTACCTGTGGATGATTCACCACAGCTGGCCAGAAACTCCTACGTTCACACAATCCTCCTGTCTTAGCCCCCAACTACCTGGGTCTATAACACTACTGCACCTGGTTTATGACATAATACTTTTATAAAACATATTTTCATATACATAACATAATCATCTTTCAGATTAAGCTGTTTATCCATTTTAGCCTGCTATATACAAACCCATTACGAGGAGATTCCAGTCTTTGCTGATTACTCCATTAAGTAATCCATTGGGATCCATGTTTCCCATTTAAAACAATTACCTCAATGAAAATTGCATAAACAGAACGTGCTATCAAAGAAGAAAATCATCATTTGATTCTCCTGAAATTAAAACAGCCCTCCCCAACTCAGCCAACTCATCTTCTGGGACATAACAGGCTTTTTCTCCTAAGTGACTTTTCCGCAAAAATCAAGCAATTATCTCCCTAAAGAATTTTCCCCCAGTGTGAGAGTCCATCAGTGCTTTGATTAGCAATCTGTCTTTGCTTCACTGAGTGCTCCATTTGTTCTAACTTAAGATTAGTTTTTAAAACAAACTTTCTTACTTTGGAGTAATTTTGTACTTAGAGACATTGCATCTTTCTACATGTCTGTCATCCTAGCCCCCTAAATGTTAACACCATGCTTTATACACTTGTCAAAGCCAAGAAATTAACACTGGCAGCTTATTATTATTAATTCAACTATAGGCTTTAGGTTTTGTTTTTAAACATAATGCTTTTTTTTTTTTTTTTGGATTCCAGAATTCGATTCGAAAAGCACATTACACATTTATCATGCCATTTGAATAAATATCCCATTCATACTGAATAACGCCAAATAATTCCTGCCAAATGTGTTCATCAAACTGGAAGGTGAGAAAACCCAGGCAAAATGGAATTTAGGCCTGTTCTCCAAATAAGCACCATCAAATGAGGAAAAAAAAATACATTTCAGTTTCTGTCAAAGAGAAATACTAAGACTTCTGTCTCTCCCTCCCCACCAGCATCATAAAACCTTCTCTAGTTTTGTCTTTCATGGAAAGTTAACATTTCTGGTTGTGCCTCTCCTGATAATCTGGGATTCACTGTCAAATTAAAACGAGAGCATTCCAACTCATTCCTGCCTCAATAAAAATGCGAATTTACAGGTTCTATTCTTCATATATCCCTCTGGAAAAGTTGGGCCTGAGGATCTGCATATTCACACACACACACACACACACACACACACACACACACACTCAGAATATATAATCGAGTCTAAAACACATTGAATTAAATACTCTGAATGCTTCCTTGCTTTTGAAGGCAAAGGAGGCCTTGTACTAGAAGAGATAGAGGAATTCTTCTTGGGCAGCAGGCCTGGTGCTTTGTGAAACCCCAAAGACTGTCAGAGTTAAGAAATGATTCCCACTTGTCAGGCTTTTGTAGCATGAATACGGTGCAATGCATATTTAGCCTACATAGTGGAAGAATTGCATTCTATTTCATTGGTTTTATGGAAAGTAGCTGAAGAGGGCCACGGAGAGAAATGCGCTTTTACAAAGATGTTGGCACCTAAGTAAATGACACCTTATCTTTGTTGTGTTTGAAGTTTCTGCTTCGGTTACTTTTCATTCTCTGCCTGGAAGTGCAGAAAAATGAGAATGTGATGATTTCACACGATATGCTTAGTCGATCGCGCTCCTTCACCCACACGTGAGAAACCTTCCCAATCGTATTCCAGTAACCAGAACATAACAGAGCAATATTAGCACATTGATTTTGTCTGTGAATTCTGTGGCTTTCTACATTCTCATACACGAAACCACAAAGCCCCAAAGAAGTACAGAGATCATGTAATCAAAAAGGATTATAGATCAAATATTTTCATTAAATGAGGAAACTGAAAATTCAAAATAAAAGTGAAAGTGCCATAGTCTTTCAGCCGAATTTAAGCCACACAGCATCCCAACTGAGTGAGGCAGCCATTATTTCTATCGTACTCAGGTGAAGAGAGTGAGGTTGAGATTAACAGCAGAAGCAGGACCTCAGTCTGGACCTGGTGTCTCAAAGAGACTGTGCTCCAGAGACTTTCCTACCAATTTTATTTGCAAACACAGACTGAAAATAATAGGTCAGAAATGCTTAAATAATCTACGATTTACTCAAAGCACACAGCCATTAAAATGGGCAGGCATCCTCACATTGTGCAAATGGGAGGCTACACCAGTACAACCATTCCTGAAAGCAATTTAGCAATATTAATAAGGTGCCCTTTTAGTTTATACAATGTGACCCAGTAATTCTAGCAACTTATCTTAAGATGGTAATCAGAAACTTTGCCAAAACTCATTTGCAAATATGCTTATTGAAATTGTATGTTAAAATAAAACAGAACCAGGTGTAATGGTGCACACCTTGAATTGTTTAATCCCAGCACTCATGACACAGAGGCAGGTGGATCTCTGTGAGTTCAGGCCAGCGTGATCTACAAAGTGAGTTCCAGAATTTGTCTCAACAAAATAAAGCAAGAAAATAAAAAAACCAAACCAGGGCTGGAGAGATGGTTCAGTGGTTAAAAGCATTTGCTGCTGGTGCAAAGGACCCAGGTTTGGCTGCCAGCACCTACATGATGGCTCGCAACCATAGCCACCAGTAAGTCATGTTTCAGGGGGATCATGCACCCTGTTCTGGTCTCCACTGGCATTGCACACATGTGCCATACATACTTTCATACAGGTAAAACATTCACACTCATATCATAAAAATGAATTTAAAAAAATAAAAAACAGGTGGGTCATCCACATCTTTGACCCCAATTACTCACCAGGCTGGGGGAGTCAAGTGCAGATTGAAGTCCGTCATGAGTCTGAGGCCAGCCTCAATGCTATACATAGCAAGAACTTGGTTTTTATTTGTTTTCTTTTTATTAGTTTTATTTTGTTACAGTCCAGGCATTATCCCCCTCCAGGTCTGCCCTCCCACAGTTCCTCATCCCATTCCTCCTCCCCCTGTCTCCAAGAGGATTTCCCACTCCCACCCCATTGTTTGTTTTCTAAAACTGCAAAAAAAAAAAAAAACCCTAAAGATTCAAAAGTAAAGAGTCAATAAGCAAATGGTAGTCCTTTTCTTTTTTTTTTTGTTTTGTTTCGTTTTTCGAGACAGGGTCTCTCAATGTAGCCCTGGCTGTCCTGGGACTTACTATGTAGACCAGGCTGTCCTCAAACGTAAAGAGATCTGCCTGAACCTACCAAGTGCTAAGATGCACCACCATGCTCAGACATAATTGGTTGGTTTTTTATTTTTTAAAACTTGACCCCATATACAGTCATTAAAATAGTGTCTTCTATATGTGAAAAGGGAGTTGTGCCCATGAAACTTAACAATATAGTTCCTTAAACAAAATAAAGCATTTTAATGATATAAGGGAATGTAGCATTTTTCAGTGCAAAAGTTTAATCAAAATGTGCATGCACACTGTGATCCCAATTTTGCTCAAAGAAAAATTTGAGCATGTGTAAAGATAAGATAAAAAGAAATATGTCACTAGGCATGATGGTGCACTTCTGTAATCTCAGCATAGGGAAGGTTGAGGTCAGAGGAACAGGAGTTCAAGGCTTTCCTTAGCTACATAACCAGTTTGCAGCAAGCCTGGACTACATAAGCTCTTGTCTCAAAAACCAAACACTATTATAACCATAAAATTATGCAACTTACAACCCTCACTAAAACAGCCTTTCTTGGCAGAAATTGTGATTAACATGGAGAGCCACAACTGGTCAATGTGCAGAGAATAAGAGATTGTGGAATGGCCAGTCCTAACTGGGACATCTGTTTCATGTCCCTTCCTCCTGAGGCTCAGGGTTCATGGTGGAAGAGGAGGCAGAAAGCTTGTAATACCCAAAGATGGTGGATGACCACAACAGTGCACTGCATATATGAACTCACATCAATTTTGACAGCATGGACAAGACCTGTACAATCCAAATCAAATCCCAGCAAGGAGATGGGAGTTGAGCACATAGTTCCACTCATAACCATGAAGTTATTTATTGTCAATTGTTACCTACTGGGAGAAAGATGGCCAGTTTCCTTTAAGAGCATAGCCCCTGTTGAGTAGATTATTAACAGGCAACCTAGTGATATTGATGGCTTATTGCCCGATAGTAAGCAGAAAATCTTGAGGACAGCACCAAACCTGCTCCCTCCTTTCCTTTTACATCTCCCCTAGCAACTCATTCCTTTTTGGGTTGCTTTTTCTGCTCCAGGCCTGCACATACCCATTGCAGATCACAGCAGTAACAACAGCAGCACTTCAGGCTTTATCGTGTTTGCAGCTCTTCCTTATTTCTGTTCTGATAACCCCTCTGATAACTCTTGCCCAGGCATTCGTCAAAAATCTTACTCAAACTTTCCATTTGAAGGCTAACTAGTTGGCTGTCTGGGTTATCAGAAGCAGGCTCTTTGTGTGGTTTTGCAACCAATTCACAAACAGAATGGTTTCATTGCCAGTGCTGCTTTACCCAAGCAAGGAAGGAAAGGGGGAGGGAGTATGTTTAGTGTAAATGCAGGCATTTCCTTTGAAGAACATATGCTGTGCTTCTTATCTAGAAACGGGGCTGGCAAGATAGATGACGTATAGGCTAAAGATGTCTGCTATGCAGGCCTGGTGGCCCGCGTTCCTCCCTGGAATTCATGGAAATGTGTAAAGAATGAACCAACTCCATGGAGTTCTCCTCTGACCTCCACATGTGTGCAGTGGTACCCATGAGAGTGAGCATGAAGACAATTACGTGTGTGTGCGCATGCACACACACATACACGCAGAAACTCAGAGTCTTAAAGTATATATGAACTACCTTTCTCAAAGATAAGTAAAGCAACCAGAAAAGCACAATCCTAGGAGGGGTTAACAAGATCTTTCTTTTATGGATATGGATAAATATGGATATATTTAATATTTAATATAGTTAATATGGATAAAGCTGGAAATAAAGGTAAGATAAGGACAAACTTATCTACATTATGATTTTAGAGTTTGAGTCTACTCAACGGTGAAAATTCAGAGCACAGACTGGATGGATTATGATGTGGTATTATAACAGCACTTTGTACACAGTAAATGGTACCAAATTTATCCTCCAGGTACAGGCTGACCGAGGTCAGATTTGGCACATGGGTGAGGAGATGGGACCCATGCGTCGTGTGTGTCCAAATGAGACAAAGTTCTTGATAAAGTCTACTGTTGAAACCAAAATTGGAAGTCAGACAGATAAATAGTGCATGCATACGAAAAATATGAAAGTATCTGTCTGAGGTACAATTCAGATCCTTAAAATCTAGGATTAATATCCACATAAAAGCAACAAATCATTCTGAGCTGAGAGTAGGGGCATCTCTTACTGGTACCGGGCACATTCAAGCATCTGTTATAAATTATTCCTTAAAATGCTTTGAATAAGTTAGGTGAATCGAGTAGTGTAAAGCTGTATTAAAGTTTGTGGTTGGAGGTATTTCTGCCATCAGAAGTTCATTTATTGAATGCTTCCCACCCACTTCTTTATGGACAAATTGAGTGGCCAAGGGACTACACTTAAAGGCCCTTGGCTTAGAAAAATACTATCTACTAATTCTGTTGAAATTACAAAGAAAAAGGAAGAAAAATCCACTTCTTTAAAATAAATTGGCTATGTCTTTTTCCATTCAAGATGTTCAACGTATATCATCAAGCACTTCAGAGTAAGAGGATAATTGAGATTAATGGGGAAAGGTGAGCAGAGAAGAAGATGACAGGACCATTTAGGTTTCAAAAATGTCTGAAGGGTAAAAAAGAAAGAGAAGGTGACAGCCAGTGTTCAGTCTAGAGGGGCTGAGGATGTTTTCAGGTTGGTAGAGTGTAGAGTGCTTTGATTGCTTTCAACATTATTGATGACTTAGCTTTGGAAATCACTGACTTGTCGGGTTATGAAGAGCAGAGGCTGTGAAATCGTTAACTTGTCAGGTGATGAAGAGGAGAGACTGGCACTTTCTTGAAATCTAGCTCCTTGCAGCCATCCTTTCATGAGTATAGGTAAATAAATTACAGAACGGAATGAAAATAGAAAACTTCAGATTTAGTCAAGTCTATATCTCAAGTTATTGAAACATGTTGAAGCAATTATTAAATAAAAACACAAGCTTTAGGAAAGCTAATATGGACTCCATTTTTGAGGCTCTTGGGATCCCATCCAAGGTCTCATATATGCCACCTTAGAGCTTTGATATTCAGCCACACTCCTAGCCCTGATCCCATATTAGTTAGGAGTAAAAAATATTCTCATAAAAATACAGTATCTTAACAGGAGTCAACTCTAGAAAGCTATTCCCTTCTACATATTTCTGGCATGGCAATGGGATCTTGCATAACTTGTGAAATCGTATCAGTACTATTAGAAAGTCAACATGGCGATAGTCAAAATCTGAAATATCTCAAGGTATGAATACTTTTAAATATTGAAAAAGTACTAATTTTTTTTAAATATTGTAAAAGGTTTTGAAGGAAAATTATAAGTCAGGTTTTATTTTCTTTATGTCTTTGTTTTGTATTCACCAATAGAAGGTTTGGGAACTAGTATAAGCAAAAATCTCTTGTGGGAACTGGGTATAAAATTTAAAGTACAATCATTAAAATAACAGCCTCCCTTTCTCTTTCTCTGAGAGAAAGGGTCTCAGAGACCCCATGCTGTCCCTGACCTTGCTATGTAACCATAGATGACTTAAGTTCAACCTCTTTTTCTATTGAATGTGTGCTTGGACATATGCGCACACATGCGCTCATGTCCATATAAGTGAAGGTGTGCATGTGTGTGTGCACGTGTACTTTTGTGTCTTTAGTGTGGAGCTCAGAGGATAATTTAGAATGTTGTTGTTCCTGAGATCCCCTGCGACCTTCCTTCCTTTCCTTTTTCCTTTCTGTTCTTTTCCTTTCTTTTTCTTTTCTTTCTTCCTTTCTTGTTTTAAGATAAAGTCTCTTACGGGTCTGAAATTTGCCACATAAGCTAGTACCAGTGAACTGTGAGCCCCAAAGATTCTCCTGTCTCCATCTTCCCCATTCTAGAATTACAAGCCTATGCTACCAGCTTAGATGGTTATTTTTTTTTTCTGTTTTGTTTTTGTTGCTCATTTTTCTTTTATGTACAGATTCTGGGGATACAAATCTGAGCTATCTCCTTAGGAGATTCTTCTCCTCAGAAGTTCTGACCCTGAACTTCTGATCCTACTGCTTCCACCTGCCAAATGCTGAGAGTGGAAGGGTGCTCTTCCACAGCTAGCTCATGGTGGTACTAGGGATCAAACCCAAGGCTTCATGCATACTAGCAAGCACTCTGCCAACTGACTAAATAAGGAGTATTCTGTGCCTAAATAAGGTGTATTCTTTACCTTCTAGATGTGTCTTTAACCATCTCAGTTTTGTATGTGGATAAATTCATATTGGTCATTTTGCTTTATTTTGAGAACTTTGATGTTTTTGTCAGCAACTAAGAAGTTTTAATTTTCTCTGTGGTAATAGTTTATTGTAACATTGAGGACATTGGCCAATTATACAATGGATTTGAGCATTAGGAATATAATCTGAAATGAAGTTTGTTGAAGGAGGTTAACAAATTTGTATTGTTAGTTTTTTCTATTTTCTCATTTTATTTAGTGTGATAGTAGTCAGGATTTAGGTATAGTACCTTAAATTCCTGGAATGTGTGGAATACAGAAATAACTGGGTACACAATCTCTGTATCTTAGGTTCTTAAACTAGAGTTTTATATAATATATGTAGTCATTTGTATTTATAATTATTTTTAGGCTAAAAATTTCACATCAATCAGGCTAGCCAGGAGTCCGAGATCTGGAAGACACTTTGAAACACTGGAGAAGATTTTGGTCCAAATACTGCCACACTGGTTTCAATCTCTTAGTAATATAAACTGAGGTATAGAAACAAACAACTACACGTATATTAATTATTTGTCAAAATGTATCTTAGATTCCCAACTATTGGAATAATGGTCACCCTTACAGAAAGGTCAAGGAGCAGCCATGGCCCTATTTTGCACAGGCCCTATATGTAAGCTGGCACCATGATTAATGGGGACTTGTGCATTGGTGTTCTGATTCCTATGATGTTCTTTATTTCAGGAGGCCAGTGTTCTCTTCCTTGCCAGATGCCATGTGCTCTTGGACTGCACCTTGATACCACTATCCCCCAAAGTCAATTTCCAGGCATTTGTGTCAATTGTTAATAGGATTCTTATCTCTAATTTTCTTCCCCATGCACTCATTTTATGAAATACTTCAGATCTACCTCAAATCCTAACATTGCAAATGGAATGACTAAGAGGTAATTCTGTAGGTTTTGACAATACAGTTTGTTTCGTTTATGTATTTTATTGGGTTATTAACCAAATGAAAATCTCTAAAGACCTCAGAGGCTGTAGGATCATTGCTATGGAGGTGATTTAATTACTTAGCCTGCATGTAAATATAGTGACAAATTAAATTATCTTCTTTACATGGCTCCAGAGTTGAATTCATTCTTTAAGTCTTTTGTGTTTATTCTAGCATAGCAACATTAACGATGATTGCTAAATACACCATATACCACTTTAGATTTGGATTGCAATTTTGTGAGCTTGTCTTGCCCATTCTATTAATATTTAGAGCAATGTACCACTTCTTTTGACTTCATCAATGGAAAGCGGTTGCCTGATGCCCAGTGAGGTTCACTGATCGTCTCAACCTACGCTACAAGTCAGACATAGCTGGTCTTGTGACTAACCAGAACAGTCTGTTACAGACTTGGTCTTGGAAACTGTAGTTGTATAGAATGCTATTCTATAGGATGTGGAATATGATTTTAGGTAGGAATCAAGTACCTTTGCCATCTTGATCTTTCAATAGCAAGGTATGGGAAACTAAGATTAGATATACATATTGAATTTCCAATATTTTTGAGAAAATTGCTTCCCTAAAGTTTTCATAAATGTTAGAACTCAAGAGAAAGAATGATTACACCAGAGGAAATTGAAAATGCCACTTATTGCTTCCACATAATCAATTTTTCAGTTTATGTGCAATCTATTGTGTTGGCCATGTTCAATGTTAACTTTTAGCCCAAAATTTTCTGAATTTCTAAGAAACACAGACATTCTATAGAAACCATAAACTTCACCTAGAACAGCCTTTGTGCTTTGCCTCTTGGTTTGTCTTAGATCAGACAATGTGGGTTATTTTTTCATTGCTTATAACTTGTGCTTACATGGGAAATCTTAGAGTTTTATATATGGAAAGCGGATATAGTGACAGCAGCGCTCTTGACCTGAATACCCTGCATTATTAGTCATCCTTTTCTCTTAGACATGCATCTTGTATTTGCTATATGACTAGGTCCCCTGGTTAAAAAGGAACAAAACACGTTGTTTGATATTTATCACCTCACCCTAGTTGAACAAAATTTAATATTGGTCTATTAAGTTTAGGGTTTAGAATTCAATCACAGGACTAAATAACAGCCTACTTAGTTGCCTAATATCTACTGCAAAGACATAGTGTTGGGTTCTCCTATTTTTTTATCCTTTTAAATAACATTTGGCTTTTGTTTTAAATTTTATTTTATAATTAGCTTTTCTAGTGATGTGTTCATTGCCATAAAGTTTCCACTTACACATTATTCTATTATCCAAAATGAAATAAGGATAATCAAAGAACTCAGTGATCCTGCCAAGTACAACATTTCCAATAGTCTAGGGCAAAGAATTGGTGGCGGGATTTAGGGCCAGGCTAAGATGAAGATTCTCCCCCTTTTAAGGTAAGAAAAAAGTAGTATAGGAGGAACTCTTATTGCTGAGACAGAAACCTAGGAAGTAGGGAAGGAATACAAGGGAGGCCAGATGGAAACCAACAAGCAAGCTAGGGAAGCTATCTGTCTGCCTGGTAAAACAGCACTTAGGGAGAAATTCCCACTACTAGATAGAAGTCAGGATTGCTGAACACACATTTCCAAAGACTAACTGCTATACTATCATCACCATTCATACATCATATATTGTCCATCTACATTTTCTCAAACATCCAAAGAACAGCTTTCATAGCTTTAAACATAAATTCATTTTTATTTTATTATTGTATGCATATGGATATTTTGCCTGCATATATTTCTGTGTTTCATGTGCATGTCATGGCCTATTGAGATCAGAACGGGGAATTGGATCCCCTATAATTGAAGTTAGAGACAGTTGAGCTGCCATGTGGGTGCTGGGAATAGAACATGGGTCCTCTGGAAAAGCAGCAAGTGTTTGTAACTGCTGAGACATCTTTCCAGCACCATGTAGCCTTTATTCCCCCCCCCCCAAAAGAATATAAGGTGACTTCTTGAAGGATTGGGATCATTGTCCCAATGGCCACTTTTTATCTTCTTTTAAAATATATTCTTAATTGACAAAAACATTTAGAACAAAAGCAAAGATAGTAGTTAGTCTAATATCTTCTCATGAAGAGTGATGCCTACCTCTATTAGAGAGTTACTGGAGTGAACTTAGGCTCTGGATTTAATGGTGGGCCATCAGGACACATGACAGAAAATCACAAAGACCTATGTGCATCCTTCTGCATTTCAGTGGGTATGCCTCTCCATGCTCCACAGGAACATCCATCAGTATCTTTTTATGCCAAAAGAAAAAAAAAATAAAAAGATTCTCCTTGTGGGAGAGCTACTAAAATAACATCCTTTGAGGGTTAGATTATTATTGAGACCAAGAACAGCACATTTTATTCTAAATTCTCCTGTCCAGATCTATGAAATTCATACCTACATTCTGTAGTGTGGCGAAGGAAGACCAATAAGCTGTATGTATCACTAGGTTACTTGTGAATATCCACTTCCTTTTGGACTAAAAAGAAAGTCTTAATGCCACAAACACATGAGTCACTTTAATTCAATAGTGTTAATTACCACATGAAGAAACAGAGAGACATGTTTATGGATGACAAAGGACCCACATCAATATTTGAAGAAAATCTAAGTGACATTCAAATCTCCTGACATCTAATCTAATATCTGTTTTTTTTTAAAAGTTTGCTTTTCAAAAACTCACAAGATACATGTAATTTTTAGTGCCATCAGATAAAAACATTCTCTGACTCTTTCCTTATAGCTATGGTTCTCTTGCAGCAAGCCTTGTACCCTTTCAAACAGTAAAACACTAACATACATTCTATCCTGATCAAATCATCAGAGAATTGATATTTACGTCCACAGTTCGGATATATAATGTCAATAGATTTCAATCTCCCTGTCCCTTCTTGATGGTTCAGTTATGTTGTCTTCATCTGTAAGTACCAACTAGCAGGAAGTGCTGGACCATTGAAAGGAAAACATCATCTACCACAAGCAGTTTGAAGCCATGGCAACTTAGTTAGATCTGTTGAGATGGCACCACACTCGGTGGCAAGGTCAGTGAGGCTCTAAATACAATCCTGTTTCTTATTTATGATCTCCCTTACATACACAAGCTAGACAGAGGTCACCAGCCTCTTACTGTGTTATCCAATCAGACTGTGCCTGAAGATTGTTCTAATCTAGAAATTCCCCTGAAGAAAAATTTGATCAAGGGATAAAATTAGATAGCTGCAGAGAAGAAACAGATCAGTTCTTTCCCTGCACAAATGAATGCTTCAAAATTATCATGTAGCCTTCCTCCAGGATAGTAGCCATTATAGGAATAAGAACACATAGCTCTAATTTTATAAATATAGTAGTCTACTCTCCCCCACCCCAAGTCATAAAGCCCTTGACTGTCCATGACTGAGTCCAAATGAAACTGTATCATGAATTGTTTGAACAGTTGTGAACTCACCTGAGCAAAGAGGCCCTACTTGTAGCAATGTGCTCATGGGACCATGAATCTTCTATTAAACACTCACAGGAGTCTACTCACATGCCTCTAACCCCTTCAGTCCTGACTCATCCCTGAAATTTCAAATACCATTGTACATAGAGTGAAATGGAATTCTTTCCTCCTCTCTGGGGGAGCTGCATTCTCCATTCCCAAGGGTAGTGCAGGCTGACCATTTTGAATGCTGGCTGTTTGTATGTCAGCAAGTACCTATATTCATTGCAGCTTCCTGAAGCACTTATGAACATAGGTTAGTCATATTTCAGCCACAATATGGGAGATAAGACAGCCAGGGGATCTCATAGGTAGGTTGTGAGTAATAAATAATGAAAGAGCACTTTGCAAAATATGAAGTATGATCCTAATGCTCAATAGCATAAGATACTTTCCCTCACCATTAGCCTACTTTATCACAAGCTGCCTTGAAAGGAGACAAATGCTAGACATCATCAGCCCAGCCTCCAGTTATGGATTAGGTCACAGAGAGCAGAGTAACTCTGGCTGTAACTGTTTCATCTGAAATGAAACCTGGTCATTAAAATTTTCAAGAAGGCACCTTATTCTTGGGGGGTCTCATGACCCCCATTAGCTGTTCAAAACTAAACTTTTTTTAATAAGATAAAAGCTGGTTTAATCTATTCATTTCATCTGCAAAAATAGCACTAACAATATATTGATTTTTGCCTTCATAAAGAAGGCTGCTTATTACCAGATATTCAAGCCTAGGACAGTCTAATAAACACACTGAACATAGAATTAGAATTCTAAATAAGAGCTCCACACCAGCAATCCATTTTCCTGTTTCAACCCTCAGAAACCTTTTCAAACTGGCCTGTAACTGATAACTGAAATGTAATTATACAGACAAGGCTGAGACCGTAAAAAACCAAGGAAAAGTGGCCTAGGAGCATAGCTAGTTGGTAGAGTGTTTGCCTAGAGCATTTGAAATTCTCATAGTTTTCATTCCCCACACTGCATAACCTGGATGTGGTAGTGTACGCCTGTGATGTAGAACTCAGGGAGGGGAGGCGGGAGCATCAGAAGTTTAAGGTCATCCTTTGATATGTGGTATGTTTGAGGTCTGCCTAGGCTACATTAGCAGATCTTGTCAAAGGGAGAAATGATGGAAAGGAGGAATGGATGGAGAGATAGAAGGAGGGAGGAAGGGAGGAAAAAGCGAGAGAAGAAGAAAAGGAGGAAGGGGGAACAATGAGTAGACAAGAAATGGTACAAGCCGGACAGTGGTGGCACACGCCTTTAATCCCAGCACTCAGGAGGTAGAGGCAGGTGGATTTCTGAGTTCGAGGCCAGCCTGGTCTACAGAGTGAGTTCCAGGACAGCCAGGGCTACACAGAAAAACCCTGTCTCGGAAAAAAAAAAAAAGGAAGAAGAAGAAGAAGAAGAAGAAGAAGAAGAAGAAGAAGAAGAAGAAGAAGAAGAAGAAGAAGAAGAAAGAAAGAAAGTGGTACAAGCCTGAAGCTTCTAAGAAACAACCCTTCTTGTCAGGTTGAAGATGCAGTGTGAATAACTCATGTCCTCTGCTGGAGATATAGTGTGAATAACCCATGTCCTCTGCTGGAGATATAGTGTGAATAACCCATGTCCTCTGCTGGAGATATAGGGTGAATAACCCATGTCCTCTACTGGAGATATAGTGTGAATAACCCATGTCCTCTGCTGGAGATATAGTGTGAATAACCCAAGTTCTCTTGCTGCCTTTTATGAATTTAAATTCACATGAGCTGACAAATGTGTATGATATGAAGAAATCGTAAGCATTCTATGAAGTCTTATATGTCTATCAAGTATATGTAGCCACTGTCACCATTCCTTTCTCTGCAACTCCATCTACCTCACTCCCACAGAGATGAGAAGCATCCCCCTGCCTCAAAGAGCTACTCATTGTAAATTGCACATATAGTGAAAGTCATTATCAAGGGTTCCTCTGCCTTCTTTTAAAATGGAAGCACTTTTTACATAGTCACACAAGTTCAATTAAAATGTTGAGTTATCTAGAGATGGCTTCAGGATAATGGTGGCAAGAAAGGAGAGGACGTGGAAACCAAACCCCAGGGCTTGGTAACTGTTGTACTAAATGACCGGTACATGAAGTTTAACTGACTTGCTTTGCACCTTCATGTGTTTGATTATTTCCATGAGGAGTTTATAAACTGAAAACTGCCTTGGAGATCAATATAGTAATCAGGTTATCATCATGAGTAACATCAAGTGACTTATTACACTCACTGTTCTCTGAGAGCAGGAAGACAAACCAATACTCTGCACGGTCTTCTGAAACATGGACTCGGAGAAGAAAGAAGGATCACAGGCCCTGGAGACTTGTCACCAACCTCACCACCATCTCTACCTAGTTCTGTAGATACTAATAACTGAAGATATGCCATTCAGGAGAAGAGAGTTTGGACTATGTTATCTCCTAAATGATTATAAGCACATTCAGGTATAAGTACACTACTGGGTATAACTCCAGTAGCCTTGTAGGGAACTCTCCAAAGACTCGCATCTCTAATCATTAATATGAATGATGGCTATCAGAAATTGTTAACTAGAATCACCTGGGAGACAGACCTCTGGTCGTGTCTGTGGGGGGTTATCTTGGTTGCATTGAGGCTAGACTCCCCGACTGAGGGAGGTGAACAATACACAAACATTAATCCATCTCTTTCCTGACTGAATGTGATCTGACAAACTGCTTCAAGCTCCTGCTACCTTGATTTGCCTACCACAATGACTTGTGCCATGGAACTGAGTCCTTCCTCTATTAAGTTAGCTGCCACCGCATGGGATAATAATAGCTAGTATCCACACAGGGTACACCTTAATCCATTCTGTTTACCAATTCAGAGTCTTGCTAATATTAAGGCACAGATAGTCATAAGTGAATGTGAAGTTGATGTCTCCTCCAAAAGCTAATCTCCTCTTCCTTTTCCCTTTGATTTTTCTCTGCTCGAGCGTTTGAAAAGCTAAACACATATTTACCAGAACATCTGACAGCTATTGCTAGCCATGTGCAAAATGTGTTGTCTGGGGACAATGAACAATGAAGAAGCACCAGGATAATATGCTAAGGCAGAACTTGATGACCGAAAAAGCACTACCTCTCATGGCTCAACTGTGCCACATCAGTACGAAAGGATGACTCTCAATAGTACCTGCTGTGAGAAACCTGTCTTGTGCTAGTTGTATGCAACCAAATATACTTCTGCTCCAGGAAGGGTTAATATCACTAAGCAGACAAGAGCCTTAAAGGGGTGTGTGTGTGTGTGTGTGTGTGTGTGTGTGTGTGCTGCTAAAATCTTCACAACTAGCTCTTTGAAAGACAAAAAGACCAGCGTTGTGTTTGTATTTGCTAGCCTTAGACCATGTTCACTATGGGTCAGTATAAACAGCTATGGTTGGAATCTGAAATGCTCCCCACTTATCTGTGAGTCTGAGGGTAAATATTAAAATACAGTTAACATATTAGGAAAATGGCAGCAATGGGTTCTCCTCTAGGGCCTCTGACCTCTGCTTCCATGGGTACTTGGCTAGGTTTATGGTGCTCATTATGAATTCCTTCCCCTTGAGTGGGCCTTAAATCCAGCTGTCGGTTAGCCTCAATATATAGCTGACACTATTACACCATTAAGGCTGTCTTGCCAGGCCATCAATGCTGTGCTTCATAAGCTTCACGGGTAGATAGGACTACTAATTGTTTTTCTCCTTTGGCTTTTGATATTATGAGAGCCAGGTCTCCGGGAGAAAGATTCCAGGTCTATTCCAGTTAGATTCCTATAAGTTCTGTGTCTAGGGTGTGTGATGTTGTAAACAATAGGTCCTTATCTTCAAGTTCTATAAAGCAACCAAGGGCAGTGTCGGTAGCCCTAGTTTTCCTCAGGGATCAGGCGCATTAGAATTCTGAGCTAGCAACGACTTTGGAAAGGAAATGTTCTGTGTGCTTTGATAATTCCACCTTAACTCAAATTTGGACCCCTAACCTATAATCATAATGGACAGGTGCTCCTTATTTAACCCATGTTTAAAATGTAAGACTATACATGGCATGTTTGCATAGGTTAGCTCAGTTACTTGACACATTTATCCTATAACGATGAAACAGGGTTTTAAAAATATGTTTTGCAGCCAAGTAAACCAAGGTTCCAAAATGAAATAAGCCTTCAACTGAAGACAACTGCAGAAATATTCCCCATAAAGGAGAAGAAGCCTGTGACACTCTTCTCATGGCTGCCCAACCAGTCTGGGGAAGAGATCAGGTACAAGGGAGGCTTCCCTAAGTGACTGTTGTGTCCTGACTTGAAAGAATGGCTAATATGGTGGTTTATAGTAAACAAAACAAAAAAAAACAAAAAAAACAACAAACAAAAACTAACAAACACAGCAGCTTCTTTCTCTTTTTTATGGAAATCACAACAAGCCCTCAGAGACAGTATGTGAAAAGCACTATTAATTTTTACATCTATTCCTTAGACTCTGGAGTTTTCAATTTTCAGAGAGACAACGAAGATCCCTGACACTTCAGTTGCACTTACAGATAATTGCTTGGAAAATGAAAAGGGCAAAAAGAAAATTAGAAGCTTCTAAAAGAGGAAACATAAAATCCTATAGAGAAGACAATCATTTTCAATAACGTTCCTAATCATTGTTAAAAGATAGTCTTTGCTTTGCAAACTTTTCATCTCCTGCTTCTCTCAGAACTTCAACTTCTCCCTAGGAATTATTAACATGATCCTGACAGCAAACCATACATTAGAGTGAGTCCCCAAGCCCACAGGATTAAATGAAATATGACTTTTTCCTCCCAGACTCCAGAGTGATTTTATAACTGGATCCTTTGTCTCTACCACAGAGCACCAGAAACAGGGGACTAAAACCCTACAAAGTACTCACCTTGAATGCGTAATTGCTATCATCCCACATTTGTGGAGGACCAGCCTTCAGAGAAATGGGAAATTTGCACATGCTGTAAGGGAAGACTCAAGGTAGAAAAAGAGAAGTGAAGGTGAATACGAGGCAATTTTAAAATGTGATCCTTTGGGAGAATGGCAAACTCGAGGGTGTTACCGAGTGGAGGGGTCTAATAAATGGGAAGACATTGGAGGCTGAAAGGGTAGATGTAAATGTGAGCTGTGAAAGATGCCAAGAAGCAATCTGAAGCAAAAGTGACACATGATGGAATGAGCCATGCCTACTCCTGCATAGAGAAACTGAAGAACAATGGGATTTTACGTGTGTGCACGTGTGTGTGTGTGTGTGTGTGTGTGTGTGTGTCCATGCATATGTGTGCCAGAGGCCAACCTCAGTTGTCCTCAGGTGATATGTACTTTTTTGTTTCCATAGTTTCTCTCAATGGGACCTGGAGCTCATTGAGTAGACAAGAAAGGCTGGCCAGGGAGTCCCAGAGATCTGTCTGTCTCTGTCTTCCCAGTGCTAAGATTTCGAGCTTTTATCACCAAGCCTGGCTTTTCTTTTCTTTTCTTTTTTCTTTTTTTCTTTTTTTAAATTCCTGGGTTTTGCCATTGAAACCCTGGTCCTCATGATTACTGGCAAGCACATTATTGACTGCCTATCTCCCCAGTGTCAGGGTGGCATTTTTTTTTTTTTTATGGAGGAGAGTGGGAAATGATGTGCCAGAAAAACAACACAGAAGCTCACCCCCCCCCAAAAAAAAATGCCAGTGCAGCAGCAAGTTTACAAAATTCCAGCTGAAAGAAAAATATACAGGTCTCTACATGACAGCTCATAAAAAGCATACTGCCTGAGAAACAACTGTTAGTAAAACACCCTGGAGACAACTGGCCACACAAGCCATTCAGAAGAAAGTACCCTCTAGAGTAGGGAATAATCCCATTTACAGGTTGGGTATCATGACACTCCATAAAATGAGATGCTATCAATGAAGTCTCCTGAACTTCTAAATCACAAATACCCCCTTATAACATCTTGGAGACATTGTTCAGGACTTCAGAACACATCTGTGCTTCTGAGAGCAGCTGTTGGTGCTTGGCAGGACGTAGTAAGGTATACCTGGTTTCTCTTTACTTGTGGGCTATCCAAGAGCAGCATGTAACAAACATGCCAAGAGATACATAATTTTCATGATACATACATGAACAACTTATTTAGGACCCCACTATGGTGGGAAAAACTTGCTGTTAATATATTTTCTCATCTTCTCCTGTTATAGTCCTGTATGTTCTATCTTTTTTCCACAGAGTCAAGAAGTACTTGCATATATGATTGCAAAACAGAGAACAGAAACCAGGTATCAGCACTGCCTCCACTTTCATGTGTATGCGAATTTTTAATATAAATGTTAGCTATAAAGCATCAATTTAAGTCAGAATATTTCAGTGAAGAAGTTCCAGACATTCAACTGTGTAACAATTTGGTTTTTAATGCCTCTTAAAATTTTTAGAACAATACTAGCAAAGATTTTTTTGATACTTTATTTACATTTCAAATGTTTTCCCCCTTTCCAGATCTCCCCTTTGGAAACCCCCTATCCGCTCCCCCTCCCCTGACTCTATGGGGTATTCCCCACCCACCCACCCACCCACTCTCATCTTCCCTCCTTGTCATTCTCCTATACTTGGGATCTAACACCCTCAGGCCCAAGAGTCTCTCCTCCCCCTGATGGCTAACAAGACCCTCCTCTGCCGCATATGTGGCCAGCACCATGGGTCCCTCCATTTGTATTCTTTGGTTGGTGATCCAGTCTCCAGGAGTATGGGGGGTCAGGCCAGTTGCCACTGTTGCTCCCTCCATGAGGCACTAGCAAAGATTTTTAAAGAAGTAAATTTCTTACCCATAACTAGCTAAACCTTTCCCAAATAAACAAAAATACCCAAACAATACAACTCCACACTCACTCAAGTGAGGACATAAGCTTTTATAGAAACTAGGAACAATCACATGAGTATTCTGAACCACAGCCCACCTGGGTAGACGCAGATAAAGGGAGGCACAAGAATGTTCCCCATGCATGAGAGGACATGTTGATGGCCTACCAGGTGGTAGCCAGTGGGCGACACGAAATCGAGGATGGCTATGAATGTGACCCAACATAAAATAGTAAGCTACATTACTCTAAAAATTATTTGTATTTTTTTTCAGGGAGAGTAATTTAATTGTGCAGCTCTTAGGCATGAATTTTGTAGATAACAATGTCATGTTGCAGTGTCAAAAGATTGGACATGTCCAGGCCCTAAGCTATCACATAAGATACTTGTTCCCATGAAACACAGAGCCCGGTGGCAGTAGGCATAGAGAATAACCACAGGTACAGAAAATAATTGTTACATCAGAAGCTGAGCATGATTATGTACCCCTAAAATCCCAGCACGTGGGAGATGGAGGCAGGAAATCAGCAGTTCAAAGAAACTCTTGGCTATATAAGACCCTTAAAAATAAAATCATAACTGTTCTATCAGGCCAATCCCTAGTATGTTACCACCAGCTACTCTTTTGTAATGCAAATCAGCCAACCTTTTCTGTATCAAAAAAACAAGACGAGGGTGTATGTTAGTATAAAAGTCCTGGGTATCTCACTCAACAGAGCTGTAAAGTCTTGCGTTTTCTAATAAGCTATCCCCCTCCCCCCTCTTTTTTTTTTTTTTTTTTTTTTTGGTTTTTCCGGACAGTGTTTCTCTGTGTAGCCCTGGCTGTCCTGGAACTCACTCTGTAGACCAGGCTGGCCTCGAACTCAGAAATCCGCCTGCCTCTGCCTCCCAAGTGCTAGGATTAAAGGCATGCACCACCACTGCCCAACAAGCTATCCTTATGTTTCATATGTATGTGCAACTTATTTTGAAACTTTTAAGTGAAATATTCTCTAGGGTAGAAAAAGGAAGGATCAAGAGTGTTAGGTACTATTATGAAAGGACCTAATCACCTTTAAATATTCAGAGATTATGTTATTTAAAACATACCTGATATTAAGTCTTTCACATTACTGATAGATCTAGGATTGGAGAAAGTGCTTTTAAAACTATTTCTTAAAAGTCATAAAACTGAGGCTCGGGCATTTACAACAGAAAATGGACAAAGTCCTGGTGATACTGAGGTGACTGTGCCAGTTAATAATATATATATTCTGTTGGCTCTAAATTCATCCATCTGCACATGGTCTGTGGATAACAGCCAAAGTTCACATAAACATTTCTATGTGTAATGTTGACTCTGGCCAGTAGAGGGCACTTGAGGGACACTGTGGAGGAAGCCGTTTTAGTTTCTACCAATTGTATTGTGGAGTGAGTCAGCTCCGTTGAAATGAGGATGTTTGGGGAAGGCATATATAGATAGATGACGCAGAATGGACACACACCATGACGGTATCAGGTAAACAATATGATATAACCACAAATGTCAGTCAGATTCTTTCTCCAGCCACCTGAGTACATGCAGAATGAAGTGATAAAGTGGCCACAATGACAGGGATGGAGGGTTTGCATAGGCAAAACAACACGAATTTCCTCTCATGAATCTAAAGCTTTCTACTACTGAGTGTCTAACCTCCTGATGATGAAGATGTGCATGAAGACCTGGATATGGTACCTTTCCTCAGGAGGACCAGTAGGTCACCTGATAGCAGACCTGTCGTTAGAGGAAAAAGGAGGCAAAACACTTGTCCTCTTTTACTTGGATAAATTTGTGCACAAAAGAAGCCGGGCAGTGGTGGCGCACGCCTTTAATCCCAGCACTCAGGAGGCAGAGGCAGGAGGATTACTGAGTTCGAGCTCAGCCTGGTCTACAGAGTGAGTTCCAGGACAGCCAGGGCTACACAGAGAAACCCTGTCTCGGAAAAAATCAAAATAAATAAATAAATAAATAAATAAATAAATAAATAAATGTTTATCCTCCCTAGTAAAGGTTCTTCTAGCCTCGTCATCTATAGACTTACAGGATGCCTAATATAAGACTGTGACATTCCAAATAGCCTTGCATCACATCAGAGAATGCATCTCAGCAAGGGCAGTGCAGGGATGGCCTTATACTCATGGCCATAATTAATCTCATGGAATAATCCATTGTCCAGAAATAGCTGGTCTAGTTGAAACATGGACTGTTTTATGGGAAACCTAGTTGCAGTGCCAATGCCTTACCTGGATTGTATTTAAATCTCATAAGATCCTATTTGCTCAGAAACCATAACATGATGCCCTCTTCCTCATTCTCAGATATGGATTAAAAATTCATACGTGAACAGCTCTACATTCTAAGATTTTGATTTTCATTCTGGGTCTATTTTTTTTTCATTAGAAAATAAAATGTTTATTAAGAAACTATACACTGAAAGTCTCTGTGGAAACACAATGCCCCATTGTCATAGCACAAAGTAAAGAAATGCCAGGATAAAAGATGCTGCGATGGATGGAGCCTGAGAGGCTGGAAATGAGGTCATGATTTACAACAATTAAAAACATCATCCTCAAGCTTACTCCTTAAAGCCACACTCAGGAGGAGATCTGAATCCGAGGGATCATCTGGGTGTGATGGGGAAGAGTCTGACCTAGATCCATGGGGAGTAGGGTGAAGTGTGCTGGAAAGGACTGGGGGCCCTTGAGGAACCCTGTACCTAAAGTGACACTCTGGGTCCTGGGAAAGAACTTGGAAAGCTGCACGCGTATGTACCCCATGGAGGTATCTAGAGCATCAGGCTAGGAATCTGGCATGATGATCCACCATCTACAGGTGCTAAGGAGTAAAACCCTTGATTGGTATCTTTAGCACGCAGGTAAATTTGCTCAATTTGCCAAAAGCATATACTCTGTCTTTCAGTGCTGTGCAACACTACATCAGAACATACCGGTTGTTAGTAACCACCATGTGGTCTCGAGAACTGAACTTGGGATGCTCCTATCCTTTCCCATAACAGGGACATTCATGGAACCGGGGAGAGTTGGGCCATGTCAGAATTCACTCAGCTGGCACTTAGCTAACCTAGCAGAGCTTTCATGCCCTGCAAATACGCCTTTCCAACCCCTTCCCTCTACCCAGAGGGCCAAGTTGAAAATGGGGGAACAGCCTTTCTTTGGGAGAGGATGGCTGTGGAGTAAGACATGAGTGGAAGCAAGCCAAGTGAACACACGTATCGACCAGAGACCAGGATGACACGCCCATCAGTGCCATGAGAGGGGCTGGAGGAGGCCGGGTTATTACTTCTCTTCCCCTTCAGTTCATCTTGACCTTGACATGATGATTCCACTGGGTTCCAAAGGTTCTCAGAGTCAAGAGAAAGTGAATGTAGGGGAGGAGAGCCAATCCCAAGATCACGGGCTAGGAGGATCTGGGTCTACTTTTGAGACTAGTTCTCAAGGTGAGACTGCTTCCACTCAAGAGTTCACAATACGGGTTCCACTCCACTGGAGGAAGAGGGTGCCCACTATACACTTTTGTCCTCTTGTGCCATTGAGCAAACCGGCATTAAGAGGGGCTAATCTGGGCCAAGAGATACAGCTCAGGAGGTTAAGCAACTGCTACCCAACCATGAGGATCAGAGTTCATATTCCCAGAACCTATGTAAAGCCACACATGACAACATGTGTTTGTAATCCAAGTACTTTTGTGTGAAAATGGGAAGCAAAGACAAGAGAATACCAAGAAGCTGATAAGCTAGCTAATCCAGCATACTCAGTAGAAAATAAGAGACCTTTCCTTTAAAAAAAAAAAAAAAGGTAGAAGGCAAGAACTGACACATAAGGGTGCCCTCTGACCTCCACACTCATATGCCCACACTAAAAATCACGCATACACAAGTCACACATTTACTTTTTATTGTTTTAAAAGGGTGTCTAGTCTTTTTCTTTACGTGCATCTATGTGTTTATGCCACATGAGTGTGGGTACCCATATAGTCCAGAAGAGGGCCTCAGATCTCCTGGAACTGGAGTTATAGGCAGTTTTCAACAGCCCAAAGTTGATGCTGGGAAAGGCACTCCAGTCCTCTGGAAGATGCAAGTGCTCTTAATGTCTCCAGCTCCCATGAGAGGCTAATCTACTAATTGGGGTGACTAACCTAATTACCCAAGAGAAATGGTGTTGGTGCTACATGTTAGAATCATGGAAGTTTGAGGGGAAAACTCCCCAAAAGCTGGGGAGATAGCTCAGTTGGGAAAGGACTTGCTTTGCAAGCATGATGATTGAAAGTATCCAAGTATCCAAGTGAAAAGCCAGTGGACCCAGTGCTGGAGAACTGAAGACAAGAGATGCCTTAGGGTTCACTGACCAGCACCCTTGGTAAGTGCCAGCCCAGTGAGAGACTCATCCAAAAGATGTAAATGGGTTTCCCATGTATAACACCTCAAGTTTTCTTCTGACATCCACATGAATGCACATACATACTCATGTGCCCCCACGCATACATACACAGGAAAAAAAAATCCACATTTTTTAAAAGAAAGACTTTAAGTAGCCTGTTGCAACGTGGAAACCATTCTAACCATAATGTCTACAGGCATAACAAAAGAAAGAGGGGAAGTTTCTATTTTTTCCATTTGATGAAGGTTTAATGTAGCCTAGAAGGGACCAGATGTTGGGCAGTGAGGTGAGTACACAGTGTAAAAGACAGGCAACCAAGGATGTTTTTACTTAGAGTCTGCTGATTTCTGGAGTGGTCCATAAGAACTTTCTCTGCATTCTGAACTTTGAAAGGGCTGTAATGGAAGTTCAATGACTTGAGGGATGAATAAAAGCCAGGCTCTAGTTTGATCAAACAATATTAGTTGGTATTTTTCTACAGTGCTCAGCAGGTACTAATGGTTCTGTTGTATTTACATAAAAGGCAGTGGGAATTTGGAGTCTGACCTTGTTATAGGTAAACAGGTAGGTTTGTATATGTGAGCGGTGTATAAGTCATATAAGGGCCCAAGTGTGGGATGGTCGGTTGCTGGTGGTACTTGTACTGGGAGTCCCTGGACTGGGAGGGCTGTGGTAGAGGAACCATGGATTTGAGTTAAAACGCAAACCTGGAAAACACTGATTCTCCTTCTCTTAGCAGCCATTAATTGCTTGTAGCTCTTTATCTGGGAGAAGGGTTATGAGATTTCTCTCATCTAAAGTGTACACAGACTATATACCTATATTGATATAGAGATAGAGATATATAATTTAAATGAATTTGTGCCACTTGGGGTGATACTGCTCTCCACAAGAGCCATAGACTATTCAACAAAATCCCCAGTGCCAGCCATGGGAATCCTCCCTTCAAATTATAGGTCAGGAGAGCTCAAGAAACTCCCAAAACAGTTTAGGTTATTGCAATTGCCCTTGATTGCTTTCCAGAACTTGAATAAAAACCCTATCGCTGAAGACATAGCACACTCCAGTCATAGGACTTGGAGAAATCAATCTGGAACTGACCTGGAAGCCTCCTTCCCTAAGGACTGGTTCTCATAATATCCCAAAGCTGCCAAGGGAGAAAAGCTATCAACAGTTCTATCTAACTGTAAAACTTATAAATCTCTCATTTTTATCTATCTATCTATCTATCTATCTATCTATCTATCTATTTTTGAAAACAGGTTTTTTCCTGCATAGCCCTGGCTATCCTAGGACTTGTTCTGTAGTCCAGGCTGGCCTGGAACTCAGAGATCCATCTGCTTCTGCTTGAGAATTAAAGGCATGCACCACCACCACCACCTGGCTGAATCTCCCATTATTTAAATGGAAATGATTAGTCTAAATCTATTCAAACAGCTCTTCAGTAATAATGTAGTGAGCTTGAGTTGGACCTTGTGTTCTTGATGGCCTGCTTCATTTTTTGAAGGCAGAGATTTAGGTTCTAATTTAGTGGTTACTTATGTAATAAGAATGAGACACTTCATAGTTTTTTATTTTGTTTGTTTTTGTTTTGTTTTAATAATCTATTTTTATTTTATGTGCATTGTTGTTTTGGCTGTATGTATGTCTGTGTGAGGATGTCAGATATTGGAGTTACAGACAGTTGTGAGCTGTCATGTGGGTGCTAGGAATTGAACCCAGGTCCTCTGGAAGAGTATTCAGTGTTTTTAAATACTCAGCCATCTCTCCAGCCCCCGACACATCAATGTGAGGCTCATTTGATTTGCAATTTACCCATTTGGATATATCTATGCAACTTTTAATGGACTGATTTTTTTAAATTGTGTGCATATGCACATACTTGCAAATGCCTACCTGCAAAGGCCAGGAGAAGATTCCAGCTCCAGAGGCCCTCCACAGGAGGTTGTGAGCTACCACATGGGTGTTGGGATCTATGTAAGAGCAATATATGCTTAACCACCAAACCATATCGCCAGTTCCTCTATGAAAGTTCTATGGCTCACCCCAGTTGTCAAACCTGTCTTTAAACTTTCTCTAATCAATACAGGTCACAAACATCTGCATCTTCTCTATTTGCTCTTCAGTCCTGTTTCTCTGGTCCTGTACAGGTTACATATACATATGTACACCTCAGACTCCCAGGATTTTTACTTGAGTTCACTGTTTTGAGCCTGGCTGGTAGTAATGGGAATGAAAGAAAACAAATAGATGATTGATGGGCTCTATAGTGGTTGAGACAGACAATGGAGTTGAAAATTGATGTTTTTATTCTAAGGTTTTGATAGCCCCACATATTTTCTATCCACAACTATGTTATCCACTTATCTCTTGTAGTAGAGATGAAGTGCTCAATTAATCCTTGTTGAGGTTATCCAAATGCACTACACCTGAAATATTTTCTCTTTGGGGTATTTGTTGAAAGTCTTTGTACACTGCTCTATATGCCCTTATTCCTTATTAGGAATTGTCTTTGGTAAACATTGTGGTGAATAGTACCAATAAAAGCCCGCTACCCCATGTTCCCTGTTCTCTGCATATCCTCTATGGATAGTGTATACACCACCACACATTCATTTTCCCTTACTCGTATGTTCTATCCTGGAGCACCCCTAAATGTCCCAATTTCTTTTCTTCTTCCTTATATTTACCCTATGCTTAATTTAGAGGAGAAAAGTAGTTGTGGAAGATGGCTAGCAAGATATATATATATTATACATATGTGTTACATATGTGTGTGTGTGTGTGTGTGTGTGTGTGTATGTATGTATGTATGTATGTATGTATTTCAGGCTTCAGGCTTTGTGGGTCCTATATTTTCTTACAACTTCTGAAATCTAGACATGGCTGTTCTTGCAGAGGACCCAGATTTAGTTTCCAGCATTCATGTAGTGAGGCTCACAACAACCAGCAACCCCAGTTCCAGGGACATCCAATGCCTCTGGCCTCCTCAAGCATCTGCACTGGCTTGCTCTTACCCACATGATATACATTATTTAAACATAAACCATTTATTTTTGAAAAGGGGCTAGAGAAAAAGCCCAGCAGTAGATCACTAGCTGCTCTTGCAGAGGACCTGGGTTTTATTCCTAGCTCTCAACAAGGCTGCTCATCACCGTCTGTAACTCCAGTTCCTGGGGATACAGCACCTCCTTCTGGCTTCCATGAGCACTATGCATTCATGTGATGCCCATACATATATGCAAACAAAATACTTGTACACAAAATAAAAATGAATTTTAAAAAATGTAACTTCTTGCCTGGCAGTGGTGGCGCACACCTTTAATCCCAGCACTTGGGAGGCAGAGGCAGGTGGATTTCTGAGTTCGAGGCCAGCCTGGCCTACAGAGTGAGTTCCAGGACAGCCAGGGCAACACAGAGAAACACTGTCTTGAAAAACCAAAAAAAAAAAAAAGTAACTTCTTGGACTGGCGAGATGGCTCAGTGGTAAGTGTGCTTGCTGCTCTTGCAGAGGACCTGGACTAGGTTCCCAGCACTCACATGGCAGCTCAAAGCCATTACTAGCTCGCAGCTTCATGTAGGCAAAACAGCCATACACATAAAATTAGACAAATAAATCTAATTTTAAAAACTTATCAACTTGGTTGTTGCAGTTAGGGCATAGGTTAAAAAAATTGATATGACTATGTCCAATAAACTTATTCATAAAAAATGTCAGACTACCCACAGTGCATGGTTTATTGATTCTACTCTTCAGTTTTGACATCCCAGTGTCCCTAAAATAACAATGCAAAGGCAATTATCATTCTGCTTCAATTGTCACTCCCCCAACTCCCCCTACCTATTTTGTATTTTAGTGGCAGAAAACTTTGTGATGTGACATGAAGACAAGGCCAGGGAATAAGTATTCCCAGTGTGAGCCTTGGTGTGGAAAGTTACAGATAATACCATAGTCAGACAGGAGCACGGATATACCTTAACAGTGTTAGCAGGGGCTGGAGATGTGTACAAATAGAATTAAAAGGGAAATCAGATGATGTGACTGTCAAATGAAAATACTCCATTCTTGGAAAACTAGCAATTTCCCTGTTGTGACTGCTGCAACCAGAAACCTAAAGGAACATGTTTTTCTCTTTCCATAATGTCAGAATTTATTGAAGAACAATAAATTCATAAGGTTTGGCAGTTTCAATGACAGCAATTTGTCATATAATCCACCTGCCTTGGTAGCCTGGCTGAGGCAAATGCAGGTTCTTTTATTGTTAATATTAAATTGCACAAAGTACACACGAACTATATCTATATATCTATATGCATGGATATGGGTTACAGAATGAATGCAAATTAAGGAAGCTGCAGCAGAATTCAAGAGGCTTCAGAAGAAGGCTGAGAAAGAGACTGTGTTGACAAAACAATAAATTGGGCCAGTGATAGGACAGAGTTGCTGAAGTTAGGTTTCAGATCAAAGCTGAAGTAGTTAAAAAATAAAAAATAAAAAAGTACGTCTGATACAGGAGGTATGGGGTTGCCATCCCACAGTCAAAAATTCTGACCCAGAATTGTTCCTGTCTAAAAGAACTGCACGGACAAAAATGGAGAAGAGACTGAGGGAAAGGAGGTCCAGTGACAGGCCCAAATTAGGATCCATCTCAAAGGGAGGCCCCAAGGCCTGACACCATTACTGATGCTGTGGTGTGCATACAAAAAGGGACCTAGCATGACTGCCCCCCAAAAGGCCCAACAAGCAGCTTAAAGAGTCAGATGAAGACACTTACACCCAACCAGTGGACCAAAACCAGGGACTCCTGTGGTTGAATTAGGGAAAAGCTGGAAGAAGCTGTGGAGGGGGGTGGTCCCATAAGAAGACCAGCAGTCTGAACTAACCCGAATACCCAAAAATCTCTCAGACACTGAGCCACCAACCAGGCAGCATACATCAGCAGATATGAGGCCCTGACACATATGTAGCAAAGGACTGCCTGGTCTGGCCTCAGTGGGAGAATATGCGCCTAACCCTAGAGAGACTTGAGGCCCCAGGGAGTGGGGAGCCCTGTCGTGGGAAGGGGGACATCCTATTGGAGACAGGGGGAGGAGGAATGGGATGAAGAACTGTGGGAGGGCTGACTGAGAGGGGGTAACGACTGGACTGTAAAAAAATAAGAGTAATTTAAAAAACGGAAAACATGTGGTGAGGCAGGCAGTTGAGTAGGCTGTCGACATCAGGGGACCCAGCCAAGTCAGGTCCTTAATTCTTGACACAAATACGAGGTACCAGATAATAGTTTAATATTAGGGCATGCCATCAATGTAAGGTGTCCATCACTTTATGGGGTCCTTTTTATGATCTGGTGTGTCCAAAAAGTTCTTGAGCCTGTTTTCCCTGATTTGGTTTCAATATGCCCATGTATCCCTAGCTTCATTTCACCCCAATAAACTTACAGAGTGTCTCTCTTCTGATTCCAGGGAATAAGACATGTGTCAGTCTGTAGTAGATGGGGGGGGGGGGTACCTGACTGATGATGCAGTTTTCTAGGTCCGCCTAGGGGCTATAGTCATCCTTGTGAGTCTCATAGGGCACAGGGAACAGAGGGATGGCTCAGTGTCTAAGAGCACTTGCTGCTCTTTCAGAGGATGTGGGTTTGGTTCTGAGACCCACATGGCAGTTTATAACCATCTGTAACTCCAGTTCAAGGACCTGATGCTATCTGCCAGTCTCTGTGTGCATCAGGCATGTACAAAATATACACACATACATGCAGACAAACACATGCATTAAAGTAAATAAAACTTTTTAAAAAAATAGTAGGGCATAACTTGATTTCAAAAGTTATACACTCAACCTTTAACACTAAATTGGTACAAAACAGTAACTGTTCTTGCAATCATAAAACTGAATAGCTGGTTGAACTTTCCTTAGTACCCTGAAGAAGCTTTCCTATGAACTGGGTTTGTGTTGCTTTATCTTTATTACTGTCTATGTGAAATTTTGTTTCTAAACACACTTTTCCTATCCTGTAAAAATCTAGCATTGTAACATATAGTTTTCTTTTACAAAATGGACTGTTTTGCTCGGGCTTTTCTGAGTTTCTGGATTTAGTATATATGATGGTTACTTGTCTGCCAACTTGGCTAGAGTATATGCTATTTAGCCAAATAGTAACCTAGGGATTGCTATGCAGTTTGTAAATGTAGTTATTATCTGCAATCTAATTGACCAGGTAAAGGTAATGTGGGTGGACCTGGCTAAATCTGCCTAAAGAGCAAAACCTGATTTTTTTTTTCCTATGATATTTTTTTCCTTAAGAAATTCTGCCTCGCGTCTGCAGTAGTCTCTAGCACGGCAGCTTGCCTTCTGGATTTCAGAATCAAGACTAGAATACTTGACTCCTACATTTGGTTGTAGCCTCCTGTGCTACCTCTCATACTTTAGACCTGCCACCTGTATTAGTCAATGTTGTCAAGATACACATAACCAATAGGATAGGTAGACAAATGGTGATGGGTAGATAGACTGATAGTGAGGGTTATGTGATTAGAAAAGTCCAGAAGATTCATGAGCTGGATCCTGTTAACTGGAAGCCCAGAGGAACAGATAGGTGCAGTTCCAGCACAAATTCAAAGGTCTGGGAACCAGAAAAGTATTAATGTTTGCTTTTCAGAGCCCACTGACCAAGAACGCTTGCCTGAGAGCAGATGGATATACCATCTGAAGCACAAAACAAATTTGCCTCCCCTGTATCTTTTTAATTCGAATCAGGTCTTCAGTAAATTATAATGGCCAGCTCTATTTGTCAGCACAATCTACTCTCTTCTATCAAGTTAAATACTAGTATTTCCCAGAAAATCCTTCGGGATATACCAGTAAATGTTTACCAGCTATTTAGCCCCCCCCCTTTCCTTGTCAAGCTAGCACATAAATCATTTCATTAACATCATTTAAATTGTATGTATATAGATATATATAGGTTATCCACTGACATATACACAAATTTTGTTGATCCTGTTAGTCTGGTGAACCTCAGCAAAAAGCACACATTATGGCTCAGAGAGTAGCCTGGCAATACTATTCTTTCAAACAGAAAAGTTAGAAAGCATACCTATATGTTGGCTAAATTATTCAAGCCATCTATTAGCTAGTTTTACCCCCTATACTAGTAATCTCAAGCACTGAATTTTTACATTTCTGTTAATAGAAATCAACCACTGTCTCTTTTGGGGAGCAACTGTGTGTGCTGGGCACGTGTGTTCGTGTGCTTGTGGAAGCCAGCAGTTTGATGTTTGGTGTCTAAATTGCTCTCTGCACCTTATATATTGAGAGAGTTTCTCTTGCGGAATCCAGAGCTTGCCTATTTGGCTAGTCTAGCCAGTCAACTAACCCCAGGGATATCTGTGGGGGATGTTTAAGTCAATCTTGTGAAGAAAAAAGTGAGTTGAAACTAGGCACCACAAGCTCCTGGCACTCTTCGAAGGGTCCGGATCTGCTGCATTAGAATATGACTCCAGGCACACCAGGGAGACAGCAAAAATAAACTGAGGCCAAGGTGGTGGCTATTTCTTGGAAGTTCTCACAATGAAATTCCCCGAGCTCCTCCTAAGCAATGAACAGGGTTTTCATGTGGTGGGATACAATCGGCCAGTGATTTAGGGGCTTGGGATTGGCTCAAACACTGTATATAAACTTATGGGCTGGGCAATAAAGTCAGATCTTCAGCCTGACGCTGGTGTCTGTAGTAGGATTTCTTGGGATTAGTCACTTGACTCTGTTGCCTCTCACCTACCCGCTCCCCCCCCCCCAGTCCGGTTCCCATAGATACCTACCCAGTCTTCCACCATGCAGATCAGGTTTTCATGTGGGTGCGGGGTACCCGAACTCCAGTCGTTATGCTTGTATGGTAAGTGCTGTATACATCTCCCCAGGCTTTAAACATACTTTGAAGTTACAGAAGCAAACATTTCTGTGGTTTCACCTTTGAAATATTTTTAATGGGTGGGTCAAAATTGAGCCACAAACCAGGATGGTGGGTCATAAATGGAGGTGCCAGAGTGATGTACACTGTATCTTGTTACTGATGCATATCTTGGCTGAACTGTAATTACCTAATAAAACCATCTGGCAGTAGTCTCTCATGTTATCAACATAGCAAATTGAAGCATGAAAATGAGGTGACTGCTTATCTCGGAACCTTTTAGAGAGATTAAATGTCAACTGGGGTACTTTGATTCTGAATCCAACAACAACCTTTGCAACATTTTACCTAAGTATATTACAACAAATAAAACCCAAAGAATTGACACATTAAAAAAAAATCTTTGGATTTAGTTGTGAATATTACAATTAGAATGTTTCATGGGCTCCCATCTGTCTGGATCAGCCAGGGGATCCGAAGTTAAAAACAGAGTTCAACATTAAGGAAACCCTGTAATGTCTATAGGATTTACAAAACCTGTGAGGGGCACATTTATAGATCAAATCTAGAAAGGGTCCCAATCCTGAGGGCCAAGATTCCAACCCTGCTGAAATGTTAATGGCAGCCTACTGATGAGAGCTTACTACTTTACTTGAGCTACCAAACATGAATCCACTCTCTGTGGGACAGTATAGTCAAAATTCAGGAAAGCCTTGACCACTGTATGGATTTATGGGCATGCAAAAGGGGGCTTCCAGCAGTAATCCTTAAAGGCACAAGCAAAGTTAAAAACAATAGCAATGCAGAATGTCATGACCAGTGACATCAAATGCTAGTATAGCATTAAGAAAAAATTAGTCCATAATGCCATCTGGAGGGCCGGGCATTAGGCAGCTACAAATACACACTTGAGAAAGGCTCAGGAGCAAGCAGTCAGGCCACTGTTGCAAGCCAGGGCCCACAAGTATGTGGTGTTCATAATACAAGAGGAAAGTTATTCCAGGGTCCGGCTGGTGTTTTGTAGGTCACCAGGAACCTCATATACTGGGTTTGTGGCTGAGGACAGTATACTGTACCTAGGTACTCTCACAGCAAAGCCAGCTCATCACAAACTGGGACTAGCAAGAGAAGTCCCACTTGCAATATAGTTGAGATGCCTTCTATCAAGAAACTGAACATACTTACTGCTAATGACTAAAAGTGTTCTGTTCTTTGTGAGAATCTGTTGAAGTAGGTACACTTGAAGCTGAGGAACAATACATGATACCTAGGCAGTTCCCTACCCTTAGCCCAACAGCTTCCATACTTACTTGGCACATGTATCAAAATGCCGTTGCATCAAAACAACTATTTCTACCTAACTGAATATACCAATCTGACCTGTTACTAAGGTTCTCACTCTTACAAGAGTCTCATGCCCACTGTAGCCAGTAAAATTCAGTAAGGCTCCCATTGAATATATTGTAATCTAAATAATAGATAAGTTAGCCTACGATAAACGTGTACATAAACTCAGAAATTGGAATCAGAATAAGTAAAATAAAAATACATAAATGCTGCATATAATATGCAAAGTAAACATAAGCCTTATTTTTCTAATTGATGTTGAATTGAGTTTACTCCCCATTACCTTTTGTTTTCCTGCTACCCAAAAACAAAACTCTGTAGTTCTGAGGTCCTAAACTTCATTTCCTCAGAGCAAGCCAGTCTGCCTTTGTGGTGACTTCCTTCACTTCTATTGGTGATGTGTGATAGCATTATCACATAGAAAAGGCACTGATAGCATATGTTACAGGTAGTGAAAATTTAGGATTCTGACCAGAAAACAGTGCTATCATAAACCATCTGCATGGGCCCAGACTAATCATAACGGTTCTTAAATGTGAAGAAAAACCCAAACAACAAAAGAGCCATTTCATTGTTAAGAACTCAGTCCAACATTGCTAACTTTGAAGATTCAGAAATGAGGGTAAGTGCCAAGGACTGTGGGTCCTTAGAAAAATGCAAAATCTGTCCTTAGAATACCAACAACTGCAGCTTTGCCGACAACTTGGTTTCAGCCTGATACCAAACCTGGACTTCTGATTTCTAAAATGATAATGCAATAAAATTTGTGTTATTTTAGGCTTGTGTTAACCTGTTATAAATAAAAAGAAAAAAAATCAACATGTGTTTTGCTCCTGGGATTACCGAGAAATACCAATAAATTAGAGGAACTGGTTATATCTATAAAAAATGATTGCGTCAATGGTACATTTTTAGTATTTTATTTGAAATAACACATAGGCAGTATACAACCCAAACTTCCTCCTTTAGCTGCCCTATATTTAGAAGTGCTAAAGAACATTTCCAGTATAAAAACTCCCCATCAGAATGATCTTGCAATTTCAAAATAATATTTTTTTGGCCAGGTGTTAAGATGCACACCTTTAATCCCATCACATGGTAGACAGAGGCAGATGGGTCTCTATTAATTCCAGGCCACCTAAGGCTGCATTGTGAGACTGCCTCAAAAAAAAAAAAAAAAAAAAAAAAA
>JADRCH010007313.1:1062083-1107849 GCA_019843965.1 Rhynchomys soricoides
AAAAAAAAAAAAAAGAAAAAAAGAAATGAAAAAGAAAAAAGAAAAATCCCACCCCCCCATCCAACTCTTCCCCCCCTACTCTCCTAAAGTCTATGTATGTACATGGGTTCCGAATTAAAGATGCCAAAAGACTGGAATTCAGAAGCCCAAGTGTTGGGAGTTTCCCTCTCTACTCCTGGCACGATCCTCAACTGTCTCAGTATTAGAGAAATTGAACAATCTCTCGTTCTGTCTATAATAGCTTTAGATATAAGAGTAATTCAATCTAAAAGACTCTTATTATCCACATGTTTCAGCAAAGCTCAGGTCTCACTTAGACTTTCTACTAGATTCTACACTAAGGAAGAGAATCTCAAGTGTTTAAATTTGGTTTCCTTAAGAGGAATTCGAGGGCATTATCTGGGCTGGAGAGATAGCTCACAAGCACCTAGAATGAGATCCAAGACCCTCTTCTGATATTCGGGCACACATAGAACACTCATATATAAAAAATACAAAAACAAAAGAGCATTATCTGACTTCCCTAAAAGCTCTAAATTCTAATTCACTCCAAAGCCAGACATGGTGGCCTCTGCCTTTAATCATAGCACTTGGGAAGCTTAAGCAAGTAGATCTCTATGAGTTCAAGGCTAGTCCTGGACTACAATGGCAAGTAAAACCCCATCTCAAAAAGAAAAAAAAAAAAAACTATGAACAAATGGGATTTGATGCCACTATACTGGAACTACCCCAAACACTAGGAGATAAACTCATATTGGCCAAGGTAGGAGTTAAAACACATTCTTGCGTGCATGCAAGATGACATATTAGCACAATCAAGTCATTTACTCTAATGCAGGTATATGGTATTACAGACACATTGCTTCAAAGGCAAGAGAAGACATTCCAGAAAGCACAGGCTTACTATTACAAGTGCTAAGTCTGATTACTCAGTGTTTACAAAAAATCATACCTAGAATGCACATGGCTCTCTTCACATGTCAGATCATCCCCACTGACATTTTTTCATGTTATATCAAAGCTTATTACTCAAGTTAGATTTTTTAGGTCTTACTAGTCCGTGTTAAAGCAGGTATTGTGTACTCATTAAAGGAACAGAATATCATGCTACAAAGATGAAAAATCAATCCATAACTCCTCTTCTAATGTTGAATGCATGAAGCTGTTCAGTTTTGCAGATCAAGTCCTGGTATATAAAAGTCCTTTGATGTCACTCAAGCGCCTCTTTGAGAAGATCAAACTGGTGAATTGGGCTCAGATCATCAAGGGCCAACAGGATACTTGTTAGCTGACAAACAGAAAGACATGCCAATTCCTTGAGCATAAATCAGTTTCTCCATCTTTAAGATCAAGGTCTGAGGATACCCAGCACCTTTGTCTCTGAGGAAACGGAGGACTTGTTTGGTGTCCAGTGTCATCTACAAATGTTCAAGTGGATTCAAATGTTTATCAGCCTCACTTAACATATGTTGCCAGGATTTTGTTGAATTCAGTTGATATGATCCCAATACATTTTTATAAAACCAAATCTTGACTAACAAAATATTTGTGTCCATAGGAAAGAAATTTCACAGTAGAATTAAAAAGACTAGAAAAAACTTTCTATGAAATGAGCAACTAAACAGTAAAAGGCACATACAGAAGCAGGGACTCCTAAAATGAACTGAACACTAGACTCTCCATTGGATTACTGCCCTCTGTCTTGGAGATTAGTAAATCTGCAGCAGAGTCCACATATCCCACGAGTTCCCATCTTCCTGACAGCACGGATCAGGTTACTCTTAAAACCATTGCATCAGAATACAAACGGTAGGGGGATGGTCATGGCCTTGTTCTCGTTTGGCAAGAGTAGAGTCCAGGCTTCTACTTGGGCCATGATGTGCTTTTGAGTCCATGCTCAGTCTCTGTGGGAACAGAAGTAGAAGCACCTTCAAGACGGACAAGAAAGAATCTGTGGTGAAGGGAATCTGGCTTCCAGAAGATATATCTGACCAGAACAAGAAATCTTCTCACTGTCTCAAGATCTTAGTGGTATTGCAGCATTTAGAGTACTTTCATTTTTGATGATGAGTTGAAGAGCAGCTGAGAAGCTGTCACTGGAGCCTATAAGTAATCAAAAAACCGTAGATGCCTTAAGCAAGTGAGGAACCTAGAATGAGAGGGCTGCAGTCAATGAGCAGTTATCCAGAGTTATCATTTGGGAAAGGATATCCAGTGAGGAGGCAAAGCATCTGGCTTGACACCTGGAAGAAAAGGCTAGGTGATAAGGAAGCAGGATGCTCTACCAAACAGCAGCAGGCCAGACTGGAGAGAAACTCAGAGTTCTACAAAGTCATCACCGAAGAGTATCAGCAAGCCGCTGAAGAGGTGGAAGCAAAATTCAAGCGGTATGAGTATCATCCAGACTGGGCACATCTACAGACCAAGATCCTCCAGTGTTCTCAGCAGGCTCTCTACTGATCTACTCTAGCCAGCTAATACATGTACTGTGTCAACCATCCCAAATAGAGCAGTACTCTGGAAAGGAGGGTATAGTCGCCCCTGAGAACATGCAAAGCTCCTTCAACATTAATTCCAGAGGTGGAAAAAAAAATTTTCCCAATAAGAAAATAACCCAATTAAAGACAACTAAAGATAGACACTGGAAAATGGACTCAACAGAATCATAACCTATTTTGACAACAGTTTACAAAACCAAGGCCTGGATCAGAGAACAGAACATTGTTCAGTTGTTAATGAAAATCCCTGAAAATGAACAAAAGGGAAACGTAGCCCTCCCCACCTTTTTCTTTCCAACATGTGCATCCATAAAATGTTCTCTCTCTTCACTTCAGCTCCACCATTAAGTGACATGCACTGTGAGAAAGCCAGGGTTGGGAGGGGGAGTGGGGGGGGGATGAGGACACTAAACCATTTCAAATGTAGAGACAGCAAGAGAGCAGCAGGCTGGGGTAACAGTGCTGGGTAAACTCGTCTCAACTGTGGTGTATTGGCATGTGGTTTTTCTTCCCCTGATATGTAAAAGCTTTTTCATTATAACTTGTTATGCTGACCATGCAAGAAAGACAGACATAAGAGAAAATGTACCTTTTACTGGAATGTTTATGACTGCAAGCAAAATAAGCCATTTTAATCAATATAATGGCAACTTTGGATTACATAACTTCCATAGTAAATACTGAAAACCCCATGTCAATAATAGATTTTCTGACAAAAAGTTGTACAAAAGTTATACTTCCAAACTTGTATAAGAGAACACTCATTAGCATGAGCTGTAATTTTAAGACTGATGTGGTCAGGGTTGGGAAAAAAACCTTTCTCTATAAATGTTTGTTGAGAGGTTGGTCCTGGGCTAGTTTTCTATCCTTCTCTATACAGTTTAGGTAAGTGAGGCAGTGGGGTAGACATGTACTGTGAGGTACATGCTTCTCTTACTAATCCTTGCTCGTGCTGGTAGACTGAGCGTCCTTTGCCAGGAGCTCTTCAAAGATATCATTATGCATGTAAAAGAAGACATACCCAGTAGAAACCCTACCCTTGTATACAAACTCCTCTTGTGCACTTGTCACCTGTAGATCACTATAAGTATACCAACTCTGACTCCTAAAGTCAAAGGCATCATTGATATAATGGCCTCCATTGGGACTGTTCCCAATATGGTTGATAATATTAACAAGCCTGTAAACATTATCTTCTTTTCCATTTAACTTTTGTGGGTCCACATTGCTTGTAGGCTTTGCCTCCTGATTGAAAACATTGTATCCAGGGCTCTTACTAGAATCCGATGAGCCCTGTGAACTCAGACTATCATTCTGGGTATGTGACACCGTAGGTTTCCCAAGGTTTTCTGTCTGTTCCTGGGAGGTTGATTTTGGATGGCTTTGAGTAACTGCTTCTAGAGACGTCTGCTTATCACTTCTCTCTTCATTACATTTCTTGGCCTGTTGGTTCTTTTGGGATTCTTCTGGAATTCTGAGGTCATTATCTTTAGTAGCCTCACTGATGTTACCAGAATCTAACTTACTAAGTATATACTCTTTATCACGTTTGAGCTTCTCAGTCTCATTTGTAAGTTCTGACCCAACTATATTTGCTGTATCACCTTTCCCTGGATCTTTCCACTGCACTTTTCCACTCAACACTTCAGAGAATCTCCTTCCATTTTGTGCTTCTGACTCCTTGTTTGATCTGATGTTTATAGTCGGGAAACACTTGGATCTTGAGGCCCTCAATGAATTAACTGACAATTTGAGTATTTCAGAACCCAACTCTTCAAGGGGTTTAAGTAGGTCAAGATTCTTAACATGTTCACTTGGGCGAAGGGGTGGGGGTGGTTTTGTGCTTTTGTTGCAGTGATAAGACAGCCTTAAATATTTAGAAATAAGGATGTGCTGCTCATCCTTCTTCATTACCCGAGACTCATTAAAACTATAGCGTTTCAGATGAATAATAACAATCCTGGGTAGCTTGCCAAACCTGTGCAATGAAACAGATTTGTTGCACGAACACCTTTCACACCTATGCTCAAGCTCTTCTGCCTTAAAGAAAAGATCTAAACTGGATTGGATAGACATGCTTTCGACTTCCACTCCTTGAGGAATGTTGATAGAGAGATATCTACTTGGTTCTCTCTTATAAACAGTCAGGCCACAGGCTTTACAAAAAATGGAGCTCAGCAACTCAAATTCAAAATTATTGGTAACTGGACAAGCAGGCATTTTGTTAATAGTGGTATAGTTAGCATAAATCTCTCTAAGTAAGTAATAATCTCCTGATTCATTTTCAGACTGCCACATCATGGTTATTTTTTGGATAGTCTCCTTCAACTGAACTAAACAGAGACTTAAAAACTCATGAGCATCATTCTGCCTGTCAGCAGCAAATACCTCTCCAAATACTGGGAGGGCTTTTGTAATGCCTATAAGTAACTTCTGTCTAGTTCTTGCATTGTAAATATCTTTCAAAACAAGCAGTTGCATCAAGCGCAGGTTAAAATAATCTTTGGGAGGTTTAACCCATGGAAAACCCTGGTTGAATAAATCATTAATAAACAGTGGAATTGAGCATAGAGACTGTAATACAACATTTATGTAACATGTGTTTCCCACATTAGGCAGGCCTTGCCAGGATTTCTCTGGGTAAAGCAAGAATGCCTTCATATACTCATGCCACTCTAGGCCGTTCTCAATGTAATGTGTTTCCAAAAGAACTGGTGAAAACAATTTTGTAATGAGATCATTAAGATCACGAACATCCACGCCACTATCTTCAGGATAGTTGGTCTCAAATGGAAATATATACCCTGGCTTACTGAATTCTACTGCTCTCACACCCCTTTCTTTCCCTTTTTCATTAGAGATAGACACAACTAAATTTGTCTCAAATTCCCTGGCACTGCCCTTCAGGTTGCTCTCTTTTTCCTTCTTTTCTAACTCAGGAAAGTATTTTGTCCTCTTTATGAGTTGTGTTTCTAATAATCCTACCCTGTTAGATGAGATTGATGAGGGTGGAAACAAAGCCAACTCACGAAACATGTACATCTCACTTTCTTTGGCTGATTCAAAGCACTTACTACTTGCTCTCAATTGATCTTCCAGTGGTGAAGAGCCACTGAACTCCTGTGCGCTTGTGCTAGGATCACCATTTCTCTCATCACTTCTCCTGGTTGGCCAAAGACTACTTTGATAGATTTTGTCTAGGAATCTCTTCAGTCGTCTGGCATCTATGGTAGTGAGTTTCTCAATAAACAAGAAATCATTATTTTTAAAAGTCAAATGTAGGTAATTCTGGTCTTCGCCATAGGTTTGAAGGACCACACTTTTAATATTATTGTATAGCTGCAACGTCTTAATCTTTCCAGTGTTGAAATAGAGAATAAGTTTAACTTCCCTTCTTCCTATAAATGTTTCAATTAATGCATTTCTTGATTTGGACATTCCTGCCTTTGCACTCCATAGCTGGACTTGAGCATGTATCAATATGGGATCCATACTTTTTTTTTCTTTGCAAATAAACACACGTATCTTGATTACTAACAATCTTGAAGTTTCAATTTGTTTCCCAAGTTGACCTAAGGAGACAACAAAGAAATCGTATATAACTTTTTATATACTGTGACTATTTTTAATGTTGGCTTTATACAAAAATTGCTCATGTTCTGGGTACCTAACCCTTTAGTGACTAACCCTACACCATTTGAGAAAAATCCTTAGTTGGAAGAGGACAAAAACCTTGATTATCAATCCAAGAACTAGATAAAAAAGGCCAAGAAAAGCTCCTTCAGTTCTGAGAGAAATACAAAATCCAAACTCCATCCCTATACACTGAATCTCTTTTCTCCTGCAGTACCATTTTCCATTCTAATTAAATTTCAACTGTTCAATAGGAATCCTAATTCCTTAGACAACTTTTAAGACATAGCTAAAAAGCATTCTGAACAGTATCTTGTGAATATACATACAATGTGCTAATCTTCCTGTCACAGGATGACCTAACACGGAAACCAAAATAAATGCCTAAGCAAATGGAAGCACTACATACCACTTACCCCAACCACAGATGGATACCCCTTGATGAGAAATGCATACATGTGATACTGAGTACATCTATCTAGCGCCTTCCAATGCCAGTTACATCACCTTATTTTACTTGGCACTGAGGAAATTCCACACATTTTACCCTTCATTGCAAAAGTTAAAAAATAATAGCATTCTAACTAAGATGATTTTGGTAGTCAGCTCTGCAAATTTACCAAGTTAGTTCTCTCTACTCAAACCCAGTGGAGAAGCTCTTAGCTGTATGTTGTAGCACGTTTCAAATGAAAAAAAAATCCAGTGTCAATCCTGAGAACCCAAAATAATTTTTACAAAACCAGTAAAGAAGGATCAGATATATTTAATTACTGAGATTTAAACATTCCAGAGTAATCTTTAGGATTTATATCAGAAAACATGCTCAATGTTTTGTTGGAAGTTGAGTTTCCTCCTAAATAGTTAATATTCCCCCTTAGTCTTGCTTATGCTGTTAGTTAACTAACCCAGCAAACTGTCAGTATCAGGGAAAACTTCTGCTTAATCTGTGCTCAAATGACCAAAAATTGAAAATTGGTAGTACATAATGAAGTTCTTGTTATATGCCCAGTGAAGTAGTTGTGACCACCCATATATAAAAGTACACATTCTCTCAAGTCAAACAATGATTGTATTTATCATAGCAGAAACTTTCCATATAAACATTTAGGCATAGCAGCAAATTGAAGCTTTCTACATTTCGGGAAGGGGGTGGGGAGGTTCAACATAGGTTTCTCTGTATAGCCCCGGTTGTCTTGGAAATCACTCTGTAGACCAAGCTGGCATTGAACACACAGTTCCACCTGCTTCTGTTTCCTGGGTGTTGAGATTAAAGGTATGTACCACCAACTCTGACTTCAAATTCTCTAGATTAGAGTTCACTGTCCTGTGAACTCTAAGTAAGGCTAAGAGAACCGTCACTATAGTGAACTTTACTTTCAGCTGCATAGAATGTACATATAAGTGACTTGTGGACAATCAGTACTCTTTAGTTTAAAATCTTTTGAACATGTCCAAAGGAAGCTTCAATAGCTTTGAGACTTAAGATGGAACACAGAGGTTTTAAGTTTAGCATATGCTGGAGAAGTGGCAGTGCTTAAAATAACTCACCTATTTGGCAGCAAAGAAGATCCTTGGTCTTTATTTGTCAAATTCGGTGAGGTTAAAGATGGTTCCTTTATTCAGGAATAAAAGGTATGTCAAACTTTTCCTTATTGAAAAATGTAGATACAGCTTCATAAGCACATCTCCTAACTTTTGTTTTGTTTCATAAGTGATACAGTCTCTATGTAGCTCTGGCTACCCTAGATCTCATTATGTAGACTGGACCAGACTCAAACTCCTGGAGACCCACCTGCTTCTGCTTCCAAAGTGCTATAAATAAAGACTTGTAACATTATGCCTAGCTCCTAATTGTTCTTTGAATACAGAGAGTAGAAATGCCAAGAGGATTTAGATTATTGCCAGTATCATTAGAAAGAAAAGACACCACATTTTGGGAGGACAGTGTTTCCCATATAGTTCAGGCTAGCTGGAATTGTACTCTATTGTAATCTTCCATGCCTGGTAAATCGTGCGTGCGTGCGTGCGTGTGTGTGTGTGTGTGTGTGTGTGTGTACAGATTGATCTGGGACTTTTGAAATTCTGAGTGTAGATCTGAATGTTAAGTTGTAGGTTTCGTTGAATGTTTAAACAAACTAAAGACCAATTACAACTGTTGTGGAGAGAAATTTGTAAAAAAAAAATGTCTGCTTCATTGTTAATTTACTAGTTTCCCACATATTAGTCTTCCTTCAGGTGTTTATTGAGCTATGCTTCACATTATGACATCCTGAACATATATTCAATGTTTATCCTCATCTTTACAGTATACTTGAGTAAGAAATCTACCCTCAGTATCTATAAAGCCCAAGAACCCCCCCCCCCCAAAAAAAGCCTGGGTTATTAATTCTACATTCAGATAATTTAACAGGATTGTACTGTGGTGGGAATATTTACACCCTCTCTGCTGCATTTATGTCTTCCATCATGCATTCATTATTTCACGAGGAAGAAACACTTGAAAATAAATGACTGCATCTTTTAAATAAACAATCATCATTCCCACAGAGTTCATTATAAAAGAGAAATTTAAGAAAGGAAACTAGGCTCAGAAGATATGGCTCTTCAGGTAAGCGTGCTTGCTATAAAGCTTGATGGGAGTCACACGGTAGGAAAGAACCTTCCCCAACAAATTATATATGTAAATATATATAATAATATAATTATATATATGGAAAAATCTATAATAAGATCAATATGTGTGTTTGTGTGTAAAAATGAACTGGATAGAATTATCTTCCCAGTGTTCTCATAAAGTGGTTATGCTTTAAGATAACCAATAGTTTATAATGGAAAAAAGGAAGCATCTTCAATAAGTGGTGCTGGTCTAACTGGCTGTCTGTATGCAGAAAAATGAAAATAGACCTATATTCGTCACCTTGCACAAAGCTCAAGTCCAAGTAGATCAAGGACCTCAACATAAAACCAGATACACTGAATCAAATAGAAGGGAAAGTGAAAAAAAAATCTTTGAACTCATTGGCACAGGGGGACTTTCCTAAGCAGAACTTCAATGGCTCAGGCTCTAAGATCAAGAATTGATAAATGGGACCTCATGAAACTGGAAAACTTCTATAAGGCAAAGGACAAATCAGCAACCTATAGAAAAAAAAAATCTTCACTAACCCCACATCCGATAGAGGGCTAATATCCAAAACTATATAAAGAACTCAAGAATCTAACCACCAAAAACCCAATCAAAAAAAAAAATAGTGTATAGAACTAAACAGAGAATTCACAACAGAGGAAACTCAAATGGCTGAGAAGCACTTCAAGAAATGTTCAAAGTCCTTAGTTATTAGGGAAATGCAAATCAAAATGACCCTGGGATTCTACCTCACACCAATCAGAATGGCCAAGGTAAAAAAAAACCTCAGGTGACAGCAGATGCTGGCAAAGATGTGGAAAAAGAGGAACATTTCCTCTATTGCTGGTGGGATTGCAAACTGGTACATCTACTGTGGAAATCAATCCGGAGGTTCCTCAGAAAATTGGAAATAGATCCACCTGAAGACCCAGCTATACCACTCTTGGGCATATACCCAAAAGATGCCCCACCATGCCACAGGAGCACTTATTCATAGTGGCCTTGTTTGTGATAGCCAGAACCTGGAAACAACCCAGATGTTCCACAACAGAGGAATGGATACAGAAAATGTGGTTCATTTACACAATGGAATACTACTCAGCTATTAAGAACAAGGACTTCATGAGTTTTGCAGGAAAGTGGATGGAACTAGAAAATATCATCCTGAGTGAGGTAACTCAGACCCAAAAGGACATGCATGGTATGTACTCACTGATAAGTGGATATTAGCCAAAAAAATACCGAATAACCAGGACACAATCCACAGAACCTAAGAAGGTTAGCAAGCATTTGAAATAATATGGAAAAGATATAGCTAGTATAAGCTAAGAAGCCCTGCTTAGTTATGTCACTGGATAGAAATGATAAAGGCTCTAAAAGGTAGTGAACTAGACTATGTATGTAGGGAGTGGAATAATAAAATATCATATATTTACCACTGGGGTTTATAACAGAGTTCTGGCTATCTCTAATGAGCCCAAGCAAAACCTCTGAAAATGAAAACAACTTCGATTGCATTTATTTTAATTTATGATTATCTAAGTGGGTTTAGGAAAGGCCAGTGGCATTACTGGAGTCCATTAAATGTACTGAAAAAATAATCATCAAAGCTGTCTTTGAGAACTCTGTTCTATGGAATTTTGATTCTAGCTACAATATAATTAATGAGCATATATAATTAATAAAGAACACTGAATTTCCCAAGACAATCCAAATAAAAGGCTTCCTCCAAAACTTGCTTAGTGTGCCTTAAATATGAACTTTAAAAGTACATGAATATGCTGTGTTTGTTAAATAAGAAAGGGCACTCTGGAAAACCCAAAAGCATTTTCAAAAGTGACTCTGCATTAATTCATCCATTAATTCATTAAACAAATAGCTATGAAATGCTGGAAATCATTGTATAGTTGTGGGTATACAATATTGTAAAGAAATACAAAATCTCGGCTTTTACCAAACTCATTGTAGCAGTGTTGAAAATCTTACATATAGGTCTAGGGATATAGCTCAATAATAGATTGCTTGTCTAGTATGTGAGGCCGTATTCAGTACCAAGAACCTAAAAAAAAAAAAATCTAAGAAAACAAATACACACACACACACACACACACACACACACAACATATGGTGGTAATTATCAAAGAAAAGGTGTTGCTGGAGAGGTGAACAAGCTTACTTGTTAATTGTATACTATGCAAATACAAGGACCTGATTTCATCTCCAGAGCTGATATACAAAACTAAGAATGATGGTGTGTAGTTGTAGTTTCAGCAGTGAAGGGGAGACAGGAGAATCCCTGGGGTTTGCTTGCCAGGCAGACTAGTCTAATCAGTAAGCTTTATGCTCCTGAGAGATGCTGTCAAATATAGAAGGTAGGCATTTCAAAAGCAATACCTGAGGTTAACCTACATTCGTAAATACACAACAGGCATATATGCATAAACAAGTGCCCAAGTGCACACACACATACACACAGAGAGACAGGGACAGAGAGAGAGAGAGAGGAGGGGCTAGAAGAGAGGGAGGAGAGAGGGAATAGATGGGAAGGGGGAGAATAGAGAGAGCAACCACCTCAAAGAAAGGAGAGAAAAGGAAAACAGATCAACTATACTAGTGGTAATGGGAGTAGGCTTTCTTCAGACTTGTGAAGGCCTGGCAATGATAACATGGTAGTTTGTGTTCTAGATGGGAGAAAGAACAAACAAAAATTCCCTTTCATAAAGAATTGCAAAGATATCTGCAGTAAAAGACAGTACTGAAGGCACCGTATAAGAGAAGGAGAGCAAATGGTTTGGTAACCTTGTTAAGTAGTGCCAAGCCACAAGGCTGCCTTAGACTCATAGGCATGAATGTATAAGTGGACCAATCTTCAGTTTGGTTTTTTCCAGAGACATTTAGCCACGTAGTAGTCCTGGTGCGACATGTAAAAATTAAGAACTTTGATTTTTAACTTGGTGGATTCTACTCATTCCCAAGTAAACATATTAAGAAAAACAAAAAACAAACAAACAAACAAAAAAAGCAGAGCTGTAGGAATAAAGAAGAGTATGCTCATATACATGGGCTTTTAAAATGTGAAATAGTAGAGATGTCCCAGCAGCTCAGAATGCTTACTGATTTTGGAAAGAGGACCCAGTTCAGTTCTCAGACCTCATATCAAGGTGGCTCACAACTGATGTTAACTCCAGCTCCAGGGATATAAGGCTATGATTTCCTGGCCACTGTGAATACCCGCACTTAATGTACACATACCTACACATACACATACATACATACATACATATACATACATAAAAACAAAAATAAAATAAATCTTTGAAAAGTAACAGGAGGACAGAGGGTTAAAATAAAGAAAAATGTGGACCTCGGGCATGGCTCAGTTGCTAAGGGGACTTGCTGCCATGCTTTACAATCTGAGTTCAATGTCCCAAACCAAATGGTGTGAGAGCTGATTGCCAAGAATTGTCCTGACCTCCATATGTGCAGTGACATCCATGTGTTCAGGTAATCACACATACACAAAATACATAAAACATAATAAAAACTATTAAAATACATATAGGGCCATGGAGACTATAGTAGTAACATCAGTGGATGGAGAGTATCTCTTATTTCAGTAGCTGTAATTCTGTCTCCTGCTCCTAAGCAGCTGTCAACAGCTTAAAATACTTCCTTCTCCTACTGTCCTTTCCTCTCCCTTTGTGGTTTTCTATTCTTTCTCAACCTGTTCTCCAAGCTGGAAGCAAGCAATGAGCATGGAGGACAAAGCTGAATGTTAGGTCTATGTAGATTGGGTTGAAAGCAGGCAGGATCAGGTATAAGGGGTAGACAAGTGAGAACTGATGAAAGGAGAGAAGAAACCACCCTCTCTTTTTTTTCTACCCTTCAAGTTTGGGTTAAAGGTCAACACATCAAGAGGTGCACTGCCTCTAGAGCATTAGCAATTAAATCCAGTCATTATGATTGTTCCTGGCCTCAGTGTGCATGGCTTTTCAAAATGATTGGATCAAGACAGATTTTCTCCTTGCCTGTCTGGTTTAAAGGTGCATTTCCACACTCAGCACACATCCAAGTCATTGTAGAGCAGACAAATGCCATTACTTCAACTCTTGACGTACACTGCACATAAATCATCACTCCATAGGAGGCCCTGACCAAAATAGGAAGAATTCTCTAGTCTAGCAAACCGTTCCCATAAACTATTTATTTAAGCTCTGTACTCTGAGAGAGATTTGGCAGAACATGTTTTTTATTCTTTTTAAATGATTGTGTTAGTGCTCCTAATAAGACATATCTGAAAATACTGCATAGATAATTTTCAAAAGATAGATATGATTATTTCATTAAAGAATGGTTTCTTATGAAAAAGCATGTTTTATTACACAGCATTGTAACCCATCATCTTAGTATTCTGTAGACCTTATTTCTAACTATTGTGTTTGTTTATTCGCCTATTAACCAAAATATCTTTTCATATTTAGTCGACTGTGGGCCAAACAAAAAGATAAGGCAGTAAAAAACTCCTCTCAGACAAGTTATCAGATAAATAATACAAACAATAGCAGTACAAGGAAAGAAGTATTAATTAAATAAAAGCCAATCCATGTGTTACCAGAGTCTATGTGTTCTCATCCGCCATCTCGACTTCTCATAGTATTCTCTCTCTTTGTATTATGGGAGGAGATTGGTGCTGCTTGGGTATAAGTGGGTGTAGAGGTCAAAGGTCAACCTTGAGTGTTGTTTCTCAGGAGCCACCTACCCTCCACTGTGTTCTTAAAGTTTTATTATTTTGTGTTTTGCCTACATGCGTGTTTATTCATCATGTGTGCCTAGTATCCAGGGGCCAGAAAAAGACATTGGACTCTCCTATAACTGAAGTTGTGCAGAGTTTTGAGATACCATATAGTTTATTGAATCAAACCTAAGTCACAGTGGTTTTCAAAGTATATTAAGTGGTAAGTATAGGCCTTTAATCCCAACCTTTGGGAAGTAGAAGCGGGAGAATTAAAAAAAAAAAATCAAAGTCACCTTCAGCTAAACAGGGCATTCATAACCAGTCTGGGTCATATAGGCAGTGTATCAAAAAAATATGATTCTATGTCCTAAGCGGAAGAAAACCAGAAAACAAACCCATGAAGAAATCATGCCAAAGGAAGTTCAGTAAAAGGTGACTATTCAAGAGAGATGCCTTTTGGATCCATTCTAGGGGCATAGAAATTTGAAAGAGAACTCAACTTACCAGAGAATGGCACTGGATGCTAAATGCAAGTGAAGTGGCTTCCCAGCTCAGCAATATATGCCAAGGGAAAACAACCTATTAGGACAGAAAACTTATTGTAAGTTTAAAACGTCTTGGAAACGTGCACACCCATGGGGTTTTAAGTATTACAAAAGGCAGGAATTTATTCATTCTTCACAATAAATAAGACAATTTGTGATTTCACACGGTATGTTTGCATCCCAAGAACAGAATGTCACTAACTTCTCGCTTGCAGGAGTGGCAGGTTTTGCCTGTGGTAGTTTTCAACACTTGAGAACAGGCATGGATGGGTATATACTGGGTTATTTTTGTTGCTATTGAAGATGGATGGGTCTTCTGCCTTTATGTCTAAATATTTTATTGTCTGAAACTTATATCCCATTTACCGATAATCCTCTCTTCCAATCAGTGTTAAACATATGCATATATTACCAGTGTGGTATTATACACATTTGATTCTGCAGACTGCTGACAACTGTTTCTTAAACACAACTTGTTGGTCACTAAGTCATGCTGACAGCTTAAAAACAAAAAGTCAAATATACACAAGGCTAAACAAAAAAGGTATCTTGTTCATTTTCCTTATCAATGTTGCTAACATCCAACCTTTGTTGGTTTCCTTTCTGTCTTAGGCATCCAGTCTAGCATCAGAAATCAACTTTTTTTCATGGGCTTTTCATCTCATTTCTTTTCTCTCCCCTGCCTCTCCCATATGATACATTCTAATCTCATAGACATTTTGGACAAAGACCCAGTCATTAGATGAACAGAGAGAAAATAGAAAAAAATGGGGAGAAACCATAGCAACAAGGGAACTTGTTCTGTCCCAAAGTAGAAGAGAATCACAATGGGCCAGTCACCATTAACTAACATGAACAAAAACATCAGTGCAAAAGTTTGTCCGCAAAATAATTTGTTACTTCCCTAGCAAGTATGTTGTACCCTAGTTAAGACTCAGTGTTAAAGATCTCAAACACTATGTGCTCAACTTACTAGAGAGATCTATGTGCCTTACAAGATCTATGTGCCTGTCACTACTGTGGATCTACATTCTCTAATTACCAAAGACTAAAATCAAAATGAGAAGGCAGGTCTGGGACCTAGTTTGATAACAAAGCAACATGAAACCTAAAAAGATCACAGCCCAGAATAAAGTTGGAGGGAATAAAAGATGGTCTCCATTTTAATTCTTTCAGATACAGAATATAGATAGCAACCCAAGGCTGCGAGTCAGTCTTAAGTCTTGTCGGCAATTAGTTTGGTGTTAAAAAACCTTAACAGTAAGCATGTGATCTGGACAATAAGGAAGGTAATCAAAAGTTCAGGGGCATCTGAAGTAAGATTAGGAGTCTGAATTAATATTGAATTGAAAAAGCTTTAGAACCATCTTATATGGGGATTCACTGGTTCTAATATTCATTAAGGTGAACTAAAAGGTGGGATTGTAGCAAGTTCAAGGTAGACCAACCAAATATTAGCTGCCACTGCAAGAGGATACCTCGGGTCCCTCAAAACTCCCATATAGTTTCTCACCTCACACTTTGTGTGCAAACTTAACTACAATTTTCTTCCGAGAATGACCTGCAACCACGGTTTTATATGACGTCACATGCTGATGCTCAGCAGAACTATCAGTCCTGGTCCTACAGTCCTGTGCTCTCTTGTCCTAACCATTCTTTGCTAATATATAACCCTGATATCTTAAAGAGAGCTGCTACCCAGCATAAATAGGTTTAGGCTCTAGCCCATAGCAACAACTTCAAAGCCCATGCAAATCTAGGTTCCTGTCCCACAAAGCACAGTTCTTTTAAAAGAGGCAAGTACTACAAGGAAGAAGATGATGACATAGGACAGAGACTGGCTTTAGATTTATGCCCCTAACTTGAGCATCTCATCTTCTGAGAGGAATTCTAAAATAAATTAGAAGATTTTTTTTCACACCATATGCCTCATTGAAAGTAGGATGTTGAAAAGCCTGAGTAAGGAAAACAAATGAGAAACAGACAAAGACAGTCTGTGGTAAGAAGAGTTAAGTCCATCCATTATGCTAAGAATCTCCCTTGGGTCGATATCATCCTTGGAATATCTATGACCACTAGCTCAATTTTGAAAAGAATAAAGTCTTATTCCAATTGAGTAGTGAGCAAGTTCCAGTTTTTATCTAGGAGAACACAACATCTCACAAGGATTAATTCATACTTGATTTTATAGTAATGCCTCATCCCCACCCCCAAAGCTGCAAGGAAACACATTAAGGATATTACTGGAGTAGATTCAGCTTTGGGGTTCAATCAGGGGTGTTTTAGACTCCATACGACACAAGGGGGCACTGTAGCATTTTCCTTGCCAAGGAAAAGAGGGCAGGCAAGTCAATACATCTTCATCTGACTTAAGAATAAATACATTCTAGGTTTAAAACTTTGTAAGAGTTTTACATAGCCACTGTTTGCAAAATGAACCTGGAAATGTAGTAAGAGCCACCAGGGCTCAAACAAAAATCTCTCAGAATGTCTTCCAAATGCCAATATGTTTTGAATAGGAAGAACCTAAAGTTGACTTTGTTCATTGCATTTTAACATATTTTGAAATATCATTAATATTTAGAATCTTTCATTAAATGTCATTAATACTGCTAAAGATGGGGAAGAAATGGAGGAACCAGAGGTGTCAGGGACATACCACAAGAACACAGTCTAGAGAACCGACTGGGACTCATGGAAACTTGAGATCAGGGAGCCTGTAGGAGTCTGACCTAGGTCCTCTACACATATGCTATGGCTAAGTGGCTTGGTATTCTTGTGGGAATCCTCAAAGTGGGAATAGGGATTGCCCCTGACTCTTTGGTATACTTGTGGGACAATTTCCCCACTACTGGGGTGCGTTGTCCAGCCTTGATGTGGTGGTATATGCCTAGACCTATTGTAGTTTGTTAAGGCTGTGTTTGGTTGATGTTCCTCGGACGCCTACTCTTTTCTAAGGGGAAGGGGGGGCTGGAAGTATTCAGGGAGGAGAGGAAGGGGAAACCGTGGTCTGGAAAGTGTTAGATGCCCCACTATAGGGGAATGCCAGGGAGGGAAGATGGGAGTGGGTAGGTTAGGGAATACCCTCATAGAGGCAGGGAGAGGGGAGATGGAATAGGGGGTTTCCAAAGGGGAAACCTGAAAAGGGGAAAACATTTGAAATATAAATAAAATATCAAAAAAGCAATAATTCAAAAAGAAAATGTTATTTATTTATAGGGTAAAATAATGGGATTGGCTTGCATTTAGGAGGCATGGGGTAACTAACAAGTTCTTTAGGGTTTGATTTGATCCATTCAAAAATATTTGGATTGGACCTTTTCTGTATTACATGCCTCATGTGTTTTTCTTTTTCATGACTGTGACTATGCAAATGGTATATAAAAATACTTAATATTGACATATAGCTGGTGCCAATTTAAAGCCAACAGTATCAAGACATACACCTGAATCTTCCCTTTCTAGTCTGTTTGTCTCTACAGAACACTTTTGAAATGTGACCTACATATGCTTACCCCCAAGAAGTTTCTCAGTAATTACACAGGCTTGTATTGGATATGTCACTTAATCATGTAGATATACAAATGAAAAAGGAAGAAAAATAAATTCACAAGAGTAGGTTAATCAATAATATATCGATTTGCTCAGTGACTCTTGACAAGGGTCAGAATTAATGAAAACTTGCAATTTTCTCATTAAAAGTGACAGTGAGTTGTACTACATGGTTTCTACTGTAGTTGTCTTCAGAAATTTCTAGTGTCCTTTTTCATTTGGGAGTGTTGACTTTTTTAATTTTCAAACATTTCAGTCTTACATTCCTCTGTTTAATTCTCTTTCACACGTTGACTGCTTTAGTATGTAAGGGATGTGGTGACAAAGGGATATAGATGATGCTAAAGAAGAGTTATCTGCATCATCAGAAACAAGGCAGTAGGAAAACATGAAACACCTTGCAAGATCAGGTAATACCCCTTTGGTATAGAATTTGGTGAAACATGTCTCTACACTGTGGAATTTAGTGAGTCCAAGATATGGGGAAAAAACTATTTCATGACAGTGGTGTTTGAATTCAACAAAGGTTGGAAGACAGTTACACAGTCAGTTAAACACAAGGCAGCATTCATGCAGCATGCCTGACTGGGAAAGGAAATTTGTCACTCAGATCACAATCTATAAGTATCATCAGTTGTCATATGTGTGACCCATTGAACACAGCGCATCTCCATGTTTAGAGAGCTTCAGAGCCACATGAAATGTCAGAAAAAGGAGTAAATACATTTGTGTCTATCAAAAAAAGTGATTTGGGGTTAAAATGATCTTTATTCCACTTAAATACTACTTATACGCCTTATTTTACAATTTAGACAAGAAATGCCACTACAGATATTACTAGAAACGTCAACCTGATTGATTTTTTTTTGTGTTTATTTTAAGTAGGAGAATGAGTCTGTTTGTGATTTCAGCTGAGGTCTAAAGTGGTTTGAACAAAGAGTCCCAGGAAAATAAGAACTTTGCATACGTTTAGAGAATTAGTCTAAGCTGACTATGAATAACATATAGTGAGGTGGTGGTGTTTTTGTTTATCTATAGGCATTATCACTGTGGTAACTCCAAGCTACCAAAATTATTGGAAAAATAGGTCATGTAGCCATGCTAGGAGAACCAGAAGTCCTCTGTTCTTCAATAGAAGCACAAAGAACTGTCTTTAATTGCTCATATGGGAGCTCTCTGTCATAAAAGAGCAGTGACTCAGAAAAGAGAGTACACCTGTGACACAAAGGAAATACTCCATATAAATACTAAGTGCCATTCTTTGTTATATGATACTGAGTCCCTTACTTCCTTATACCTAATTTGAATTGTTTTTCTTTCTGACACCTTCTGTTGAGAGTGACCCATACTGACAATCTTGCTGTCTCAGTTCTGTCCTATAGTGCCAGCTAATTGGGAGCCTGAGACAAGAGAATTTAAAGTTTGATCCCCTCATTGGGTACAGAGTGAATACAAGGCTGCTCAAGCAACTTAGTGAGATCCTGTTTCCTTAAGACAAAAAGTGTAAAAGCAAAGGATGTAGCTCACTGGTAGGTCATTCGGCCAGCATCTGCAATACCCTAAGCTTAATCTCTAAGATAACACACACCAAAAAAGAGATACAAGAAGAGAAATAAGAATTTGGAGGGGAAAGAGAGCAAGAGAGGGAGAAAGAAAGTGAGAGAGAGCAAACACAAACTGATGGGCTAGCAAGATAGCTCAGCTCAGCAGAAAAGTGCCTGCTGCCAAGCCTGACAGTCTATGATTTGATTCCTTGGAACTCACATGGCAGGAGGAAAGAAACTACTCTCCTCAATGGTCCTCTGATCTCTACATGGTCGTGGTAGCATGCGTCTATGCATGTGTGTACATACAGAAATATACAAATAAATTAATGCAAAAGTATATTTCAAGCAGCCAATGACATTCATATAGGATTAAGTAAGAGGAAGATATTAACCATGAATAATACTATGAACACATTTTCTGAAAACATTCTTAGAGCAAGCAGAGGGCTAATGTTTGCTATGGCAGATATGAGACAGATTCATACCTGAGGCAAATTTAAAATACAGATTAATTTTTCATGTGAGAATTCAGGAGTCTAGTCAGTGCTTTTCCATAGATATAGGGAAATCCACCTCCCTCTCCACAGCTGGGCCACAGAGCAGGGAACTCTCTGAGGATAGTAAACTTAAGGACTTAGAAATGCTTGGTGTTGATAGGCAATGAAAGACCTTTAGCCTCACTGCTAAGTTTGCCAGATAAGGACATTGAAGTCAGAGAGGACATCAGTATTTGAGACAAGACTGCAAGTCTTCCCCAGTCCCCCAGTTCCCTAGACTGGAACTCAAGTCTCCTATTTAAGTACAGAGACTCTCTGATTCCCAATCAACATTTGGTGTTTTATTTTCTGTTTCAGTGAAAGGCTAGAAGGTAGGCATCAAAGAAACAGGAAGCAGCACAAAAGGCAGCAAGTACAAGGAACTGTGTTAGCCTGGAGAAGAGTTTGGGCAATGAAGATCTTTGTTATTTCAGTAACTAAACTCTCCTGGACAAAATCCAAGAATGCCTGCCTGACTCTGATCTCGACTTTCCAGTGCAGAGAATTAAGCTAAATTCCAGGGACTGTGCGTCCTACAAGTGTTCAAAAGGTTAAGAGCCTTCCAGAGATTCAAGAAGTGACTCATTCCACATCCTCTAGACAGCTTTTAATTTTTCAAATACAGATATGGCTGACTGGGTGGGAGTGTCTCTGGTCTCATAGACCAATTAATTTTTTTCACCTTCTTCTTTCCCATCTCCTTTAAGGTTTCCCTGAGTTTTAGTGATACAAACAGCATTCATTGAGGCACCATCACCTTCCATACCCCAAACTGAAATAGACTCACATAATAGTTTTACAGCACTGAGCATTCAAGTCAAAATTGCTGTCTTGCCTTGCTCTGCCTTAATGGCCAACAGAAAATATGCTCACAGACCTTTATAAGGAAAGCAGAGGACTTAACATAATAATAGTGTCTTAACATTTTGTGGAATGCATTAGGGGCTTGGTTGGTTTTTTAAGATTCTTTTTTCAAGCTTTCCACGTACCTTTCTTCTTTTCTGCACGTAATGAACCTTCCTCTTATCAGTCACACAGAATCTGAGTGACTTGAAAATTGAAGACCATCCACTTGAATAAATTACTTGGTGTAATAATGCCTAATGATACATCCTACTTAATCAGAGCAAACCTTGCCCTTAAAATCACAGTCCCACATTCTATTCCCCTATATGCTTATCAATTCAGCCTAGCTGACAGAATTACTGGCTTTTAGAAACCATCATTGAACAACAATGTTTTCACTAAATTATAGGTGTTATTTATCAGCTAAAACATCTGTTATGGTCCTAAAAGACAATCACAGAAATTGCTTCTGCTCACATGCAGATGGCTGAACTCCATGCAGCTTCAAAGACTGACCTGGAGTCCAGCTGCTACTTAGGGAGCTCAGGTACTAATGACATCCTCAAATGAATCCATTTGCAATTTTCAACACAGACATGGTCATGAATACTTGAAATTAAAAAAGAAAAAAGCTGAAAGTCTCAGTGATTGATTGTACATGCAGCTAAATCTGCACTTACTGAGGAGGAAGGCATGACAAAAATACTGCTTTCACGTAGTTTTCAGAGAATTGATGTGTAGCAGTCAGTGGGGTTTGGGAAAACGGATGTAATTAATTATGCACAGCACTAGGTTCCTGACTGAATGGGATACCCAGCTCTCAGAAGGTTGCCAGTGATGGATTGGAGCTGCATAGCCATAGCAATGGCCCTGGCAGTGGAAGTCATTACAGTAGGTGTCAGGTGATGTAAATCACAAGCAAAGAATGTAACCTCCCCCTACATATAAAGATTAGACTAAGCTTCAGAACTGAATTATTATGTGAAATGCCATACTATTAAAACCCAAAAAAGCCAACTGCCCTTTAAACAATTGTAATCATGAAGCTTCCACATGGGGAATGTTCTTATCTGTGATTGTACATGTTGGCAATACTCTGAAGGTCTTCCCTCTCTCACAGTGAGAGGGGCCGGGGAATATGTTCAGGGTGCTACAATCCTGAAGACTGAATGTGTGCCTTAGGCAACACTGAATGTATTTTCTCACATTCTCATGCTGGGAACTGAAGATCAAGGTCCTATACGATTTTCCTTCTCATGAGGCCTCTCTTCCTTACAGCCATGATCACCTTGTCCCTTTGTCCTCACATAGCCCTTCTGTGTATGCAAGTATGTGGTGGTGGCAGAAAGGGAAGGGTAGGAGAAAGGAAAAAAGATGGAGAGAGGGTGGGGAGTGGAAAAGAATGGGCTGCTTCTCTTCTATAAGGCCACCAATCTTAACAGAATTATAAACCTACCATTATGACTTCATTTAACCATAATTAATTTAAAAGTCATCTCTTAGTACTCACATTGGGAGGTTAGAGCTTCAATACATAAGCATCTGATGTGACAGTATAGACCATATAGAAGTGATGGGCTTTGGGGCTGTATCAACATTATTTCATTCCAGAAAACCTTGTTTCTCTCTCCATGAAAATAATCTCCAGGATGTAATTATCCAAAAGGATTATAACTAGGCCTTATAGCTAGCTACCTGTAAGCTATACTTTAGCTATCTATCCACGGTCCTCCCCCCATCAAATATATAAATTTTTTTAAGACGTAATCTGGTTGGACATGGTGGTATACATCTTAAATCCCAAGACTTGGTAGGTAGAAGCAGAAGTATCAGAAATTTAGTGTTACCCTTTGCAACATGGTGAGTCTGAGGCCAGGCTGGGACACAGGAGACCCTACCTAAAAAGACATTACTTTTAAGAAGGTAGAAAGGCAGCTGTCAAACACCCTGCATTTCCTACACTTCACAAAGTCTGAAACAAAACATATATAGCTGCAAGGACTGGGAATTTAATGGTAAACTGAAGAGAAAGACCAGGTGAAATCTTTAAATATTGGGCTTCATAAAAAAAACAAAAACAAAACAAAACAAAAAACCAGAAGAGCCCAACATTTGGTACAAGATGGTATTCACCCAACAGGGGAGTTCTCAGGCTTAGTTTTCAGAAACAGAGGAAACCTATTTATTTACATTGGTGAACCTGCACCTGGAACACTGGCAGGAATACAACTAATAGCAGCCATAATTTGCTAGCACAATCTAATTGGAAAGGCAGGAGGCTCCCACTTGCAAATAGCCCATACTGGCCTAATCTGTTTAAATCTACTACAGAAAATAACTCACTACCCCCTCTAAATACAATGCAAAACTCAATTTGAAAGGTCTTCACAACCTCAGGAAGGAAATACTGAGAAGCTTTTGTTTTTATCTTTGGTCTGTACTTGCTTTAGTCTATTTTCCTTGTGATTATTTCTCATTATCTGCACTCTATGCTTTTACTCTTTCATTTCTTACCTCTTTTTTTCCTTACCTGATTCACTTTTTTTTAATTGGTTACTAATGTTTTTATCTTTCTGTAATTTATTTTGTATCTTCTCTGAGACACAGTCTCATGTATCCCACACTGGCCTTGAACTTACTAAGTCACAGCCAAGGACAGCCTTGAAGTTGAGATCATTCCTCATTAGCCATGTGATGGGGTTATAGGCATACACCATTATGTGTGGTTTTATACAGTGATAGAAAATCCTGAAGATCAAACCCAGGGTTTCATGCATGCTAGGTAAGCACTTTACCAACTAAACTATATCCCAGCTCTATTACTTAAAAATTTTAACTCTACTAAACTGTAAATTCCTAGTTATCATCTTAGCACCTATCTTTTCTATCTTTTTTGCAGTTGTAATTTAATTTTTTTTCTCCTATATCTATTTGCTTTAAAGTTGTTACTGCAATCTGCTTTGTCTTCTGAATAATATTCGGGGTAGAGAACTCAAGAGAATACTGCTCAGACAAAAACCCAGTATTAAACTGGAAGAACCTTTGACAACAGGCACACAAAAATGAGAATCTAAATAAAGCAAAGCAATGCCTCCTCTAAAATTTCCCCAAATCTTCAATATCATATTTAAAGATAATGTAAAGGTTGAAATACAAGATAAAAAATTCAAACTCTAATTTAAAAACTAATCAACATTCTCAGTAAGTAAGTAGGTATGGATAATAAGAAAGCTATTTACCAAATCTATCAAAAAAGATTAAAATTGTGAAAAAGAAAATGGAATTTTTTAGAAATGAAGAGGCTGTCACTTCTCAGCTTTTTGGCTAACATCAGGTATAAAAACGAAGAGGTAAAGTCAATAAATCAAAAATTTCAAACTCTGAAAGTCATCAATGATAATAATGATAATATTAATAGGCAAGAGAAACAGGTAGAGAGCAAAGTAAAAGGAATCTTGCAGTAAGTGTGAGACTAGTTGAGCTCTGAATCTGGAAAGATTTCATTCAGCATAAAACAGGATCACTGAAGCAAAATTCTCTAGAACTGGCATGAGCGAAGGCATGTTTTAAATTTAAAGGAGTAAACTGCAGAACTTCAATGGCAATATATTTGTTAAAGCACAGTGCATCTGGATTACCAAGGCAATATTTTGAGGCTTTTTATTAATTAACTACATGCTAACTAGAAACTGTATGTAAACAGAATGTCAAAGAGATTTTAAATTCTTGACAGCAAAAGTCCTATAAGTAGCTTGCCCTCCTCTACTTGTTATTTGATATGTTAAGTGGTTTATATAATATAAAACTTTGTGCTATATTTATCACAATTCTAAAGGAAATAGTATAAAATTGGTAATGGTACAAGTTCATGAAAATAGAGTATATTAAAATCCAAGGTCTGGCATTATCAAAGGCAAACTGTAGGATGTTTTGACAAACAAAGAAATCTAGGCTGGTGTCGTATTCTACATCGTAATGTTTTAAGCACAAGAAATGGCCTATTGTTATGAAAGAACTAAGGAAGAAAGAAGAAATGAAGACGATTTCTTATTAGAGAAAAAAATCTGAAGACTAGAATCAATAGTTTTTTCTTTTTTTGGCCTGGTGCCATAATTAGATGTAAGGAATCTAATAGAAATCACCAAGAATGGAACCTAAGAAAGATGAAACTTAATACAAGTAGGGCATCCATTGTGAGCATCCTGAATGTTGGGCAAAAACCTCAGAAACATGTGGGACCGTGAAAGGCAGCTGGTTTCTGGTTGAGCTAAGGATTAAAACCCCAGCCGACCCAGTAGGGGATAACCCTACAAGGGACAGTAGGCATTTTGCCATGCTCCTGGGCCTCAGGCTCCTGACACAAGGCCGCAGCTCTCCATAGGTCTGTGACTATCAGCCACATAAGCGTAATGCCCTAAGCCCTTCCACAGGTAGAAGTGTGGTCACATAGCCTCAAGACATCCCCATGTTAATGAGGCACCTAAAGGCTTAGCCACTCCCCTTCCCAGCCACTCCTCCCTGCAAATGGTATTTCAACCTCACCCCTCCCTGAGGTCTGGGTATGGATTCATTCATGCCACTCTCCACCATGACAATAAAAGCCCTGAAACCATGGACTGTCTCTCTTCATCAGATCCGCTGTGGGGAACAATTTAGGCCTTTGTCTAAAGAGTTGCCTCTAGTCTACAACAGAAGGCCTCCCAGTGCTCCCAGCCACTGCCAAACAAACCCACCCAGCAGGGAACAAGCTACAGACTTGGTCTAGGGACCCAGCCAGGCTCTTCCCTGCTTTTAGCCCTCAGCCTGGGAGGGCCCCTACTCCGTTCTCAGCTCTTCTGCAGTATCCAGTGACTCCTGGGATGCCCAAGAGCCTGAGAACCAGATGGAGCTGGCTTGAGGTCCCCAGGACCCCCCAGGCCATGCTTCCCCACCCCCAGGCAGTGTCCCATGGCTTCTTACAGCCTGACACCCACCCAGTGGTGCCATGGGGTGAGCAGTCAAAATTCCCTCATTCTGCCTCTCCGAGAGGCCAGAGCCTGGGGCAGACACAGGACCCTTAGACCCCAGTTAACCCAACAGAGACATGTAGAAAGAAACTTAAGATATTACAGATGATAGGTCTAGGAGGTTCAACATGACTACAAAAAAAGACCCTAAATGACAGAAGAAAATAAAAAGAGGAGGTATACAGTTTTGAATGTAGAGTTCTGTCAAATATCAACTAAATATGAGACCCAATAGAGTAAAAATATATTTAGTCAACAATTCACAAACCTAGTCTTAACCATGTAACTAAAAATTTACTACAAATAAGGAAATTACTTAAGAATTAAAACTGTACTGAATAACCTTCAAAAATGAAAAATCAAAAGCATATTCTACAGTCAGAACTAGAAAAAAATATTAAGGAAGTACTAAATTAATGCTCTTTTCACACATGGAGTCTTGACCTAAGACTGGAACATAAGACTTTACCTATAGGCTGGAACATAGTGGCTCAAGCTGCTAAGTTAAGAAGCAGAATAAGTAACACATTTTAGCAGGAGAAATCATATCAATGCACTATTGTCATATTAAATAGTAAATAACCTAAGTAAAAGCTAGATAAGTTATTAAGGCAATACACATAGCCAGGGAAGTAAAAAGAACTTTTAAAAAAGGTCAGAGGATGGTAGAGGGGATAGAGATCCAGGAGAGAAGTGGTTGTTGATCTTCATTACTAATTCACTGTATACTTCAAAGCATTTTTACTATAACTTTGTAGAATTTGTGGTTTTTTTCTACTATGTTAAGAAATTCTAGGTCCACCTATGCCCATTAATAGTGTCTAACTAGAAATCCATTTCTTTACTATTAAGGTCTCTAGGAAACCTATTATTTCTCACCTACTGCAGCCTAGTGTTGCTGTAATTTCCTGGGTGCTTTCAGAATGTGGTCTTTGCAAATGCTCTTGCCAAGTTTTCATAGCTTGTATAATAAAATTCCTTTCCCTTGAACATTTAATTACTCTAATTTTCCAGTTGATCTGACATGCTTGATATGAATTATATAAATTTCTCATATGAATGTTAGAATGTTGGTGATCTGATTTATCTTTCAGACTTTAAAACCAGCTCATTTTCCTATACTAAAAGTTGTATTGGGGTGTTATTTAATTATTATCAACTGACATTTAAGCCCCAGGATGCCTATAAAGCTATTTTCAGTCTAATATTTTTAAAATGTCTCTATTCCATGCTGATAAAATTCTCCTTGTTGGAAGAAAAGCTTGCAGAATTAATATGCTCATTTGGATAGTCTGGTATAAGCTTCAGGCCTTGCTTAGACTAATTTTCACTATAAAGTTAAATCATTGTGGATAAAATTAAACCATACACCTCAACATGAGCAAAAGAATATCTGAATGCTGAATAAATAGACATAGTAGCCTAAGGAATGTTTTTCTAAGAGCTTCTAAAATGTTTTCCATGAAGACTTATAACAAATAATTTAAATATGACTTATTTGAAAGGATTTGTATGTGGTTCTTTTCTAAGCTTCCCTAATACAGTACCATCTTTACAGCTCTTGTAGTCCAGCAACAGTAACTTGACCCAATACTTGATTTAAATGATTTGAATATTTTAACGTTTAAATTTAGCCTAACAATAATTTAAAACAATATGCAGTAGCCCCCAAAGGCTATTGACAATTTTTTCAGTACCAAATGGAACACTGGGAAATTTGGTTTGGCAGTGTCCTCATTGCAATTAACTTATTGTCTCCCTGAATTTACTTGCCTGCTAGAAGCATTTGTTCCTTTTGTAATATTACTTTCTCTTGTTTCAGATCACCAGTCTACCTTATTACCTGTCTGACCTGTGCAGCATCTTCATTGCTTAGAACATGGCTTGAGGAATAGAAGGGTCTCTAGAGATTGTGTTACTAGAATACTCAAATTATAACTGGGTAAGTTAGTAATGTGTACAATTGCAGTACATAATGGGATGTCATAAGTGGATTGTTTCTCTTCTTTTAGAAAAGATTTAAAAAAGAAAGAAACTGTTAACTCTCAATTTTATCAGATCTAAGTGTGGGAGGGAGCCTTTAAATATTTCTAAAAAGTCTCTGTCCTATATACCCCCAATTTCACAAAACTATATGTGCAAAAATTGAAGGAAGCTTCCAGGCACATCTGGCTAGCCTCCTATCTTCTTGAAAAGATACCCTCTCACAGCATGTTGAAGAGTCCATGAACACAAACTTGCCTGAATTGGACAGTTAGAACAAACAGTCTACCTGGTTTATAACTATTCACACACTGCTTTACAAAAGGATTTTGAATACATTCTTTGGAAAGATAACTTTAAACATTATGTTGTTGATTTTCACAGAGTCCTTTCAAAACTAGAATTAAAAATTCAAATGGAAAGAGTGCCAGAGAACTTGTAATTAGCAAGGGTGGTATTTTAGTGCAAGCAGTATAGCAATCAGTGTATAATAATATTTAGAATTACAGCTTTTAGTAAAAAATCTGATGGGAAATGATTTTTAAGTAGAAATCTGATAGTCCATTCACAAAGTTAACACTAACTTTACTATTCACTCTCCTTATAATACATAGGCTAAATGACGAGTTACTAAAAGCCCAAACTGTTCTATAAATATACTAGAAAAAAACACTTATTTGTGAGCTAATAAAGTAATGATGTCCACCCAAACCTTCTTCATGGAATCCTTAAAAATAATGTACTTTCCTCCAAGGACATCTAATGGTTCAATTTCTTTCCTGTATCAGGCAATGAGTCCCCAAACTTTACAGAAAATATGTTTGAGTGCCTTGCTTTGTATCTATGCTTAATATTAACACTCCAGAGTGTAGATAGAAAAACAGTAGGTCCAGATCCAGCCCAAGAGAAGTGGTTACTATTCTATATCTTCTAATTACATGATTATAAAATGTGATTATTAAATGCACCCAGAAATTTCTAGATGGCTAAACCCAAACTGGATTCAAGTATGCATGCTCACATGACTCCACTAGTTTCTACTTATGCCTCAAGCCTAACCCTAATCCATCTCTGAAAATAGCCACTTAGAACCCTATAAAACTTTAAATTCTAAACAGATCTTTTTAACAGATAAAATACCCAATGCAGCACATACCAACTAGCCTAAGAAATGAAAGCTTTAGCCACCTAATCTGTAACATTTTCCCCATTGTCCTAGTTCTGATATAAGGTGTAGGCAGATTCTTGACCTTTTGACAATGAAATAATAATCTAAAGTCATCATGATTCTTTCCATTCTGTTATGATACTCAATTTTTACTTTCCTGCCTTTGTTGGACTATTCTTGAGTTTCATTCTTTAGAGAAGAAAATGTGTACGGCAGAATGAAAATCATGATAAATAGCAGGAGATAAGACTACTGTCAATCCAATCACAATCTGACACCTTTGTTCACAAAATTTCCGTTTCTCTACTCAACACTGTGGGAACTGATCTCCAAGAGCCTTCTCAGTCTTAAGGGAGTGAGAATAAGGACTAAGAGGGATTAGGAGAGAGTACTGGGAAACCCCTGAATGTGGTCATAACTGGTCATGTAAGGCATTTCTTACAAAGAATGCATAAGTGTTCATTTTTAAACATTATAGGAATACACATTTATCCTTTAAGTAGGCTTCTTTATTTTTCAGAGTATAGAAAAAGAATATGCTAAAAACTGTGAAGGATTCGAACATAAATACACAAAAGTGCAATGTACTTTTAAAAAAGGTCTGTACAGACCTTGATGACTTTATAAAGGATTCCTCCCCTAAAAGCCAAGGTCCTATACTAAATTCAAAGTTCCAGGAAGCTAGATATTTGTGTCTTGCAGAAGGATGTTAGCCAAAAAGTACAGAATATCTAGGATACAACCAACAGACCATAAGAAGTTTAACAAGAAAGAAGGCCCAAGTGAAGATGCTTCAATCCCACTTAGAAGGGGAAACAAAATAATCACAGGAGGCAGAGGGAGGGATGGAAGTGGGTGAGAGAGGGGAAGGCAGAGGAAAAGGGGAAAGATCAGGTATGGGGGGGGGGGACAGGAAAGAAGCCCAGTGGGGCAGAAGAATGAATGGAAATATGCACTTCTTGGGGTGGAGAGTGGAAGAACTCTCTAGGAAGTCCCAGAGACCTAGGATATGAGAGACTCCCAGAACTCAATGGATGGATGTCACCTTAGCCGAAATGCCCAGCAGTGGGGAGAGGAAACCTGAAAAGGCTACCTCCAGTAGATAGACAGGGCCCCAAGTGCAGGGACAGGGTTACCAACCCATAGTCAAAATTTCTGACCCAGAACTGTTCCAGTCTAAAAGAACTACAGGGACAAAAATGGAGCAGAGACTGAAGGAAAGTCCTTCCAGTGACCGGCCTTACTTGGGATGGGGGAGGGGGGTGTTGGCACCAAGGCCTGACATCTTTACTGCTATGTTGTGCTTACAGACTGGAGCCTAGCATGGCTGTCCTGAGAGGCCCTACCAGCAGCTGACCAAGACAGACACAGATACTTACACCCAACCATTGGACTGAAATTAGGGACTCCTATGGAATAGCTAGGGGAAGGAGTAAAGTAGCTAAAAGGGATGGCAGTTCCATAGGAAGACTGACAGTTTCAACTAACCCAGACCCGAGAGCTTCCAGGACTAAGTCACCAACCAAAGAGCAAATACAGGCTGGTTCAAGCTCCCTGGCACACATGTAGCAGAGGACTGCCTTGCCTGACCTCAGTGGAGAGGATGAACCTAATCCTGTAGAGACTTGAGGGTCCAGGGAAGGGGGATGCCCAGGGATGGGGTAAGGTAAAGGGAGGGTACCCTCTCAGAGGCAAAGGGGATGAGAAATGGGATAAAAATACTGCAGGAGGGGGATGGGAAGGGGGCAACATCTGGAATGTAAATAATTTTTAAAAGTGTCAAGGTCAACACAAATTCACATATCTATGTTAATTATGATGAGCTTTTTCTTTGGAGCTTGAAAGGTTATTTATTTATTTGTTGTTATAGAAGTCTTAATTTATTTATTTTTTTTCATACTTTATTTACAATTCAAATGTTTCCCCCTTTCCAGATCTCCCCTTTGGAACCTCCCTATTCCCTCCCCCATCTCCCTGCCTCTATGGGGGTATTCTCCCACCCACCCACCCACTCTTGTCTTCCCTCCTTGGCATTCTCCTATACTGGGGGATCTAACACCCTCAGGTCCAAGGGACTCTCCTCCCCCTGAGACTAACAAGACCCTCCTCTGCCACATATGTGGCTAGCACCATGGGTCCCTCCATGTGTATTCTTTGGTTGGTGATCCAGTCTCCGGGAGTATGGGGGGGGGGTCAGGACAGTGGACACTGTTGCTCCCTCCATGGGGCTGCAAACTCCCTCAGCTCCTTCAGTCCCTTCTCCAAGTCCGCCATCTGGGACCTCACACTCAGCCCCACTGTTACTGCATAATGGCTGGAGAGATGGCTCAGCAGTTAAGAGCACTGACTGCTCTTCTGAAGGTCCTGAGTTCAAATCCCAGCAACCACATAGTGGCTCACAAGCAACTAGATTCCATAATGGAATCAGATGCCCTCTTCTGGGATGTCTGAAGATAGCTACAGTTATAGAAGTCTTATAATCATGAGATGGGAGAACTTATTTGGTGCAAGGATAGGTAAGAATTAGGTTTATACCAGGAAATAAAAGATGAGCATTTAAATGAAGTCAATGAGCCAGAGCTCATTGTTATTTATATGTAGTTAGATACTAGTGAGGAGACATAAATCAAGCTACTGGATTTTTATATTGGATTATTGGGTATTTGATAAGCATCCCTTTTGGTTCAAGAAACTGTTGTACTGGCGTAAACTCAACCAAAGAACATTAAACCAGGACTAAACAATCAAAAAAAAAAAAAAAAAAAAAAAAGGCTGCTCCCTGTAACTCCAAACACAAAATGGTTTCAAAAATAGATAGCTAACATCCCCATTTTGTCCCCAATTTACTTTCTCCTCCCCCTTCCAGATCCTTCCAAAATCTCCACTTGAAGTTACTGGTGACTGAGTCCTGTGCTTTGACTGCACTGGAGTCAAAGATCAAGAGGCAATCTCTCTGGATTTAAAGCATGCTCTAGCGCACTGACTTCATTCAAACGCTCATCTTTTATTTCCTGGTATAAACCTAATTCTTACCTATCCTTGCACCAAATAAGTTCTCCCATCTCATGATTATAAGACTTCTGTAACAATGAACAAATAACACACCACACTCCAAAGAGCTAAAGGAGAGGCACCAGTGAAGGGACTCTGGCCAGCTTAAGCATGGCAAATAAGGCTCTGACAGGCCTTCTCCTTCTCCCTATAACCTCTCAGCTTTGCTAAAAATTGTTCAACTACATTCCTAAAGCTACTCCCCAAGGTCTATTCCCTTATTTGGCCACTTCCTCCTCCTGAGGCTGACTATCAAGATCCAGCTATCCAAGTACTGAAGTCCAACAATCCAACTCGTCCTTTGGCTCACCTAATTAACATGCCAAAATTAAAATTAAACACTGCATTCTAACATGGGATTTCCCCTTTGACCTTTTTTACTGTGCCACGTCTGTCTCCTCTCTATCCGAAAGCAATCCTTTGTTACTGTCCCCCCTCCCAGGACAAACACTCCTTCCCCCTCTCTCTTGTTCCCTTCCCCTTTTCCCTCATCTTCTATCTCCTGTCTTTGTTTCTTATTCCCCGCCCTTTGTGTCAAGACCTTGGTTTTGGAGGTCCTGAGCTAATACCAATCCCTTCAATCAGAGGGTTAGGGATGATTAAAAATTCCAGGAAGAATAAATGAGATAAAACAAAACCCTATGACAAAATGTGTGAAGGAATTAGATTGATTAATTCAAATGATCTGCATTAATATTAACCAGGGATCTATGGAGATTCTTTGGTAGGAACCCTGAGAAAACTTGACCTCACCGAGATGAGATTTCTATGAGATATCTTGATGGCCTGCATGGTTTTAAGTAAAAATTGCAGCTTTGATACATATACATATATTATACAAGTGCCTCTTATAATCTAGACTTTTAGATTGTTTTAATAAATATTCACATAAGCTTTCAAATCTTCACTTGTAACTATTTTGCTTTATGAATTTAAAAATGTATTACAATGCTTCTCTTCTGTAGCACTAAGTCTTACCTCTATCAGAATCTTAAGACAGGCACTCAGCACAGTTGGAAACAGTGAATGGAGATCTGTTGAAAGAGATCAAATTTGGGAAAGAAAAAAATCATTGAGTAGCAGGCTACACATGCCCCTTGTGTATCATAACTCTTTGCCACTTTTCCCTTTGATGCTCTTAGTAGTTTTCTAGCCCTTTGTTGTCTAGTGAAGTGTTTGCCCAGCTTTCAGGACCAGAGGAAGGGGAGCAAAGCTTCTATGCTAACTATAAGAGAAAACCCAAAAGAAAACTTCTAAGTCTCAAGTTTTTAGGAATTAAGCAGCATTGGGCTTTCTGAGGGGGGGGGCACTTATGGCTATCTGGATTTTTCTATTTCATGTATGCAACCTCAAATATCTGGCAGACTTAGCCCTGATGGGACAACCTCATCAGCTCCTTCTAGGCCTTGGGCACAACTTTTTAAATTATATGTCCCACAGTTCTTTTTGGATCCTCAAGTAGGCATATTCCTACCATAAGAGGCAAGACAGTCCCATAGTCCAATTCAGACACTAAACTATAATATGAACTAGGCAAAAGAAACTTCTTTTCACATGTTTACATTCCCATAGGATGACCTTCAGTGACTACATCAAGCTTCACAAATAAAGTACCAAAGTTACTGTGAAGGTCATTGTCATTTTACTGCTTCTACACAGGCTGTTACCAAAATCATACATACATACAACTTATCTGCATGGACTACATAACTTTTTAAAATGCCACACAATACAATGCTATCTAGATTACTCGGTTTAACAAAATACAATCTTTAAGTTCAGTTAGTTATTATGTATTTCCCTAAGTAAGAATATTAAAGTTTAGAAATAAGAAATGAAGTAAGACAGTTGAATGAGAATGTATAAATTTAAAGATATCTTCTCAGAACTAATATGGATATTTTCATAAAAACCTTAGCTGGAGTAATATAATATTCAGAGTGGTCATTACTAGATACATGGACTGTAATTTTATATGTACCCAATGCTGCATAGAACTTACCCAGATAAACAGACTGGTTGTCTTTTCCTAAATTTGTATTCACATTTGTTTAAAACTACTCAGTGTGAGAGCATTTACTTCTGAGAAACTGGAAAAATCCCACATACCTGATTTTTCTTTTCCTATGGAAAACCAATTGTTTTAAACACCACTTTTTGTAGTCTCTAGACTTTCCTTGTAAGCACATATTGCAATTATAATTTGGAAGTTATTTTTAAAGTCAAAATTGAGCCTATTCTGTGTAAATACTGCCTTTTCATAAAGTACTATGAAAAAGGCCCCTTTCTTCCATAAAAGAGCCATTATCCATAAGCTTGACCTAAAATTACTCCTGCAGTCTAAACTCTCTCTGGTACTCATATAAAATAAGCAGCATGAAAACACATTGAGTCTAAGTAAAAGTTTCAGCGAGTAAAACCATACTATGGATTAACACATTAAAACCCCAAATAACTGGGAATCACTTACAAAGTAGATAAGGTGCAAGGGAAACATTTGAACCGCTTTGGTACCTAGAAGCCACACTCTACCCTGACTTCTGAATAAGCTTACTTTCACTATTCCTATACTGTCCAAATTCTAAGGCTATCCACCCAAGTAGAGATTTTCCATTTTATATTCTTCAACCTCATGACTACTTTTGAATGCTAAGCTAACACTTAACAAAATTACCCACTAAGCTACTCTCAAGTTTTCCTCCAAAAACTCCCAATGAAAAGATTAAATATTACTGTGCAGTGGGTACAAAAACTTCATTCAAAAGAAAAATACCACAGTTATTAGTTATGGCTGAGTGAAGAATTTAGCATCTACATCATACCACTTCATGAAGGACCAAGGCTGGCAACTTCCACTAGGTGATTCTGGATAAAGCTTTCTCTAACTATTTCTGGCTTCAGCCTACTGCTTGAAGAGAAACAACAATGACCTCTACTTTCTAGAGCTTTAAAGTAACTAATTTCAGGATAAATCAGCGTTGAAATGTCAGTGTGCTGTATAAAAGAAGCTTTTGTTTCTATTTTAAATATTTGAGGGTTTGTTTGACTTGTTTTTCCCCTCCTAAAATATAATGTTTCTTTAGAAGCGTCTGTAGTCTGAAATTTGGCATTTCAATATACTGAATGCTTCAAGCTTAAATCGACAGGCAATTCTCTAACACATTAGAAAGAAATCCTGGATCGGGGGAGATCCCTCAGCAGTTAAGAGCTTGCTATTCTTCCAAAGGACCCAGATTTAGTTTTTAGCAGCCACATGGTAGTTTACAACCATTTGTATCTTTGTTTCCAAGGGATCAGATGATGTCTTCTGTTCTCCGCAAGCAATAGGCATATACATGGTACACATATATACATTTATAGGCAGAACATGCATAAACAAAATTTTAAGAAGACATTTTGATGAAGTTTTTATATTCTTAGCCAGAAAAGTAACAGTAAAGATAAAATCAAGTTCAGGTACAGGACCGCTACACACCTGGGAAAAAAATAATTTGAGTTAAAACACAATACAATGTGCTTACCAATCAAGCCTCAGGATTTGCTGCTGTATGGAACAGAAACTCTGGCCTAAACAGTGACAAGAAAGAACGCATATTATATAGAGCAAACATTCAGTGACGTTCACTTGAAATCAATGCTTTTCTTCACACACAACTTAATCAGATCCACTCATCCCTCTGTGTTTCTTCTTCATGAAATGGAAGACATAGGTGTCAAGGTGCCTTAGCAAATAGAGCACAAATCCTTCCCAGAGTTCAGTGCCTGAATCATTGACAATTTTAAAAAGTCTAAAATATAGAAATATATGTTAAAAACCAGCTGAGTAGACAGACTATTCAAAAACCTACAGTGAAAATAAGCTAAGTGACTTTTAGACTCCCAGAATGCCTTTAGTCTCAGCAACATTTTCAAAAGAAATGAAAGGGTCAAGGTTTTCAGAACTGGCCTATTTGTTACTTATACTGCTTATGCATGTTTTCTGGACCTCTATACCAAATATATGTTATAAGTGGGATAAGTCAATAAACTCCCACATTTGCTATCACCTATCTGTTGTAGAAGTCTTATATCCCTATCCACTCCCATTTCAGAAAAGAGCTGGCATTCACGTTCGCTTCAAAATCACATTGTTATAACCTAAAAAGGTACCTGAACACTCCAACACGCTCTTGACTCTTGCAGTTCTGTGTTTTTACAGTCCACTCCAGGCAATTCTTCCACTGTTAACTAGATTTTCTAAAATGAAAAAAAAATTGACTTAAAGCTCAAAATTCATTCTTGTGAAACGAGAACAGCATAGGGATGCTAATGTTTCTCAGTCGCAGCCACAGAACACAAGACAATAACTACTCAATGGAAAAGGATGCCTCTGGGAAATAAGTTGTGAGACTAGAGAGTGGCCTGCAGTTTACAGTAAACACTGTTCTTAGAGAGGACCAGAATTCAGTTCCTAGAACCCACATTAGGTGGCTCACAGCCTCCTGTAACTCCAGCTCCAAAGGATCCAACTGCTTTTCTCACGTCCATACATGTGCATATGCATGTAAACAAAGAATAAATCTGGGGAAAGGGGTAAGTTGTAGAGACAATGTCTCTAACCTAGAATGAGTCAGTTACACTCCAGAAGTGACTCTATTGCTGTTGGTATTTTGGAGCTTTAGACACTCAGGGAAAGAGTTTTAATATCTATTTTAGTGATAGCACAGGGGAGAGAATGACTGGTCCTCTGTAAAATATCGATCACATCTCATGACATACATTTTACACAACTATAAGCAGGCCATAAAAGTAATTTACATTATTCTCTAAAGGAGGTTCTGCAGAAACCTGTGAGAACATTTACCTGTGAGTAGGTAGTCAAGCACTACCTGGTTGGAACACAGGTGCGCTTTCACAGAAGAACTTCTGAAAATGGATTAGGACGTGGGAGGCAGGCATGCAGAGAAAAAGATAACATAAGATAAGCAGCACATTCTATTTCTGACTACAGAATCAAAATTACTATTCAAATTTTAAACACTCACTTCAAAATGAACCTTAGTTCACACTGAATTAACAAAAAAAGAAATTAAATATTATATAGTGAGCAATGAATGCCAATTATTTTTCTAGCAGGGTTAAGTCTATTTCATCAAGACCCTTGTGGGCATTCCATCAGAATGTCTAAATTAATAAACAACTTTACTATAAAGTATCTAACTTTAACACTACATAGAAAAGGCTACGAGAGGTAGTATTTACCAAAAATTCCAGCACCTAAGATACAGAAGCAGGAGAATCAGGAATTCAAGGCCAGCCACAGCCACATGATGAGGATGAGGCCAGTTTAGCCTTCATGAAACCCTGTTCTCAAATAAACAGAAAACTAAAAACTAAGCAAGGAAAAAGACCCATTACACAACATGACTTCCAAGTGCATTCTACTGACTCAAACTATTGAACATTCACACATTTGCTTTCAGACGGTAAAAGCACCTACCTGCCCTGCAAATTTATCAACTTTAGTTCAACTGCCATTTCCCATGAGCAGGGGATGTTAGGTGAACCCTGCAAGTTATCCTAATTTCCATACATGCTCTGCGTCGCACATGCACACATGCATATAGACACACAAAAGTGAACACATACATCATATAAACAACAAAAATATAATTTCCTTACTCACTTAAATGTCTCATACTTTTCAAAGTAAACATCCAACAGACTAGAGGTACAACTGAGTTATAGGATGCTACCGCTCAAAAAAATAAATACATAAAACAAAAACTTCTTTTTAAATCACTATATGAGAAGACTGATGGCAAAATTTAACCCTACAAATACCATTAACAAATGAGGGGGGCCACAAAATTCACAGAAAGACAGGTAGCTATCAGCTATTAAGTATCCTAAGTTATAGATCCAATCCCTCAGGATATGATTTTTTTTTCCTGATCGAAAAATAAAACAACTTAAGATTTAAACAAGCACACAAGTACAAAAACCATCAGAAACTGTGGAATAAGAAATATATCACATCTATAGAAGCCACTGTGCTGTTCCTAAACCTGGTTTCCTGTCTCCCCCTCCCTGTTTTAAGAGATGCCTGGCTATTGAGGTCAGATTGTGCTCAAACTTGTAATATCAATCTGTTCCCACTTTAGCCCCTACACATAGCCTTCCTCAATAACCAGAAATACAAGTGTTATCACTGGATTTCCTCACTTTTAAATTGAAAACACCACCAAACAATAAAACCATACACAAGAAGGTCTAAAAGCAATGCTTAACATACTAAAATAAATAAAGAAAATCAGGTTTTAAGACGAGAGCACAATTTAGCTGAATCTCAAAGCATACTATAACTTTATAAGGCTTACCAACCTTATCTTTTAAAAACATATATTTTACACGTATGTGTGTTTTACCTGCATGTATGCCTATATATGCTGTGCATTCAGTACCCAAAGAGGCCAGAAGAGGGCAACAGATCCCTTAGGACTGATATTACAGCCAGTTAGCCACCTTGTTGGTGCTGGGAATTGAACATAGGTTCTATGAAGAGCACTCAGTGCTCTTAACTGGAGACATTGCTCCAGAGTTGTGCCCACCTCCATTGTGCTGAGATTTCTCATGCTCCCGCTTTACCCACTGAAAGCTCAACCTCGCTATTTTTTTATCTTTTATTATTTTTTTCTTTTCTTTTCTTTTTTTTTTTTTTTTAAACACTCCAGATTTTATTCCCCTCCCGGTCCACCCTCCAACTGTTCCACATCCCATACCTCCTCCCTGCCTCAACCTAGATATTTTTTTAAAAACCGTTTTAATGAGTAAATAGACTCATTAAAATTAGGAAATTATATATCTATAATTTATAATATAAATTAATAATTATTTTATAATTTATTATATATTTATTCATTCATATATACATATTACTGTTCCCCTACATAAATTTGAACCATTATGGAAGTATATTAGTCTGTAGATATCTGTAAAGAACATACTACATGGAACGAAGAGTATGCAATCTGTATATGAAATATAAGACCTAAAATAAATCTGAAAACAGCTTCTAGAAGCTGATGCTCCCTGTCTCTCCCAGTCAAGGCTCCCCATCAGTCCACACTCCCTGCCTAGGCTCCCAGAACACACTCCACTTACCGCTAAAGTTCCCAGTCCCAGTCTATGCCGAGGTCTGGTTCCGGTCTGCGCTCTTCCGGTCCACACTCCTGGTCAAGGCCGCCAGTCAGTGTAGGCCGCCAGTCCGTGTGGACCCTCCCAGTCGAAGCTTCCCTCACCACGCCACTCTTAAACAGTCTTTACCTTTTTGTCACGTTGCTGTCCGGTTAGTGTGCCCAGGGGCCTACTGTCCCCTCAGCTTTCCGGAGCTTGAAGTGTCCAGCACAGGACACTCCAAAAGCTGAGACAAAATGGAGGCCGAGCAACCTGTGAGCCTCCTTTTATAGGCAGTTTATGGTCCCACCTCCATGGATCTAGATTGGTTATAGCTAAGATGATTGACAAGGATAGTATTTACTCTCATCGTCTCTTTAACTAGAGAACCGCCCTATCCTAGATACTTACTCCTCATTGGTGAAAAGTGTTGGCATTTAAGCCCTCCTGACCATTGGGGGTTCTAAGAATTGTGGGAAGTACAAAATGGAACCCACTGTGATGTAATTCATAATCCACACTCTGATTGGTTTAGTGACAAATTCAAAAAAAAAAAAAAAAAAAGCCCGCGCTCAAAAGCCCTTGTATCAAGAATTCTTTCGCGCCATTTCTTATTTCGCCGTTAGAAACCGTTTTCCACTTTTACTGAGTTTTATCCCAGCACTTTCTACCTTAGCCATTTAGAAATTCTTCCCATTTCAACCTTAGCAGTTAACAGTTATTCCCTTATATCCAGAGTTCTATCCCGCCATTTCAACCTTAAGCAATTAGAAACAGTTTTTCACTTTTATCAAGAGTTTTGGGGTTTTTTTTCCATAGCCATTTCTGTCTCAGCCCTTAGAAACAGGTTTTCACTTTTATGGAGAGTTTTTCTCAAGCCATTTGTACCTTATTTGTTATAAACGGTTATTCCGATGTAGCCAGAATTTTTCGCGCCATTTCTGACCGCCGTTAGAAACAGTTTTTCACTTTTACTGAGAATTTTTCCCTAGCCGTTTCTACCTTGGCTGTTAAGAAATTGTTATCCCCTTTTATTGAGCGTTTTCCCCCAGCTATTTCTACCTTAGCAGTTAAGAAACGCTTGTTCCCTGTATTGCGAAGTCTTTCGCGCCATTTCTGACCGCCATTAGACATGGGTTTTCACTTTTATTGAGAGGTTTTTTTTCCCCTAGCCGTTTCTACCTTGGCTGTTAGGAAATTGTTATCCCCTTTTATTGAGAGTTTTCCCCCAGCTATTTCTACCTTAGCAGTTAAGAAACGCTTGTTCCCTTGTATTGCGAAGTCTTTCGCGCCATTTCTGACCGCCATTAGACATGGGTTTTCACTTTTATTGAGAGGTTTTTTTTTTTCCCCTAGCCGTTTCTACCTTGGCTGTTAAGAAATTGTTATCCCCTTTTATTGAGCGTTTTCCCCCAGCTATTTCTACCTTAGCAGTTAAGAAACGCTTGTTCCCTTGTATTGCGAAGTCTTTCGCGCCATTTCTGACCGCCATTAGACATGGGTTTTCACTTTTATTGAGAGGTTTTTTTTCCCCTAGCCGTTTCTACCTTAACAGTTAAGAAATTGTTATTCCCTTTTATCAATAGTTTTTCCCCAGCCATTTCTACCTTATTTGTTTGAAAGGGTTATTCCCTTTTTTGAGAGTTCTTTCCCGCCATTTCTGCCTTAGCGGTTAGGAACTTGCCAGATGCCTGAATAGTGGCTGGTTTTAGTGTGGGGAAGGGGCCAGAGAACTGACTAGACTCAATACAGATTTTAATAAGCCAAATTAGAGACATGCCTTACCAATGTGGGTGGAAGAAATGTTTTTTTAAATGTGAAAACCACAATTATTCCAACATGGTGGAATTTATGGCTATGTGATAAACTTCTCCCTAGGTGAGAAACTGCCTCACTCCTCCCAGCTATGTGAGGTACTGTCTCACTCCCTCTGTGTCTGAATTTGCCAGGCAGTGGTGGCACACGCCTTTAATCCCAGCACTGGGGAAACAGAGGCAGGTGGATCTCTGAGTCTGAGGCCAGCCTGGTCTACACAGTGAGTTCCAGAACAGCCAGGGCTACACAGAGAAACCCTGTTTCAAAAAAACAAAAAACAAGCAATAAAAACCAAAAACAAAACAAAGCTTAGTCATTTTACCACAGTTACATATTTCTGTGGACTGGGCAAGGTCAGAATTTTCAGTTGGAGGTCCGAAGTTGGAGTTTCCACAGCCATTACAACAATGAGATGGGAACCTGCCAGCTTTGCATGTGGAAGAAGAGGGCAGGTCTTGTTCCCCCAATCGGTTCTTGATTTGTCAGTAAAGAAAGCCAGGGGCCAATTGCTGGGCAGTAAGTACAGATGGGATTTCCTGGTCCCAGGTGAAAAAGGCAGATGCAGGGAAGGAGAGAGGGGTTTTTCTGCCATGCTTTAGAGGAAGAACAATGCAGCAACCATGTGAGGTCTCAGGGGGAGCTGGGGCCTGTGGCCACCACTATAGGCGGGTGGTCAGGGATGTTTGGCAGGAGCTAAGTGGGACTATCCACTGAAGTTTAGGGCAGGTGGAGAGATGGAGATAATAAACTGGTAAGGGCACGCTTTTCCATGTAGGGGACAGTAACGCTCAGCAACTGTGCCAAGAAGGCAAGCTATAAAGGAACAAACTATGTGTCTTTTACAGGCGGATTCAAAGGAAGTTGGCAAGGGGATGGTAGCATGGTAAGTCCCTGAGCAAAGGCAGTAGCATAAAACTACACACAACATGTGGAGGTTTGAACTTGTGTGGATATTGACCAAATTCTGTAAAACACAAGGTTGTTGTTTGTTTTTTTTGTTTGTTTTTTTTTTTTTAAAAAAAAGGAGCAAGTGAAGCACATCTACCATATAACCAGTCCCTAGGGATTTAAAAGTAAACTGCAAATTTTTGAAAACAAGCTTGGAAAACCATTCAAAAAAGTTTGCCTAGACTGATCAGAACCAGAAACTTAACCTATAAAATAATGTTTCAAATGGGCCTGGAAGAAACTACTACATGGCCAGGAGAGTAGGAGATGAAGGGGGAGAACCAGGGGATTGCACAGGGGGCATGGTGTACTCACTAAGTTTGGCTACTTTAGGTTTTTTGAGTTTTGTTATTGTTTTGTTTCAGTTTGTTTTGTTAAGACAGGGTTCTAGAACTCACTCTGTAGACCAGGCTAACCTCAAACCCTAAGATCTGTCCACCTCTGCCTCCCAAGTGCTGGGATTGAAGGTGTGCACCCCACCACCCAGCTACTTAAGTTCTTTCTGTTTAACCCATTAGAAGCCTTTAACATGAGACAACATGAAGAATTACAGAGTTTTCATGAGTTTGAACAGTACTGCAATGAACATTCATTAATATGAACTTAAAGGGATACTTAATTATGCAAGTGTCTGAGCTTTCCTTAGTAACAGCACTATGGATAGTACCAGAAATTTATATTTTTAAATTTTTATTTTGTTTATATATTTTTCTCTTTTTACCCTGTAGGAATTTGTGTATATATTATGGCTTCCAGTTTAGTTTTTTTAATGGGTGTGGTTCCTGTTGGGGGGGGGGGAATTCTTGAGTATGCAAATGAGATCTCTGTACCTTTCATTATGCTCTTCCTCTTCAGTTTGTTTTGTCCTATTAATATGTTTGTTATTGTTTTATCTTGTTATATTATAATTTTATTCCCTGAAGGCCTGTTTGTTTTCTAAGGAGAGACAGAAAGTGGGTGGATCTGGGTGGGAAATGGGAAAGAATTGTGAGAATAAAGAGAGAATATATATTACATGAGTAAAAAACTTACTTTAATAAAAAGAAAAAAAGAATATTTAGGTAATCTTTTAAAAGAGGGAAAACATTCCAAACATGTGGAAAGAACTGTGTTTGAAGCAGCCTCAGTATTTAAACAATTAATATGAAGATATATAAATGACCTATAAGCCATAAAAATATGTTCAAAATCAACAGTTATCAGCAGAACAAACAGAAAACAAAACCACATTGAAGTACCACTAAAATTATTCTCAGATGGCTAAACAAAAATGTCAGGTAGTAGCATGTGTTGTTGAGGATGCAGAAAAAATCTAAATTCTTATGCAATTAGAAATCCAAAGTTTGGAAAACAGTCCTGTATGTCCTCAAATAATTTAACAGAGAGTTGATGCTTGGCCCACTAACTACATTGCTAAGTCCAAGCTGAAAACAATATATATACCCAGAAAGTTTCACTTAACTGCTCATAGCAACATGTTTTATCAAAACAAAGTGACAAACAATTGCAGATGTCTATCTATACCATTAAAGAAAAAACAAAAAGGAATATATTATAGTTTAAGTCCAGCATAGTCTATATAGCAAATCCCAGACCAGTTAGGGCTAAACAGTGAGGTCTTTATCTTTCTAAAATAATGTACTATAGCAATGCAATAGATTATTATTCAAGCCCTAAAAAGAGCAAGGTATTACAATATGGATGGAATTCAGTGCCAAAGTCACACAAAATACAATTTCACTCATATTAAAGCCCACAACAAGAAAGTCTAGACATGGTAAGGAGAGAAGGTTATGAGACTTCTTTTACAGTTTTTTTTACTATATGAAAAAATACACAGGGTATGGACTATGACATGTATGTGAAATTACACGACAAGAATAACTTACAGGAGTTCTCTCCTTCTGTCCACAATGTAGCTCCCAGGGATCAAACTCTTGGCAGCAAGCAACTTTACTCACTAAGTCATCTCAGCATCCCATAATATTTCAGAGCTTAGGGAATCCTGTGGAAGAGGGGGAGACGGATTGTAGGAACCAGATGGATGAAGGACACTAAATGAAACCCCACAGAAACAACTAACCTGGGCCCACAGGGACTCACAAATACTGAACGGACAAAACCAGAGAGCCTGCATGGGCCTGACCTAGGCCTTCTGCATATATGTTATGGTTATGTAGCTTGATCTTCTTGTGTGGGAGCAGGGCTGTCCCTGACTCTGTTGCCTGTTTTTGGAGCCCTTTTCTTCTTACTGGACTGCCTTGTCTAGCCTCAATAGAAGAGGAGGTGCCCAGTCTTACTGCACCTTGATATGCATGGTTGATTGATATCCCTGGAGAAGACCTGATATTTTCTGGAAGAGAAAAAGAGGAAAAATGGATAGGGGGAGATGGAAGAGGGACTGAGAGGAAAAGAGGGAAATCATGGTTAGGATGTAACAAATATGTATATATTATAAATATTTATATATTATATATACATATATATGTATGTATTATAAAAGATTTCCTTTCAAGGTGACTGAAGTGTCCTAAATTTAATTGTGTTTTCTGTTGTAAATATCTCTGAAAATCATCAGAAAGCCCACTTAATATTAAACTTACAGATTAAAACTATGAAATCTATCATATATAGATGATATCATTTTAAAGATGTAGATTTCAATCTCTTGATAACTATTCAAAAGTAAAAGTAGATTATAGCAGGGAGCATAACATGGAAGAGCAACATTCATAGGCATCTGCTTTTTTACTTTTACCTCCCATTGATGTTTTTTAATACTGGGCCACAATTGTGGAGTGATATGTTGGGGGTTATAAACAGTCCACCACTTCCCTGAAGGGGAAAAACAGATAAAGCAGCCACTGCAAATAGGTGATTGTTGAAGCCACATGGACATCAGAAAAGGAATGTATACTTCAATTTGAAATGTGAACCATGACAGCTTAGACTCACCTATCATGGGCTCATGGAAAGGATAAATCTAAATGAATATGGCATTGTCTTAAGTAACTGGAATGAGATTTGAATCACATGTAGTATAAGTTAGAACAGAATTTTTGGTCTGAACCCACTATAACCAAATACCTAACATTCTTCAAGGAATTATTAAAAATGGAGATTCTCATAATATACCATCCATTCAGGATATAATTCAGGGCTTGGCATTAAGCTCAGAGTTAGAGCACTTAACAAGTATGTGAAAGGCCTACATTTGATCCCAAGTATTGCTGGAAAAGAAGGCATAGTACAATCCAAAATTACTATGGTGAAGAATCAAGAAAATGTGACCCATTATTGGGAGGGGGATGATAATTAACATGTCATGACCTTGAGATGATCCAGAAATTGAAACAGCAGAAAAACAATTTTTAAAAGCTATTATAGTGGCTAGTGAGATGGCTCAGTAGGTAAAGGTGCTTGCCACCAGCCTGACAACCTGATCTAGATTTCCAGGACCAACACAATGTATGGTGAGAATCAACTCCTGCAAGTTGTCCTCTGACTACTACACCTATTCTGTGGCACATGCACATATCCAAGATAAATAAATGCAATTTAATTTTTAATAGTATTTGTCTTAGTCACTGGTTCTACTGCTGTGAAAAGATACCATGACCAATGCAACTCTAATGAAAGACAACATTTAATTGGGGGCTTGCTTACAGTTTCAGAGGTTTAGTACATTATCATCATGTCCGGGAGCATGGCAGTATGCAGACAGGTACTGGAGCAGTAGCTGAGAGCTATATTCTGATCCATAAACAGAGGGTGAGAACTGAGCTTGGTATGGGCTACAGAAACCTCAAAATCCACCCCTAATGACACCCCTCCTCCAACAAGGCTACACTTCTTTTTTTCTACACTTCTTTTTTTTTTTTTTGAGGTCTTTTTATTTATTTATTTTTCCTACTTTATTTACATTTCAAATGTTTCCCCCTTTCCAGATCTCCCCTTTGGAACCTCCCCATTTCCTCCCCCCTCTCCCTGCCACTATAGGGGTATTCCCCCACCCACCCACCCACCCACTCTCATCTTCCCTCCTTCGCATTCCCCTATACTGGGGATCTAACACCCTCAGGCCCAAGGGCCTCTCCTCCCCCTGATGTCTAACAAGACCCC
>JADRCH010007313.1:1107949-1183317 GCA_019843965.1 Rhynchomys soricoides
ACCCACCCACTCTCATCTTCCCTCCTTCGCATTCCCCTATACTGGGGATCTAACACCCTCAGGCCCAAGGGCCTCTCCTCCCCCTGATGTCTAACAAGACCCTCCTCTATCACATATGCGGCCAACACCATGGGTCCCTCCATGTGTATTCTTTGGTCGGTGGTCCAGTCTCCAGGAGTATCTGGGGAGTGGGGGGTCAGGCCAGTTGCCACTGTTGCTGCCTCCCTGGGGATGCAAACTCCCTCAGCTCCTTCAGTCCCTTCTCCAACTCCTCCATCTGGAACCCCACACTCAAAGGCTACACTTCTTAATCCTTTCAAATAGTGCTACTCCTGTTTACTAAGCATTCAAATATATGACACTACAGTGGCCAGTTTTATTCAAACTACTATATATTCCTCTCCCTGGCTCCTATAGGCTTGTAGCCAGATCATAACACAAAATACATTTAGTTACATTTCAAAAAATTTCTCATAGTCTATCACAGTCTCAGCACTATTTAAAAAGTCCAAAATTCAAAGTCTCTTCTGAGATTCATGCAATCTCTTTAACCCCATGTAAAATCAAAATCAAAAAAGTATATTAAATACTTCCAACATACAATAGCACAGGATATATACATCAGTTTTTGAAAAGGGATCATAGTGAGGAAATACTGGATCAAAGCAAATTCAAAAACTTAGAAGGGAAAACTCCAAATTCTGCATCTCTATGTCTGATCACAAAGTGCTCTTCAGACTGTGATGGTTAAAGAATACTCCATTTTGTGCTAGGCACCCATTCTAAATTCATAAAAGATAAACTGCTAGCAATTCTGATTACTTGCCCCCTATTCCCAGAATTGTAAAACTGTTGTGAGATGATTAAACCACTTGGTCTGGTTTCTGTGAATTCCAATATTTGCTATGTTCAGGGTGAGTGAGGCAGTTGCTCATATAGTTAGAAGTAAAAGTGGTTTCTGTGGTTCCTTGTGGTTCCTTACATAGCTGTAAATTCCACAGGAATGAAGTAACTGTAAACTGCCTGTAAAAGCCCCTACACAAATACACTTTAAGCTGGGCCACAGTCCAAAATCTTACCAGGAACAATGTGGTCAGCTGCAGCTTCAATAAAAATTTGGCTAATTATAATTTAAATCAGATTTTTGGTCTTTCCAGGTGGTTCAAACTCCCTAACAAGATCTCGACCTTCTTTCAGCTTTGTTAACTACAACATACTTTTTTTCCTTGGGCTGATTTTACCCCTGGTCTGCAGTTCTCCTTGGCAGATATCCCACAGCTTGGCACCTTTAATATCTTGGGGTCTCCAAGGCAATCTAGGCTTCATCTTCACAGCTTCATGCAATAGCCTCTCTGGACCCCCATTTAGGGAGACCCCTGACACATGCCTGGCCTCAGTATGTTTCCTTAGCTCTTCTGGGGACTATAAAGAACCAGGTGACTGAAACTACCAAGTTCTGCTAGAACCTGGCCCCCTTATTTGATTACAGTTGCATCAGCTTTCTATTTTTGATGGTTTCCTTCACTGCTCCAGCTTTTCCTTAATTCCTTTACATAAGTTGGGAGGTTAGCTGAGTGGTATCTTGTCCCTTTATTCAATTTGGCTTCAGGCTTTTTTTTTTTTTTCTGGTTTTCTGAGATAGGGTTTCTCTGTATAGCCCTGACTGTCCTGGAACTCACAGTCTTTTCTTTAAACTTTTTATCTCCTTGAGCACTGAGCTCCATTAAACTTCCTGGTGCACCTTTTCTCCTCAAACTGTACATTTTGTATTTTTTCAAACTCAGCTTGTCTCTTTTTATTAAAGATCTGCATAAGAGTGAACATTAGCAACCACATAGTTAATCCTAGGGTGTAGTGAAATCTCCTCTACCAACACCATTAATCTATAACACTTCAATTTATCCTCAGGCAGATTCTAAGGACAATGGCAAAATCAGCCACATTCTTTGCCAAAATATACTAATATTCTTACCTTATGAAACTTCTTGAGCCCATCTGTCATAATTTTCATTACTCTCAGCGCCTCTGTCTTCCATGCTTCTGTTAATGTGACCCATTAAGCCTGATAATGGATTAATCTTTTAAGTTATAAAGAAAATATATCTTTGTGAAAGGAATCCTAAAGTTTTCCAGGGAAAATATTCTTTAAAACTGAATAAATATTATAACATAAATTTAAAGATTATAGTGGTCCCTTGTGTATACTACAGGATGAAAAGACAGAAGGAAAGTTTTCAGGTTTGAAGAAAAGGAGAGGATGAGACAAAAAAATGAATCCACAGAAAGATATGAACAAAAAGGTACAAATACACAGAAACTAAATAGTATGTGATTCAACAAGAAGAAATTAAAACTGGATTAAAATTAAATCTAAATTAAAAAAAAAACCAAGAACACTTACTACAGTTGTGGGATGTAACAAAAGAAATACTATGAGTGCATATTGCTCTTGCAGAAGATGGAAGTCCAATTCCTAACACTTTTAACTCCAGCTTCAGGAGATTTGATGCTTCTGGTCTATAGGCACCTATACTCACGTGTACATAGCTACATACAGATTCATACACATACATAATTAATAACAAAATGCATCTTTAAAACAAGGAAAGTTATAATGTTTGAGCTGTGCATGCTCATGTATGCTTGTAAATCTAGCAATAGAAAGGGAAAACAGGTGGATCAGGTGTGTAAGGACATTCTCAACTCCATAGCACATTTAAAGCCAGCCTGGGTTCCTGCATGCCTTGTCTCAAATACAAAAAGAAAAATAAAGACATAGTGATAAATGGTAATTAAAATTTCAAAAATTAAAAGAAATAATTAAAAGAAAAAATATCATAAGGACTGAACTTTGTACCTCACAGCAAATGAACAAAATAAACAGATTTAGAAGAAATAATAAGGAACAAAGCAAAAATAAATGAAGGGCAAATCTTAGATTAATGACAGAGAAAAAGAGAGAATTACAATAAGAGCCAACAAAAGAAGACATATTAAAATAGACTATAATATAAGGGATCACTATGAACAATTGTATATCCAGGAATTGGATAAGTTGGAACGAAAAAAAAACCTAGACTCTTCACACTGAAAATCATGTTAGACCTACTAAATAAAATAACCAAAACAAAATGATATAAAGCCAACATATAAAAATCAGTTGTATGTTTTACAGAAATACATGCCTATCTGACAAAGAAATCAAGGAAACAATCATACTTATTAAAAATAAATAAAATGCCCAGGAATCAAAATACTGAAATATCTGTACACTGAAAACTACAAAGAATGATGTAAGTAACTGGAGACAAAGCAGAAAGCTATCCTTTGCTCATATACTGGCAAAATTAATATTGTTAAAACCTCCAACATACCCAAAGCTATATATGAATTCAATGCAATCTCTAGCACAATTTTAATGACACTTATCACAGAAATAGAAATCATTCTAATGTTTATATGGAAAAAAAGACTCCAAATAGCCACAGGAAAAAATCCTGCTAAGCAAGTTGCTAAGCAATGTATAATTTCAAACTACATTGCAAAATTCTAGCAATCAAAACAGTGTGGTATTGGCACTTCCATAAATGCATATAAAGCACTCTGATCATACTCATTCCATCTATTGCTATTTTATATCTCAATTTCTTTCTCCACTTTCAAATCCTGGATCCCTTTAACTTTCATGCCCCTCTTTATCCTACAGATCCCCTATATAAATTATTCAATATTTACTGTTATGAAATTAGCTTGTTCAGAAACATAATGTTGTTACCTAGCTCCTTCCACTTCCTGAAAAGTTTGTATTACAAGAGGCCCCACTTCCCAGGCCAATTGGTGATCTGGATGGTTGTGAGACAAAGAAGACATGTAGCAGCCTTTTCTGTAGCTGCCCTTGATGCTGCTACCCCTTCCTCTGCCCCATCTACCTTCTCTGCTGGGCCTTTTAGTGAGGCAAACTGACTGCAGCCTCTTTAAGCCAGCTGTTGAGTCTCCTCCATTAACACCCTTCTGCCTCTGGCAAGCCAGGTCTATTGCTGCTTTGGGTCATGTGATGCTGTGTGTATGTGGGGGGGGAGTGATATGGGTGCACAGCGAGTACGTAGGTGAAGCAAGTCCTAGAGAAGACCAAAACCCTGATTTCATCCTTGACTTCTGATTCTCTCATGCTGATTTTTGTGTCATTTTGGCAAATATTGCAAGTTCAGCCTAGAAAATATTATTATTCAGAGTGTCTTTACTGCTAACAGTACCTACTGTAACTAGAGAGATCCACCAGCATCTTTCACATAGAGTACCGCATTGGTCATTTGCTACTTCCATCTTACTTGAGCCTCACAGTCAGTTCTCAAGGTAGCAAACAAACTGATCCATTAATAGAAATTAATTCTGTAGATATTTTGCTAAAAATCAAAGTTTTGAGAGTGGCCCCTAAGAACCTAAACAGTAGTACTGCCCCCTATCTATGCATTGAAAGTCTGTTCTCCTAACTAACTACATTTAAGACATGAGGCCCCTTTGCTGATTCTTAAACACAGCTAAGTGTATACTGTCTTAGTACTGTTGCATAGCTTATTCTCTGCACAAACTGCTCTTTCTTTGGATATCTACATGAAAATGAACTTTATCACCTCCTTGAGGTCCTAGTTAAAAAGCACTCCCTGGGGTGTTCTTAAATAATCATATTTATCTGTGGATAATCCAATGCTGAGGAGACACTCTGACTTGATGAGATATTTATTACCATTAGCTAAAAACTACAAAAAACTAAAATTGGAAATGAAATTTTTTCTGTATTGCATAGTGATCCCAGGACTGGCAGCAAGACTGCTCTCAGGGCAGCTGGAGCAGCAGAAAGAGTAATGGGTTAGAGTGGAGACCAGCAAACACACAGGATGATGTGAGGTGGTTCTTCACTGTCCCCCTAGCACTAACTCTGGGACACCAAGCTCTCCCTCCTGGAAAGTGCAATGATCTGCTGTAGGATCCAGCAGTGGGGTTCTATGGTGGACTGAGTCTTGTGGCCATGCTGGTTGGTAGTCCCATTTTCTGTGTCATTTTTGGTTGAGGGTCATTAATTCCTTAAGACATTACCTTAAGGAATTTAGTTGGGAAGGCCATAAGTTCTGCTACTGGTGTCATTTATACTTATGAGGGTAGAGATTTCAGCGAAAGATAGTAACCCACTCATTCATTGCATTAGTTTTATTTTTGTTTTATTTTTTCATATATTACATCCCAGAGTTTCCACTCTGTCTTCATCCACTGGATAGAAATTTTTTAAAATCCTATTTGAAAGAATACATACCTCTATCTAATCTCTTATTGATCTGTTACACAGCACCTGTTATCCACACACATACAGATTATTTCACTTATCTACTGCTGACTTCTTTCTCCAATGTATAAGTAAGTATCCCAGTGATAGGGACTCTTGCCAGTTTTTCCAGGACCTAACAGAGTATCTGTCATGTTTTTGGTGCTCAGTAAATATTTGTCTGCTTTGACCAGGTGTCTCAGAGGTTTGCCTGTCATGTTATAAAATGTCCAAGTGACATTGTAAAATGAATTAGCCTGTGAACATCAAAAGTAAAACACTCCATTGATGCTCAGATTATGGTTTCATTATCTGGCCAATATACAAGGAACACAGACAAATTGATCTAATCACAGAGTGATGAAAGAGTAATGAACAATGGGGTCCTAACTAAATGCAGGAAGAAAATAGTAAAGCTCAGTTTAAATGAAATCAGGATGCAATGTCTTGCATCACAGGCTTGCTTCATCTGTTCCTGGAACACTATCATGTAGAAAATACCCTTTAGAGAAAAAAAAATAGGAAGGTAGGTCAAAGGAAGACATAGCGAATTAGGAGCTTCTATGGAGTATTTGACTGCCTTTGACTGTGGGTCTCTTACTTTCCAGAGACAGCTAACTATTTATTTGTGAAAATGAATCATGTGGACATTTCCTCTTTTACCTTGAAGGCAAAATGGTCCTTACTCAGAATTCAGCTGAGAGTAATTGAAAATCCTGGCTACCTCAGATCAAATAGCTTCGGCACCCAAACACAATGATCTGAAACAAAATTAATGGTCAGGACTGTGCTTTCCAAGAGAAGGGTTTCAACGGGACAGGGTCAACAATGTAGTGTTTTTCATTGCATTTCATGCAGCTCAAGTTTCTGGATATGGAAAAGAACACTAAAACAACAACTTTTCATGTAGCTCATTTGACTGGCCTCGAAATCACTATGTACCAAAGCATGGCCTTGAACTTCTGGTCCTCCTGCCTTACCCTTCTGAGTGCTGGGGTTATAGGAATGTGCCACCACACCAGATTTAGACATTACTGAGGCTGGAATCTATGGCCAAATGGACATTAGACAAACATTCTATTAACTAAGCTATTTTTCCAGCCCTAAAGGTCTGGCCTTCATGGAACAAGATGTTAGATTACATTTGCACAGTTGTGTACAGTCATCCCTCAGTCTCTGTGAGGGAGCAATTCCAGGATCCAGCTTGGACAACTAAATATGCAAAGGTTTAAGTCTCTTAAATAACATGGTTTAACATTTACACATAAGCCAATACATCCTCCAGATTACTGGGAAAATGGCTCCATGGTGCTTCTTTTGTGCTCAAATAAAGAAGGTAGGCTTGATGGAGGAAAGTGAAGAGATTAACTCTGGAGATGATGGATGGAGTCTGGGATGGCATAGCACATTGCATGCATGTGCACACATTTACCTTACTGCTGTCTGTATGTCTATCTATCTATCTATCTATCTATCTACCTACCTACCTACCTATCTACTTATTTATCTACCTACCTACCTATCTATTGAGTGTATGTTTGTAGGCATAAGTCCCATAGCACGTGTGCAGAGGTGAGATGACAGCTTGAGGAAATTGATTCTTTCCTTCCACTTTGTGTGTCCTAGGAGTCCAACTCAAGATGTCAGCTTGGCAGCAAGCACCTTTAGGCATTGAGCCACATTGCCAGCTCACTGATTTACTGTTTTTATTTATTTATCAATTCATTCACTCATTCATTCATTCATTCATTCATGCTTTTCAATCTATTCTAAAAACAGGAGAGTTAGCCTGCTATCCTTGACTCATTCATGGTGAGTCACTATTAAACCACTTCTCCCTGCAAATATCTCTTGCATGCCCTCTACACCCTATGTATTTGAAGCAGATGTGCATCTTGGCCTTCATGTAGGTCCCCTAACACTTTAAGTGGGGGCTGTCTCTGACTCAGTTGCCTGCAATTGGATACCTTTCCCTACCTAGACTGCCTGGTTGTGCCTCAGTGGGAGAGGATGTGCTTAGTCCTGCTGGGACTGGATGTCCAGGACAGGCGGGGTGGTACCCAAGAGGATCTTCCCCTTCTCTGAGGAGAAGCAGAGGGAGTAGAGTAATGGGTGGAGGGATTTGTAAGAGTGGGACTGGGAGTAAATGTGGAGGGGGGCTGTGAACAGGATGTAAAGTGAATAAATACATTCATGACAATCGAAAGATTTCTTACATGCAACTTGGTCAACTTTACCCTCTGAGGATGGGTCTTACATCCCATCTTTATCTTCTCCACATTGTATGTGGTGTTTCTATCCTGATATCACCAGCTTTTAGCTGGGCATGCTTCCTCTTGGAAGAACAAATACTCTTTCTAAAATGGCTAGTTTATCAGGTTGAAAACTGTGCAAGAGCTTCATCAGCTAATATAAAGTCAAAATCCCTTAGCATAGCATAACAAGTATATAATGAACTCTCCTTGCCATCTGAAAGAGCCTCATCTCTTGTCATTCTCCCATTTTATCTTATACTGGAGCCACACTGAACTATGAATATGTGCTATACACGATTACTTTGTGCTACATGCCCCAGTAAGCCCCAGAGGTATGATAGTTGACAATTGATGGGAAAATGACCCCCATCCTCATGGAACTTAGAGTCATTTGTAGGCCCTTAAAATAATTTTAAATTTCAATATTAATCAAGAGTCTTCAGAAATATTCTAACAAATGGCCACAAGCAGCAGAGCTGATACCCCCAAATTCCCACATTTTCCTGTGATAATCGTAAACAAAAAAATCATATTCCCAGTAAGGGGTATTCGTCACTAAGCCTTGTTCTTGGTTACTCTATTATAGTACAATTCTGATTCATCAACTCACTGAGTTTAAAAGCATTAAATATGTAGCTATTGTCCTGTTAGCTGTGTGGAATGCTATCATTCCATGAAACAATTATATGTATGTACTCCCAAGGAAAGGAAGGAGCTCTTAACTAGAAAAGACTGTGAAGCTTTTGTTGTTGTTATTGTTTGTTTGCCTGGCATTGTTTGCTTGGATGGATTCAAACTAATATAACTACAAATAGTCTTCCTGAAACAAGAAAAAGAATAAATGCCTTTCCATGTGAAGTACAGATACAATATTTTACTTATTCATCTGTGCATGAGACTGTGTATGTGAATGTGTACATGAGTGAACGTTCCCATGAAAGCCAGAAGAGGTTGTCAGACCCCACGCCTAGTGGCTAGACTTATGTATATTTGTGAGCTTACTGACATGCGTGCTAGAAATTGAACTCAGATCCTCTGGAAGAGCAATATGTGCTTTTAACTGCTCATCCATCTCTCCAGCCTGTAGCTATGAGTTTTAAAAAATGCCTTTGTCCTGTGGCTAGTTGCTGAAGTAACAGATTTAGAACCCACGGATATGAGGGCCAACTTCTGCTGACTACAGTGCTACCAATGCCTGAGGCTTCCCTCATAATAATCAGAAAAGAAACGCTCAGGGTTACTATAGTATAGTTTTGAGTCTTCACACCAAATAGACCCTTGATCTATCATAGAGAAGATCTTTAACACTGAAAGATAATGCCTAGTACCAGTTACAAGCAATGACTTGGTAGTAGATAAATGGAGAGTTTACAATATACACAACATTCATGTTAGGGTTCTTACATGTATGTTTCTTTGGTAGATCTCATATTCTTACTAATACCTGAAACAGAATAGGTAATAACATTTTACTGCAAAGGTAAGGAAAATCAATGACACGAGCTAAAATCATGATACAAAACCAAAAGCATACATTATTTCAGCAATTCTCAGTGTCTCTGAAAGTCACGGAGAAAACACCCCTCTCCCATCTCTACTAGCCGCAAGCTTTTTGCTTGCTTATTTTGTTTATTTTTAATGGTTAGCAATTCACATGAGCCATTATTAAAACACAATAGCAGAAAGATCAGTTCTACAAACATGAATGAATCTATATGCTACTAATACTGAAATAGCATTCATCCTGAAGAGCATTTCCTGTCCAATCTATTAGAAAGTAACATGATGTTCTTCATCTTCCTGCTTTTATTTCATTTCATTTTGTTTTTAGTAGTTAATCTAGCTGATATTGACTACCTTTTAATTACCAGTTGGTCATTTGTATTTCTTTTGACAAGTGTCTATTTGGATGATTCATTTACTTTCATTGGATTATTGTTTCTTGATGTTGTATTTTCGGAGTTGTTTATATCTTCTTGATAATACTCTGGTGGAAAATGGATGGAACTGGAAGACACTGTGTTAAGTAAAATAAGACAGGCATGAATAAACAAGGTCTTTGGGTTCTCTGTTATATGTAAAAATCAGAGACAGGAAAACAGTGACCTGAAGGTACAATAGTGTTTACTACAAACTGAGAATGGAGATAAGAAGGATACATTAGGGCAAGCTGGATTCAATCAGTGTATACTATGCACATGGCTTTCAAGATCACACTGTCCTCTGTTAATATGAATTACTGATACATATTCATCCAAAATAAAATTAAATGCATTAAGGCATCTTAAAATATTTATTAAAAGTTTCTGTGCCAAGTGCATATTGCTGTGTAAAAAAACAACACTAAAATCCATGTCTTAATATATCAACTTTATAATAACTCATTGTGAGGATTACTTTCAGATTTTTCAACTGCATTTTGTGTTGGCCAGGTCAATGAAACGGCCTCATTCACAGAAGTAGTGATGGTCTTGTTCTTGTTGGAGAGCTCATACAAAGCTTATGGTTTAAGGACCTCAGATTTCCTGCATGTGTTTCTCTGCAAGGGTCTTTTCTAGCTTTCTCATATTGTGATGGTGTAGTGGATTGGAAGAGAATGCCCCCATAGGCTCCTACATTTGAGCGCTTAGTCCCTAGTTAGTGGAAAGGGGTTAGAAGGCATGGCTCTGTTGGAAGGGGTGTGTCACTGGGGGGTAGGCTCAGAGGTTTCAAAAATCCATGCCAGCCACCACTAAAACCTCTTGCTCCTGGATCAGATGTAAGTGCTCAGTTACTGCTCCAGCATGATGCTGCCTGTCTGTTGCCATGTTTCCTGCCATGGTGGCCATGGACTCATCCCCTAAAACTATAAGCGAGCCCACAATTGGATGCTTCCATTTATAAGCTGCCTTGGTCAGTGGTGTCGTTCTTCTGAGCAATAGAAAAACAACTAAGACAAATTATAGATCCCTCAAATTTAACTTCAGAAGATATGTTTTCATTCCTGTTATATTCTTTTAGTCAAAATAGAACAAAGCCACACAAAATCAGTTCTTAATAGAAGACAGTAATCCCACATTATAAAAGAGTATGTGAACTGGAAAATACTGTTTCAGCCAGATTTTCAAATATTTCTTACATTGCACAATGCAACTGAGTTGGTACAGTCCTTGTATAGCATACAAAAGCCCTAGGTTTGACCCCCAGCACCTCATAGAACCTATGGTGGTATTGCATGCCAGTACCCAGCATTTTGGCTCAAGGTCATCCTTAGCTATATACTGAGTGAAAGGCCAGCATGGACTACCTAAGACCCTGTCTCAAATATGTATGCTAAGACATATATGTATGGAAAAGATACTAAACAATCTTTCCTAGTTTTTCTTTGCTGCACACTTTCTCATTCAGATTTTTCAACTTCACATAGTGGAGGCATTTTGCTTTTATTAGGGTTAGAGTTAAGACAGGATGTCACTATACAGCACAGCTCACCTGGAACGTATTATGTAGCCCAGGCTGGCTTTGAATTCTATGGGTGGTCCTCCAGCCTCAGCTTCCATAGAGCTGAGATTACAAGAGTGAGCCAGCATGCTTAACTAAGAATTTATAGTCAAGCCACATAGACAGAATGGATGATAGTGTTTTAAATGCATAATGTGTTTTGATGTTAATTCAGAAAGTATGCCAGTGAAATCATTCATGGGGAATAGGAGCAGAAAATATCCACCTGAGGATTTTAGAGAATTCAAGGAGAAATTGGGATGCTATTTATTAAAATAGCCTATAGTTTCAGGTTATTTCATAAACTGGAGCTCAAATTTCATAGTGTCTTTAGGCCAGGCACCATTCTGAATATCTTACATTCATTATTTCATTTAATGATCACAATAGACAGAGATCTATTTTATTGTCTTCATTTTATAGTGAGGAACTAGGGTCTAGAAAGGTTAATTTGCTCAACAATAGCTATTAAATAGTCAGACTTGGTCTTAAATTCAGGCATATCCAATTCTAAAACCTCTGTTATGGCTACTATGCCCTTGTTACTTTAAAGGGTATCTCCATAGGACCAGCCTACCAGGAAGCCAGAAGAGGGGCCTCCAGGGCACAGGTAGTTCTTGCTAGTGTCTGTGTGCAGTCAAGATTTGTATTCTATAGTGAAGCCTAGAGTAAGGAATACCGGCAGGGATTCTACAGGATACCAAATACCAGGCTTATCAGAAAACATTCAAAAGAGTTTTGATGAGACTATGATCAAACATAAACTAACTATATAACATTGTATGGATTATCTAAAAAGAAATCAGACTAAAGTCAAAGACTCAAGTGGGACAATATAAGTGATGCAAGTCAGTAATATGGCTCAGGGAGTATAGGCACTTGCTACCAACCCTGATGATGTGAGATTAACCCCCGAGCTTATGTGTTGGAAGGAGAGCACCAACTCCCATAAGTTATCCTGTGACCTTCAAATACATTCTGCGGTACATGCTCACCACTTCCAAACACAAAAATAAATACAAAAAGATTAAACCTAGAATATGTATTCAATTTGCTGATGATATATTTCTATTATGGGAACTTGGAGCTTTCCAGAAGCACATTCTAAAAGTGAAAAATACAAAACCAAAGATTATCTGTACTGAGGCATATGGCAGAGACAGATTCCTGTAGACACTGCTCATAGGACAACAGTTTCAGAAGTTTATTGAAAATCTATTTTCTTCCAGAAGGCAAGGAGTAAAGTCCCATGTAACTACAAATGGAAAGCTAGTTGGTTTAGATAGGATGAGGCCTTGCTTTTGAATCAGACATGGTGTGTGTGTGTGTGTGTGTGTGTGTGTGTGTGTGTGGTCTATTCTTGGTTATCAACTCAAGTAATTAGCTAAATTAAGTAAAACCCAGGCAGCTGGGTACACCATGAGGGATTTTTTTCTTAATTAAATCATTTGTAGTAGAAAGACCTACTTTTAATCCGTATCTTTGGAACTGGGATGATCCAACTGTAATCTAGGCCACACCTTCTTCTGGTAGCTTAAAGAATGGACACAGAAGAAGAAGCTTGCTCTATTTGCCTGCTTGTTGTCCCTCTCACTGCCAATCCATCCCTTCACTGGAATTAAAGCTTACATCTTCATTATTCTGGCCTAAACTAAAGACCAGCTGAGAGATATCTAGTCTTGTGCACTGAATAACTACTGGATTCTTGGATCTTCTGTTAGTAGATAGCCATTGTTGGACTAGCTGGACCACAGCTTGTAACTTTTTGTAACAAATAGCCCTTTTATATGTTCATTCTACAAGTTCTGTGCCTTTAGAGAACCTTGAATAATACATGTGGATATGAATATGGGTAGAGAGATAGATGCTATTTTAAAAGCATAGTAAAGATGGAAATGGCAAAGACGGTGGATCTGGGAGAGTTTAGGAGGAGACGCAGTAAATATGATTAAATATGCATGTATAAAAGTCTCAAAGAATTAATAAAATACCATTGTTTTTATAAGAGAGAAATAATAGTACTTACTTTCCAGGACAGTTGTAATAAAGGGGACATCTGTATTTGAAAACAACAGGTAGGGCTGGAGGTATAGATCAGTCCTAAACCCTAGTCCTAACCCTAACCAGATCAGAAGATCAAGTTCATCCTCAGGTAATAGTAGATTCAAGGCCAGTCTGGGCTACACAAGACCTTGTCTCAAAAAACTATAAGACATAGCAGGGAGTGAACAAATGTTTATTTCATATTTGCATCTGCTTATCAGGTGTCAAGTATTATTCTAAGAATTTTTAAAGCCTTAGTTTAATTTTATATGTATAACTGGGTTTTCCCTGATGTATATATGTATGCCATGTATGTGCATGGTACCCACAGAAATCAAAAGAGGGAACTAGATTCCCTGGAACTCAAATTATATATAGTTGTGAGCAGTCCTATGGGTGCTAGGAATTAAACCTAGCATTTTACAAATTTTAACTTACTTAATCATAATAATTCTATGGGTACGAGTAAGATTCTTATTATTATTTTCATTGCACAAATGTAAAATGTGAGGAACAGTGTAGTTAGACCCCTTATTCACAGTTGCATAGCAGCAGGAGTAGCAACATTGGTAACCTAGAGCTGGCAATTTAGCTTATCGGGTAGACACTTTCTGCCAAACCCGATGACCTAAGTTTTATCATTAACACACACCTAGTAAAAGTAGAGAATTGACTCCCACAGGTTGTCCTCTGACTCCCACAAGCATGTTATGGTACACACACACACACACACACACACACACACACGCACACACACACGCACACGCATGTACACAGAGGCACACGTGCACGTGCACGCGCACATACACAGATACACATGCATACAAACACTCACACAAATGTAAAAACGCTAAAATCTTTATATATTTGATTGTTTTACAACTTTGAGCTATACCATGGTTGACAAGGGCAGAAAAAGAAAATGTATTTTACTTTTATTCATTTATAGCATATGATATTTTTGCACTGAAGTAACTAGTCATACCTGTTGAACATTTTTGTTGTTTATTTATAAAATATTTTCTATATAACTGGATCTGCCTGTTATCAGAATATGCTCCTTGATATTTTTTCTTTGTTTGTGGATGTCTTTGAATTTTCTTTTTAGATTCATTTTATATAGTGCTGGAGAAATGGCTTAGTGGTTAAGAGCACTTGCTGCTCTTGCAGAGGACCTGATTTAGATTCCCAGCACCCACATAGTGGCTTATAACCTTGTATAACTTCAGCCCCAGGGGACCTGATGCCCTCTTTTGGCCTCTGCTTGTAATGGTACACACAAGGTACAAAGATAAACATGCAGACAAAACCCTATACACATAAATAATTTTTTTAAATATTGATTGTAGTTATTTACTTATTTATTCATTCATTCATTCATTAATGGTGTGTAGCATGTATCATGTGTATGCAGATGACTTCAGAATCTAGAAAAGTTTGTCAGATTCCATGTATCTCAAGCTTACAGGCAGTAGGGAGCTACCTGATATGGATGCTGGAAACCAAACTCTGACCCTGTGAAAGACCAGTAAATTTTCTTAACGCACCATCTCTCTAGCCTCCCTTTTTAAATTCTCTTAGTTTCTTCTCTGTGTGTGAGAGAGAGGATGGTAGTGGTGGCGGTGCCATGACATTAAAGATAGAATTCAGGCATGCTAAGTATGTGTTCTACCATTGAGCTACATCCTAAGCTCTTTATTGTCTTTGGGATACTCCAGCTTAATGTGATGCACTCTTATTAAATAAACTTTACAAATGATTTGCTCTTCTTAGTCTACAGGTGAACTTTTCCTGGCTGGAAGTCAAAATGATATTCTATATTTTCTTCTAGAAGGTCTATGAATATATATTTTGCACTTAAATATGATTTATTCAATGATTTCTGTCATGTGTTTTGAACATGTGTAGAAGCTTTTTTATTTAATTTTTTATGGAACTCTAGCCACATCAGGTGCAAATTCCATCATCTTCCATGCACTGCATTAGCTAACGACTCTGTCAATATTCAGATGCCCTATTTAGACTGATTTAGTTTTAGAATTTCACTGACCAATAGGCTTTTAATTTTTTTCCTTTACATTGTTGTTTAGTATGATTCTTGATTATCTGGACCTATGGTCTTGAAAGTGTTTGGTTTTTATTTTAATTTTGATTTTGTTATTCTATAAGGTTGCTAATTGACTTGTCAGCATTAAAAGTAATAACCAAAACAAAACCTGAATCTAGGCAGTCTAGCCTGAAAGTGTTCACTTGTAACTACAATGTTTCTTAACTATCACACCAGGCTAGAATTTCTAAGTTCTTTTATTACTTAAAACTTCTGGTTCTTTTGAGTATGAGAATTTTCCTCCACGCCTCCCCCACTAAATGTAAAAGTCATGGGGTAGGGGTGTAGATCAGTTAGTAGATTACTTCCTAGTACACATGAAGCCACGAGTTCTTCCTTAGTACATGGTGGCATATGCCTGGAACCCTGGCACCCAGGAGATGGAGGCAGGAGGAACAGGAATTCAAAGTCATTCTCAGCTACATAGAGAATTCAAGGCCAGCCTAGGATATGTGAGGACCTAGTCTCAGAAGAAAATCATGAAAAAAAAATAACATCTGTACAATATTTTCATGTAAAAATATCATGTGATTAAACAAACAATATTCCAAAAAGACAAAACATGGTAGGTACCTTACCTCTAGAGTTAACTTTGCTAGTTACCAAGGCTAACTAAAAGAGGGTTGTATCCCTGAGCCTCACCTCAGAGGGATGCACAAATGCATCTTTAACCCATATATCCTCTTCTTGTCAGAAGACTGGGGCAAGGATATATTTTTCTGGAGCAAAGAGCATTATCTCCAAGGGTGGGATAAAACAGGTGGTTTGCCAATATTCTGACTGTCTGTGTAATGTCAGTACAGAGAGGCTAGAAGATCACAATATATGACTTTAGCTGTCTGTACATCTCCTGATGCACTTTCCGGGAAGAGAAGAAAATGTCAGTGTCCCTTCACTCTTGTGGGAGTATGAAGATCAGAGGACAACTTTTGGCACATGGTTCTCTCCTCCCATCACATAGGTGCCAGGAATCAAACTCAGGTCATCATCCTTAATCTGATGAGCCATTTATCTGACTTTCTAGAGCAAGAGATCAGGACTAGGTCTGCCTATCCTGGGCCCAGAAACAAGAGAAACAGATAGGAACAAATTTACATTAATAATAATGATATGTATTTGCTAATTATCTATAAATCTCAGAAACAAGGTGGACCACATGACAGGGGGACAAGAGTAATCTCTAAAATGATTGACTGCTTTTGTTCATATTCTCTATGAAGTGTACTAGCTGGAGATAGCATGGGAAAGCAAATTTTATAATGCTATTTATCTGTTTTCACAGATTGCTGGCTCTTTTAAGAAAGTGGAGCTTAAATATTCAATTTTGTATCTGCACATAGGTATTTGCCGACACACACACACACACATACACACACACACACACACACACACACATTTTGTTACTAATGGTGTTTTAGTTTGGTTTGGTTTTGGTATGGGGTTTCACTGTGCATGCCTCCCTCGCGAGCCTGAAACCCACTAGGCAGACCAGGAAAACCATAAACACAGTAGTTTTCATGCTGGGCCTTTCCCTGTGTGACTCCATCTTATGAAACAGCAGTTTGTACTGTTTTGAGAACAAATGCTGAAGCAGAATATTGCTTGTGCAAATAAATGACCACCATCTGTCCAGCACAAACCACTAGGCTCAAACTGACAAAGAACTTAGTTATATACACAAATGAAGTTGTACCACTTATCAACCAATCATATTAAATTTATCAGACATGCTAAACCAATCAATGATACAACCTCTCTCTTCAAACAGTCTTATAAAGGGAGGGACATCTAAAACAAGAATTGATTAGCATTCACTGACCTGTCTGTCATCAGCCCATCCAGTGCATGTGCCAACTCTGTCCCTGGGGCTTCAGCTTGACACATCCCTTCTTGCTGTGGCCTCTGCTCTAGACCAGTAAATGTGGAACCAGTTCTATACTGTGAATAAACTCTGCCAGTGGATTCTTTAGGTTAACTTTCTTAAAAATTCTTTTTATTTTTAAAAAATTTATTTTCCAGGTCTCCCCTTCGGAAACCCTCTATCCCATCCCTCCTCCCCCTGCCACTATGGGGGTATTCCTCCACCCACCCACCCATCCACTCTTGTCTTCCCTCCTTGACATTCCCTTCTACTGGGGGATCTAACACCCTCAGGCCCAAGGGCCTCTCCTCCCACTGATGTCTAACAAGACCTTCCTTTGCCTCCATGTGTATTCTTTGGTTGGTGGATCAATCTCCAGGAGTATTGAGGGGTCAGGCCAGTGGACACTGTTGCTCCCTCCCCATGGGGCTGCAAACTGCCTCAGCTCCTTCAGTCCCTTCTCCAACACCTCTATCTGGGACCCCACACTCAGTCCAATGGTAACTTTTTTTTTTTTTTTTGTGACCACCTGCACACTCCCTGCATCTGTCCCAGCTCTCTACCTTCAGTATTTGAACTCCAGAGGCACCTTAACTTTTTCTTAGGCTGTCTCAACTGTATATCATGCTCTAAAATGAAATGTATGATCCAAGAGTAAACACATGTGTATTTTAAATGCGCTCAGTAGGGTCTCCCTCCTTCTCTCTCTCTCCCCCCCCCGGAGTGTGCGTGTGCGTGTTTGTGTGTGTGTGTGTGTGTGTGTATGTGTTTGTGAAAATATTAAAGAAAAAGATGTCATGAATTTGAGAGGAACTAGGGAGGACACAGTGAGGGTTATTGAAGAGGGAAAGGGAAAGGTGGAAATGATATCAATATAGTATTGATGTATGAATTCCCCCATCAAAAAGAGTCCAAATTGCATAGAGATTTTTAAAGGAATTGGAATACATGTGACATAAAAGGAAGACTAGTTAAAATTGAGAAGGTGCCTAGATGACTAGTTGAGAACAAGGAAGGCAGGGCAGTCAGGGAGAGTACCTTGGGAGGAAGACCAACAGAAACAAAGTATGTATAAAACTGCCATTAAGAACCCCATTACTTTTTATGCTAATTAAAGGCAAGCAAATATAAAAATGAAAATCATTAAGTAAGATAGGAATAAAAGAACTTATGATTGTCAAGGGTCGTGATTACCAAGCTAAATCCAAATTATTTGGTAAATTAGAGCCAAAGACATTTTTATAGTCTGTGAGTTCATTGATATTCATTAAACTGTAACGTTTCACAAACACAAATGTACCAGTCAATGTTTCCAGCATATCTCACTCCTGACACCTTTTTCAATCTCTCAAGGAACCTCATTAGCATTTTTCCTAGTTGCTATGTCATCTTCTATTCCCACTAACAGTTACAGCATCACCATAGGAAATCAAAACCACTATCAGCTCAATCTACAGAAACAGCCAGGAAGCCTGCAGGACAGCTCGGCAGGTAAACACACTTACTGTTAAGCCTAATGATGAGTTTGACTCCTAGAACACACATGATAGAAGAGAATTGATGCCTATGTGGTGGAAGTAAATAACTGATTCCTGCAAGGTATCTTCTGACCTCCATACCTCACCTGTGTGTCCCCCATACATACGTGCTGTTAAGCACACACCCCCAAATGCTTTCTGATTAAATTGAAGGCCCACTTCGCAAGATGCGCCCTATGTCTGATATCATCTGTGTTGAGGATCTGTGGCTTGATAGGTCATAAGCTCTAGCTAAATCAGTTCTTCCCAAGCTGCCTAACGCTGTGACCTCATGTTGTGGTAACCCAAACCAGAAAATTATTTTTGTTGTCACTTCATTACAGTAATTATACTACTACTATGAATTGCAATGTAAATATTTGTGGATTCTGATGGTTTTAAGCAACCCCTGTGAAAGGGTCATTTAACTCCTAAAGGGGTTGTGATCCACAGGTCGAGAACCACTGTGCTAAATGGCTATAGTACCTAAATGACTCCTGATGATTACCATTCTTGCCACAGATTAGTACATTTTTCAATCTTCATTAGAAAACTTCCATTTTCAGTAAATAGCAACAAACACAGAAATTCACAACTGGTCATAATCCAAAGAACAAGAGAGCATGGGGGGGCTCAGCTTTAAATAGGACATTTATCATAATTTATATCATACTCCTTCTCCTTGAGGTTCACAGATCATTCCAGCTGAGAGAGTGTAGAGATACTAAGAGCAAAAAGTGGTGGGTGTCATCATCTGTGTTAGTCAGGTGCTGGCAGAGCCTCTCGGGGGACAGCCATGCCAGGCTCCTGTCAGCAAGCCCTTCTTGGCATCAGCAATAGTACTGGGACCAATACAGATGTGGATGCTTGCAGCCAACCATTAGACTTAGCATGGGGTCCCCAATGGCGGAGTTAGAAACAGGACTGAAGGAGCTGAAGGGGTTTGCAACTCCATAGGAAGAACAACAATATCAACCAACCAGACCCCCCCCCCAGAGCTCCCAGGGACTAAGCCACCAACCCAGGAGTACACATGGAGGGACCCATGGCTTCAGCTGTATATGTAGCAGAGGATGGCCTTGTCAGGCATCAATGGGAGAAGAGGCTGTTAGTCCTGTGGAGGCTCAATGATCCAGGGTAGGGGAATGCCAGGGCGGTGAGGTGGGAGTGGGTGAGTGAGTGTGAGAGCACCATTATAGAGGCAAAGGGGAGGGGGTGACAGGGTGTCTGGGATGGGGTGTTTGTGGAGGGTAAAACTGAATTGGAAATGAATAAAATAATAAAAAACAAAAAAAAGAAGTGATGAGTGACTAGAAAGCAGTGTTTCTCTAGACAAAACAGTGCAATCGTAGATATGAATTGACAGCTATTAGGACAGCATGCACAACACCTGCAGAAGCTCACTGGTAGAGGAACTGGCAATTGATAGCTGCTGGGAGTGGCAGAGTTAGCTTTACTTAACATGTGACCCCTGGTAGGTCAACCATGCTCAAGGGCATGCTCCCCACCTGAGAGTATCTTAGCAGCGCAAATTGGACTCAGTGGGAAGGAGATGGTGTAATTATATTTTGATTAACATTTTAAAATATTTTTAAAAGAGAGAACATGAAGTTGGGTGGTAGGGAGGTGGAGGTGAATCTGGGAGGAGTTGCAGGGGTAAGTATGACCAAAATACATCGTATAAAAATCTCAGAATTTATAAAAATATTATTAAGAATGTGGCTCCGTGGGATTATAGGTAGGTGCCACCACACCTGCCAGTATGGCTGAGATTTCACCCTTGAATACAGACATTAAGACAATTTCTTGGGCTAGAGATAAAATGGCTGCAGCCTTGTAAATGAGAAGCATCTGCCATCAAAACTGATCATGTATTCTGAGGAGAGGGCAAGTATGGAGAACCAATAAAGGAGTGATAGATCTGCTACAAGTACACGGAAGTCAAAAGGCCGTGTAGAATGTCCCCTAGTGGCATGTCAGGTGACGATGTGTGTCAGCAAAGATGAGAGAGGCTTCATATGTCTTCATACAGTGCCTGTGAACATCTGAATGGTTAGTAGCCTGACATTCCCTGGAAAAAAAAAAAAAGAAGCAAACCCGAGATGACCACCAGCCTGGCGGGCTCCTAGGGTGAGAAGCAAGCCAGAGGCTAGAAGAACCCTGCCTAGGACCTAGGGCTCCATGAGAGAGTGAGTTCAAAACAGATGACCCTCACATGGAGTCACTGTGGCAGGCCCAAGCAGGGAGTGAATGAGAGGACCACCAGACTGGCACCATGTGGCCCAGACAGGGAACATCCCTGAGATGACCACCAGTCCAGCACTGCACAGGCCTGGGTGGGGGCACAGACTATGCCCCTGAGATGACCCCTGCCTAGTTCCATAATGCACAAGTGGGGGATCTTACTCCTGAGACCACTCCTGAGATGAACCCAGATACTCAGGACACAGGGCACCACTAAGAGGAGCAAGTAAGTGGTGGAGAATCGGAAGAAAAAAGAAACAGAAAGATTTGTGCGCAATGAAGAAAGGAAACTGGAGACACGAGGGTAGTGAGGAACAGCCTGATGTGAGTAGCCAGTGATGCCACCTGAGATCTTGGTGGGATCCTGGCCAATGCTTCCACTAGGGGCCACCCCTGGCTCCATGGTCCTGCAGCAGCAGGGTCTGTTACAACCAAAGGCCAGGTGAACTTCCTAGTCTGGGCTACTGCCTGGGGACATGTTGATGTCTGAGGGCTCTGCAGAACTGACTCCACCTGTCCAGCTGCATGTCTGCCTCACTACTGGGGTGCCTGAGTGCCGCCAGGAAGCTGCTCAGGGGAAGCAAAATACAGTCCGTAATAGGGGTCCTAGTCAGAACAGGGGTCTACAGGCATTTAAGTGCCAGGCAGGAAGGGGATGGCTGAGCCCAGGAGCAGGAAGGGGTAGAATCCAGTTTGGTTCCAAGCGACTGTCGAGAGTACAGAGAGGCTGGAAGAGAGAAGACCTTCTCCAGGAGATTTAGGCGAAGGCTCTTTAAGATGAAGGCCTAGACCCCCAGCCCCCACCCCCAGGCAATCCTTGATGAAGGAGATGTCCTTGCCTATCCAAACTGTTATTTGATGGTGGATGTAAATGTATATACCTTATTCAGGGTAAACCAGGAATTAAATACCTTTTGTGGGAAGGAATGCCTAGGAAGGGAAGCTCATTGGCTGAACACTCAGGGCCTATCTAGATACCTCATTAGCATGGAGAACTCCAGGTTTTTATGCTATATGACAGATTGTCATGGTCCTCTCAGTAGGGTATCATGGTGACATGTTCCAGATCAGATAGTTTGACAGGAGCTGGCCTGTCAATTCTGAGATTCCCCAGGGTTTGAGCCTGCTCAGCCTCACCAGTTCTTTGATCTGGTGTCATGGTTTAATTCGACTTGCTTCGTACCCATCCATCACCATCACTTGGGCATCCTGGGAGAGCTGGCCCTAGGGGTGTGAGAACAGGAGAGCTGACCCCACCCCTAGCCAGCTGCAGATCTTTGCAGGTGAGCTGGCTCCAAGGGTATTAGCATGGAAAAGCTGGGCCCTGCCACTCATCTCCTATGTGGTCACATAGACAAGGGAGAGGGAGATACCCTCCTCCCCATCTTGTTCTGTACCACTTGTGGCAAGTGGGAGACCTAGCCTTGAGGTCATTCATGAGAGCAAGAGAGCTGACTCTACCCATCACCAGCTACAGCACTCAGGAGAGTGAGCTGCACATCCCCTGGGGCAGCATAGTAGAGCTGATTCTGATGGCTCAGCTAGGTCCCAGGGGCGTGAGGGTGGAAGAGCTGGCCCTGACACTGGTCTGCCATTCAGTGACATGGGAGAGGAAGATATGACCTCCCTCTACTCCCTTGCCACCTACAGCAGGCAGGAGAGCTGGCCCCAAGGTCATCAGAGCAAGAGGGCTATCCCTGATCCTCACCTACTGCAGCACTCAGGAGAGCCAGCCCTGGAACGTACCTGAGCAGCACAGTAGAGGTTGTGGGACAGTGGACCATGCCAGGAAACTTGCTAAGGTTGAGTAGTTGGCAGCCTAGAAACCCAGAGGGGATGGCAAGAGTTTTATCTGCTTATGACCAGGCCTCTGTCATGTGACCACACTCTTTACATTGGAACGTGACACATGGTCACATAGACCAGAACAGAGTTCTCCATGCTAATAAGGTATCTAAAGGTCCTGAGGGTTTAGCCAATAAACTTTTCTTCCTGGACACTACCTCTTGCAAAAGGTATTTGATCTCTGCTCTACCCTGAGAAGGTGGTATGTATCTATTTTCCACAATGAACAATCAATAAACAGTTGATCTGTTTATCAAGAATCACCATGGGAAGCATAGAGAAAGCCTTCATCTACCACCTAAAGTCTCCCTCAGAAGGCCCCTCCATGCTCCCAGACTCTTTACCACTGAACTAAGCCAGGGGCCCTATCCCCCACTCCCACCCCCTGGCCTGTCCTCAGTCCACACAGGCCTCCTCCATTATTGGCTTCTCTGAAACTTCCAACAGTTTCTGGATGTCTAGGAGTCTGAGAACCTCCTGCCCTGGCCTCATCACAGGCCTGTGGACCCCTGACCCTCCATTCCTGACTCTTCTGCAAAGTTTCTGACACCCTGGAGTTAGGGAACTCCAGCTTCAGCCTCCCATATCTTAGGCTATGTTTACCACCCCCTGAGTGGTGTATTGGCACTTCCCTCAAGCCTAGCATCCAATGGTGAAGCAGGATACATACAGTCTAGCATCTCTGCATTTTGCCTGCCCAGCAGAGTTCCCACACCCCAGTGGTGGGGTGAAGCACAGAACCACAGAGCTGGCCCTGGATATGAGGTTTGCTGGTGAACTGGCCCTGAAGGCATGCATGTAGTAGAGCTGGCCCTGCCACTTATCTGCTGTGTGGTAGCTCAGATGAGGAAGAGATCTCCTCCCCTCCCTTTTGCCCTAGCTACTTGTAGCAGGCAGGAAAGCTGGCCCTGAAGAAATCATAAGAGCAGGAGAGCAGGCCTTGCACCTCACCTGGGCATCACAGCAGAGTTGACCCCTATGGCAGAGGTGTGGGTGAGCCAACCCAAAGGTGTGAGTGTGAGAGAGCTGGCCCTGGGGTCATGAGAGTAGGAGAGCTGACCCTGCCCCTCACTGGCTGCAGTACTTGGGAGAGCGAGCCCTGCATCTCACCTGGGTAGCACAGTGGAGCTGGTCCTGGACATGGAGGTTGCAGGAGAGCACAGGAGAGCTGGCCCTGCCTCTGTCTGCTGAGTGGTGGCTCTGATGATGGAAAAATACCCTCCCATCTTCCCTCATGTCTTGCCACCCATGGCAGGCAGGAAAGCTGGCCCTCGGGTGATGAGGGAGAGAGAACTAACTATGCCCATCATTGGCTGTAACACTTGGGAAAGTGGGTCAGGGTAGAGCTGCTCCTGGTTGTGGGAGTTGTAGGTGACCAGCCCAAGGCCATGATCCAGGGATTTGAATTGGTCCACCCCTAGGTCTACTCCATTGACGAACTTCTGGAGTGCATGAAGGGGCTGGTCCTACAGATCCAAAACTACAGGATCTCCATGACACAAGACAACAACAGGATATCTGAGAAGAGTCACTGTAAGGTTCCAGTATTCATTGTGTAGCAGAAGCTAGAGGCCTGGTACCACACCAAGGAGTCACTGCAATGCTCAAAGAAGTGTGGACAAAAGAGAATACGGTGGGACACACTGTGACTCACTGCAGCTTCCACAATGAGATGTTTTTCTCTGTTGGTGGCGTGGAAGGTTGCAAGGGTGGAGGGTGGGTGTAGGGGGAGAGGAGTGGGATTGGGGTACAGGATGTGAAATTCATAAAGAACCAATAAAAAAGGCCATGTTGAGAAAACTAGGAAATAATTTACAGCTTCAATCCTAGCTTGGAGGTGGGGGGCAGAAATCTCAAACACGAGGCAAGTAAAGCAGGTTTGATGGCACCCAACTGGCAGTCCTAGCTACAGGACTAACATGCAGTTCTCACTGGCCTTAAATCAAGTAGGTGGGAAATCAATATGGGGGTTGGGGAATACAGCTTAGTTGGCAAAATTCTTACCTAGAATGCATAGAGCTTGATTTCAACACCACATAAATGAGATATGGTGCTGCACTTGGAAGATGGAGGGAGAAGAATCAGGAGTTCAAGGTCATCCTTAGTTACATATCAAGTTTGAGGCCAGTCTGGGCTATATGAGACCCTGTCTCAAAAATTAAAAATAATTTTTTCTTTCCTTTTTTCTTCCTATATCTTAGAGTGCAATAGCCACATGCAAACTGTTTGAAACTAAGCTAGTATGTGAAACTAAAACCAAGGAAAATCCAAGTCAGGAGCCTGATGATACCCTGCCACACTGTCTAGGTGAGAGACAGACGGGAGAGGTGGCCATCAAGTAGCAAAGGTAAAATGTGAACCTGTTTACTCTGCACGTAAGAGAAAACGTTCTTATCCTCCTTCTCAAATCTGTATTGTTTTGCTTTAAATGGTGATTTCTATTTCCATCCATGTTTCTAAAATGACATAATTTCATTTTTTAATGGCTAAATAATAGTCTATTATGAATAGCACAATTACTATATCTGCCCACCTGTTGATGGACATCTAAGGTAGTTCTGTGTCTTGGACATTAAATACAGTCCCAGGAGTGTTATAGCACATGGCAGCTCTAGCTCTAATTCTTTGAGAAACATCTGAGCTGATTTCTTTCTTTCTTTCTTTCCTTCCTTCTTTCTTTCTTTTCTTTTTTTTTTCTTTCTTTTTTTTTCTTTTTTTTCGGTTTTTCGAGATAGGGTTTCTCTGTACAGCCCTGGCTGTCCTGGAACTCACTCTGTAGACCAGGCTGGCCTCGAACTCAGAAATCCGCCTGCCTCTGCCTCCCGAGTGCTGGGATTAAAGGTGTGCGCCACCACTGCCCGGCCTGAGCTGATTTCTACATCCTGCACTAATTTACCTTTCCATCAGCCTTCAGCCAGTCTAAGTCCTTTGCATTTTCTCATGACTGTTATGATCAATTTATTAATTTAAGAGTAAAGCTAATTAACCTTCAGTATACCAATTCCATAGACTCATTTTCTGAGTATTGGTACCATAACAATAGTAAGTATTCCAATACATGAACACAGGCTATATTAAATTTCATTAGAGGCTTCTTTAATTTCATGCAACAATGTCTTAAAATTTTTCAGTATAAAAGTTTCAAGCTCATTTCTTGGGTTTATTCTTAGGTATTTTATTCTTTTCATGCTACTATAAGTACTAATTTTTATTTAAAATTTAAGATATTTTAATTAAAATTTAATTATATTAATTAACCCTCTCTCCAAATCCTTCCACGTCACATCCCCTTTTCCCCTTAAATTTATGGTCTGTTTTTCTTCAATTATTATTGGTGTGTGTGTGCGCTTGTGTGTGTGCGTATATGTGTGCGTGTGCATGTGCGTGTGTGTGTGTGTGTGTGTGTGTGTCTATTTGGGGGTAAACACTTGTGAGTGCAGTTGTCCATGATAGCCAGAAGAAGGTGTCAGATTCCCCGGGTCTGGAGTTATAACCTACAGGTCATTGTGAGCCACTCCTTGTGAGTACTGGAAACTGAATTTGGGGCCTGTGGAAGAGAAGTACATGTTTTTAGCCACTGAGACATCTCTCTCTAGACACACACACACACACACACACACACACACTGTGTGTCTCTGTCTCTCTCTCTGTCTCTGTCTCTCTCTCTCTCATTTCATTTCCTAGAAACCTGGTGATTATAATGTGACAATTCTAGAAATCCAATTCTCCTGTTGGGTTAATTATTCTCTCTGTTTCTTACTTATTATTGCTGCTGTTTGTTTGGTTAAAGGCTTTGCAAAAATGACTTCGGGTAAGGCTGTAATCTTCATTGTGTGAGGCCACTCAAGTTTCTGCCTGTTTAGCTTCACCATCAGCTAATGTTTAATACCCTCAAGTAGCAAAGCTCCCAGGCTATCAATTTTTTTACTGTGTTCTGGGAGATTACTTCAGTGCTTAGACACACAGTTTACAACTCTGACTCAAGGTCAGCCAGAGACAAAAGATTGAGCTATCAGGAGTCCACATAGTTCTGAATCAATGAGTGGAATTCTCTGTCTCAAGAATATACTGAGACATCTCAAGTGCCCCTCTGTTGATCTCCTTTCCCCAGTTTAAGTTTGGACTTTGCCTCTTAGTCCCAACTGTGAACACCAACTCAGACTAGATGGCCACTTAATTTTCTTCCATAAATAATCCAGGGATAAGTGAGCACACACATACAAACACCACACAAACACATATCACACACACACAGAGAGAGAGAGAGAGAGAAAGAGAGAGAGAGAGAGAGAGAGAGACAGAGACAGAGAGACAGAGAGAGACAGAGAGAGAGAGAGATGCAAACACTCACAAAGGCTATTTTCCTACTATACCTAAGTGAGAACCTGGCGTTAACACCTCTTCCTACATCAACTTTTCCCAGTGAAGTTTGATAGTGTACTGTGACCCAGCGTGGAACTGGTCACAAGAATCGAACTATTTGAACTCAAAAGGTTGCAGGCCTGGAGTAATGCAGGGCTGGCAGAGACATCAGCTGGACGAATCTTGTTTTCCAGTTTAGAAGAACCATCCCATCGCTTGCTTTGGGATTTAAGATTTAATAATCATTGGTGTTACTGTAGCTATTAAAGTCAGAACCTGGGCCCTGGCATTCCTAACAATTAGGCATGGCAACCTATCCTCAATATGCTAATTAAAGAGAGATATGATAGTGAAAAGCAGAGATGTATTCAATGTGTCTATATTGAGAAGGTGTTTACTGACCCCTTCATCTTTACTGGGGTTTTAACCAGCACAATGCCAATGTTACTCTCCTCTGGTCCATGGTAGCCATGAAAACTAGACAAGACTAACAGCTACTGAGAAGGAAATAAGGGATCTGTAGCTCCCTGAAGCCTCATTCCCAGTGAATCATTAACATTAGACTTGTCTAGTAGCTTTCTGAAAATTATTTTTTCAGTGGTGGTGAGTTCAGAGGCAGAAACATACAGATCTCTGGAAGCTGCCTGGCTAGTTAGTCTGGCCTATTTGGCAAAGTTCTAAGCCAATGAGAAACTGTCTCTAACAGAAGTGGAAGGTGTCTGAGGAATGATACTTGAGGTTGTCCATTTTATCGACATATCTGTCAGAAACCAGACCATCATTGCCTTGGGGATCCTACATGAGACTCATTTGACTTCTGGAGGCTTTGGCTGCAGATTCATGATCAGCTAATAAACCTTCAAGGAGGGATGGAACATTTATAGCCTGAGCAACCTACTCTTCAAGATAATAGTATCATAGCCGGATAAGACACTGAGGACAAAACTGAAGAAGGAGACATTAACTGTCAGAATCATGGGCTTGTGGATTGAGCATTTCATTTGCCTTACCCTACTTCAGGTCTCCGTGAAAGGTTTTATCACGGTTTTTTTTTTTGTTTGTTTGCTTGTTTTAAAGGCACTTGGGATCAGTCTGCCCTATCACTTCCAAGTGCTCTAGCCCTCATCTCTCTTTTAGAAGCACGTATTTGATTATATTTGATATGTTTATTCTGGGCATTGTTTATATGCTTTTACATACAGGCCTGTATTAAATTCCCATTTTAAATTCACACAGTTCTTGCACGTGCACTAGCGCACAAATCTTAGTGTAGAAAGATATGTATTACAGAGGCTTCCCAAAATCACACTTCTGCAGTTATTTTGATTAAATTTTCTGACTCCTGGTACAGAATTACACTGAAAATTTGCATGCTTAGGAACTCTACTTGTTATAAAGAATTTGCTCATAACTAGTTAACATGTTTTTTAATTTATGTTTTCCTAAATTATTTTGAGTTTGATCTTTAGAGAATCAAATACAGAATATAGAACTTAAATAAAGTATAATTAAATTTGGCATACTTTCATATTACATCAAAATAGTTTATTAAAATAAGGGAATAGCATTTTTATATAGAATGCAAAGGATATAGAATTTAGAGCTCTTATAAAAATAGTGTTTGATGGAATAATTTTTCTATAATAAAATACATTTTAGATATCAGAAAAAAGTTATATATATATATGATTATACATAAAATAGCTCACTTTATAAATAGAAGAAACTAACTACATGAACACAGTAGAAAATTTTCCTATAGACAAAGAAATTTTAAACTTGAATTTTAAAAATGTGTTATACACATGCATTTTTATTCTTTTGAGATTTTAAAAATTATATATATATGTATTTAATGTCTACTTTTTACATTTATTTTAAAATTTTTCATATATGAATACTGTACTTACATAATTTCCTCCTACTTCTTCTTCCTCAAGCTCCTCCCATGTCCCCTTCCCTATGTCCTTCCCAAACATATGAGACTGAATTTATAAATACAACTGCTTCATTTGTTTGCTGTTGCACATTTGCATGTGTTTTGTAGTCCACATAATTTACTTTCATGCAGTACTTCTAAACCTTTTCAGTGTCTCTTTCTTTGAGATGAGGTCTCATGTATCCAAGTCAGATCTCAAACTCACTATTTACTAGAGGATAACCTTGAATTTCTGATCCTTCTTCCCTCCGCCTCCTAAGTGTTTTGATTATAGGTACGTGCTATAAGCTGCAATTCAAAGAAATTTAGAATCACTACATGTTGAAATCTGCGTGTAACAGCCCAACCAGATATTTATAAAGCTGGCCTTTGGAAGACAAGCTCTCCACTTCAGTGACTCAGTTCCACGTTCAATGTCTTCCCTGGGATCATCAACCAGAGTCGAGTAACAACTAGTATGGAAAGACAGGAAGGAACTCAGAGTCAAGATTCACTGCATTTAAACATTTGGGAAGGAGATATTGCAGAGATCTGTTCCCGCAGACCCATTTGTCTCTGCCACGAGAGTTCTAGAAAGACTGACTTCACAGCTGAGAAGGCTATAGAAAGAGAAGGCTCTGAAACCTTACTGAAAGGAAACATGGGGACACTGGCAATTTTAGCAAGTATATTAAAGGTCACAATCACCTGGGAGTATACCCTAAGACAAGTCCTTTGAAAACACTCTCTACACAAAAGACATAAAATCCTGGGAAGAGGTAGGAAGGTCATCTCACACACAATAATTGTTCTAGGAATGTTAGAAAGCCAGGTCAAGCTCCAAAGTTAGTGCAAGACAAATCCCAGGCAGACCAAGCAAATCAAAACCAATACACCCAAGCATCCTGGGTCATAGCCATAGGAAGGCAGGCATACCTGACTCATGGTACATGGCTCTTTGTGGGGCTAAGAGTCATACTATGCTGGAAACCTTAATTTATTTCTACCACAAGATTTTAAGTTCAGTTACCTCTAGACCATTCTTAGCTTGGAGGAGGTTGATCTGTCGAAGTTCTTGCGCGGACTGAGGTCTTTTAACCTGATCAAATGATTCTAGAAGTGTGCCCCCCAGACAAAGCAATATCAGTCTAACCTGGAAACCAGGAAGAAATGTAAACTTGGGGGCCTCATCCAGGGCCCACAGAAGTTGGAAATATTGGGTTGAATCCAGAAAGCTATATAAAATATCTTCAAGCTGTACTTTGTTAAGTTGTTACGTGTCCCAGGGGAATCTTAAGCTAGAGACAGCCTATGGTTGACCCTGCTCACATATCAGAATTCTAGTTCTTAGCCAGCTGGTCAGAGGAAGCTTTTAGAATAAGCAGTTCTCTTTTCCCTGCAAAACTTTCTGTAGCTAAACACATCTGAAGGTTTCTGAGGATTCTAAAAATCTAGGTTGGTGGAGGCTAGAGAAATGGGTCAGGGCTTCAGAGCACTGACTTCTCTTCCAGAGAACCTGGGTTCCATTCTCAGTACCCACATGGCAGCTCACAACCATCTGTAAACTCAAGTTCTCAGGGATCCAATGCCATCTTCTGGCTTCCAAGGCACACAGTGCTGCACAGATATACATACAGAAAAAAAAAACACCTGTACTCATAAAATAAAATAATAAAAATTAAATCTGGACTGGCCTCAAATTCTAAGGGAGTATCTTGCCTCAGTTCTCAAGTGCTGAGATTACAGGCACATCTAGCAGAGGCCTAAGACACTGTTCCTTTCTTTATTACTTTGTTTATAAGACAGGGTTTCATTTAGCCTTTGTTGGCCCTGAGCTTCTGATCTATTTGCCTCTACCTCCCAAGAAGCACACCCTCATTCCCCACGATTCTGTCCCTGAAAAGCTTCCTGGTAATGCCAATGATGCTGGTCCACAGGTCACACCTGGAGTTGTAAGGCTCTAGTTCCAAGCTCCTATCTGAGGTTCAAGCACCAACACAGTGATTCCCCACCTTGGCTTTGCCTCCAGACTTACTGTCCTGGGGAGCTTTCACATAGGAACCTCTAAATTCCACTCTCAAACTCCTGAAAATTTCATACAGTCTGCTCCTCTAAATTTTTTAAGTTCCTCCAGTGAAGCTTATGCAGTCAGCTTTGCCTCTGAGTTGGCATTTGGGAACCACTAGCCATACTGCACGCCTGCCAACTTACATGATTTTCCAGCTTCTGTGTAGCCATTCTAGAGAAAGGGGGCAGCACCTTTGTCGAGGGGTTGAACCATATTTGCAGCAAGTACTGTTCATAGCTCTTACATTTAGGTCTTTGAACCATTTTAATTGTATACAGTGTGTATTAGTTACATTTCCCCTCATCATGACAAACGACCTAACAGAAGCAACTTAAGAGAGGAAAGACATGTTTTGGCTTACTGTTCCTGAGGGTCACAGTTGATCATGGCGGCAAAGGCAAAGTATAGTGACTCTGTGGAAGTACGAGCGCTGTGGCAGCATCTTGTCCACCTGGCAGTGGACTAGGAGGCAGAAAGAGACAAGAAGCAGCTGAGATAATAAACCTCCAGGACCCATGCTCAACTTCCTCCTGCTATGTCTGGCCTCCTAGACTATCCAGAGCCTACCAAAGCAGTACCAACAACCAGGAGCAGGTGTTTAAAAAAACAAACAAACAGTATTTCAGATTCAAATAAGAACAAGTTGTAAGGGATGGATCCAATTGCATTTTTTAAACATGAAGATATTCTGCTTTCTCAACACCATTTATCTTTTTTCCCCACTAAGTGTTCTTAGTACCATTGTCAAAAAGTAACCTAAACAGGTATATAAAGGTCTTCTTCTGAGCACTTGCTTCCACCTCACTGATCTGTGTCTATTTTTCACTCCAGTAACACACTTTTTTTTTGTTTGTTTGTTTGGTTTTTGGTTTTTCGAGACAGGGTTTCTCTGTGTAGCCCTGGCTGTCCTGGAACTCACTCTGTAGACCAAGCTGGCCTCGAACTCGGAAATCCGCCTGCCTCTACCTCCAGAGTGCTGGGATTAAACGCATGTGCCACCACTGCCTGGCCAGTAACACACATCTGAAGTCAAAAAAAAAAAAATAATGGGGCCAATGAGATGGCTTGGTAGGTAAAGGTGCTTACAACTACCCTGAAAACCCCAGCTCAACTCCCAAATCTCAGATGGTGGAAGGAGAGAACACCCACATGCACATGCACACACACTCAGTAAATGCTAAGATTTTCAAAAATTGATTCCTCCAATTCTGTTGTTTTTCAAGGTTATTTTGGCTATTTGGAGTTCCTTGAAATTCCAAATTAGATATTGGATGAATTTTTCTATTTATTTTTTAAAAATCATTGAAACTTTTGATATTTATTCTCTTTAATTCATGTTTCTAGCTATCTTAGCTTGCTTCTCTCTTGCTGTGATAAACACTATGAGCCAAAGCACCTTTGGGGAGGAAAGGGTTTATTTCAGCTTACAGTTTATAATCCATGATGAGAAATCAGATCAGGAACTCAAGCAGGACAGGAACCTGGAGGCAGGTATTGAAGAAGAGATTATAAAGGAATGCTGAGTATTGGCTTGCTCCCTGTGGCTTGCTCAGTTGCTCAGGATTAGCCACACCCACATTAACCTGAACCCTTCTTCATTAAGCACCAATCAAGAAAATGCCCCACAGGCTTGCCCACAGACCAGTCTGATTGAGGCTTTTTCTCAACTGGAGTTCCCTCTTTCCAAGAGACTGTAAATTGACAAAAAACTAACCAGCACATAGGCTAATACTTAAAATAAAGTTGGCACAAGTTAATAGAACACTGTGGGTGATAACATGCATGGATACACTGTGTGATGTATGGATCAATGTACTTATAGCTTTCTGCTGAGCATGGCTGACATTAGAAGCGATGTAATCCCTAGCACTTGCCAGAACAGGAAAGGAGGTGTTGTGCAAATTCAAGGCCATCTCAGTCTGTAGCGCGAGACACTAACCCAGAAGGCTGAAAGCAATTTAAAGATAAAACGAAATGCACCTTTCTCCTCAAACATTTATTATCCTTTTGCAGTGAAAGCTGACATTTAAATGGCTTTTTTTCTGGGTTTGTGAAATACAAAGTATATAATCATTACCTGTGGTCACTCTTCTTTGCAGTAAAACAGCAGACCCTTTTATTCCAACTACACTTGAGCTTTCCCTATTCCACCTCCTCCTCATCTCTGGTAAACAATATTCTACTCTCAACTTTTTCGCAGTCATCTTTCTTGTCTAGACAAAATGGCAATGTGTCCCAGGCTAGCCTCATACTAGATATGTAGCCAAACATTACCTTCAATTTCTGATCCTCCTGCCTTCACCTCCAGAGTGCAGGTATTAAAGAATTGTCCACCACACCCCTTTGTTGAGATGCTGTGGACAGAGCCCAGGAGGTCTTTACTCTACACAGCACTTTACCAAGGGAGCTGTACCCCCCAGTCTATCTACTCTGAACTCCCACAACATCAGCTTTATTAGATGTCACATGTAAAGTTAATCGTGTGCTATTTTCCCTTCTATGCCTGGCTTATTTCATCTAATATAATAATCTCCAGTCACAATCATGTTACAAATGACAAGATTGCATTATTTTTACAGTTGAATAACATTCCATTATGTATATATGTAGCACATTTCTGAGACAGGATCTTGTGCAAACCAGGCTCTTCTCCAATTTGAAGTATCCCTGTCTCAGTCCCCTGAGTACTGGGGCTACAAGCATGTACCATTCATTGCTCCAGGCTCCCAATGTATCTTATTTACTTTTATTTATTATTTTTCTTATGTGATGTGTGTATTGCACTCATGTGTCAATGCGTGCAAGTGTACGTTCAACTGCATGTACACGTACGTACTATGTGTGCACATGGAGGCCCAAAGTTGACACTGGGAGTCCCCCTTGATTGCTTTTCATGGTACCTTCGTATTTATTTTCATCTTTAATGCCTTTTGTTGTTGTTTTGCAGGTTTTTAGGGAATCTGTTTGTTTTTAGCTGTAGCAAATGGAATTATATTCTTAAATCCTTTTCAGATATAAAAATGTTATTTTAAGTTTTTGGAATATAACACAATGTTTTGTCCCTCATCATTACTTCCTTTTGTGTTTACCTAATTTTTATGCACCTATATTTTGAGAATATTCTTTACATGTTCTCTGTGGTAATTATGGGAACTACTATAGAACAATATATAATATTCTAACAACATAAAAATGACTTTTACCTATATCCACTTAAGCTAAATTGCATACAAAACTCTACTTCTATATATCTCTGCCCTTCCATGTGTTTTGTGATTAAAACAAACTAACTATAATTATACATTATGTAGCATTAACTTAGATTTATAGTCATTTTTCTGTATCTCTCTTTCAAATCTCCTAGAAAGTATGTTAGCAACAAAAGTTTTAACAGTACTGGCTTTTATGTTCAGCTTCACTCAAATTCTTAGGACACAGGCAGAATGAAATGACACTCCTGGCCAGAATATCACACAAATGGTCCCTGGCCCAGTTCCAGATAGAGTCCCTGTTCCCCTCTGAAACCCTATGAGCCATAGTGCCAGTGTCCAAATGCCACCAGAACAAAGCATTACATTTTCGTTTACAGCACCCAGCCTAAAATTCCACAGTTCTACGTTCCTCACACAAACTAATTCCAAAATCCTAAGTACCATATAAACAGGTTTATCACTGCCATGGTCCCCATTTCCCAGCACCGATTTTACCAGTTTCTTTTCTTGTTGCAGTGATCAAATACTCTGGCAGCACCAACTTAAGGAAGCAAAGCTCCCTTTAAGCTCACAGTTTTAGGTCATGCTTTATCACAGTAGAAAAACCTAAGTGATCGGAGCTTCAGGGACAAATGAGTACAGATTCCTACTGACTGCCTTTCTCGTTTTTATACATTCAGGACCAGGGAATGGTCCTGGCCACAATTAAGATAGGTCTTCCCATGTCAATTAAGATAATCAAGTTAAGCACCCACAAGCATGTCCAGAGGTCCATCTCTCAGGTTATTATATATTTTGTCAAGTTGACAATTAACACTAACCATTACACCCATGTTTTTATCTTTATTGGAAATCCTTGTGTCTTTACATAACTATGAGATAATCCCTAACATTCTCTATTTTCTTTTTTGTTTTTAAAATTTTATTTATTTATTCACTTTACAATCCAATATCCGCCTTTCCTTTCCTCCCAGTAACTCCTCATGCAAGTCCTCCCCCATTCCGTCTTCCCATTCTCAAAAGAGAAGGGGAAACCCCCTCTGAGGGGCACCCCCATACTGCCACCCCTCACCCCTTCTCCTGCACATCAAGTCAATGCAGGACTAGGCACATCTTCTCCCACAGAGGCCAGACAAGGCTGTCCATTTAGGGGTGTGGGATCCACAGGCAGGCAAGCAACAGGCTCAGGGACAGCCCCTGCTCAAATTGTTGGGGGACCCACATGAATTCCATATGAACTACATATCTGCTACATATGTGGAGGGGCCTAGGTCCAGCCCAAGCTTGCTTTTTGGTTGGTGATTCAGTCTCTGAGAGTCCCCAAAGGTCCTGGTTAGTTGACTCCGTTGACCTTTCTGTTGAGTCCCTGTCCTCTTCGGGTCCCTTAAGTCTTCCATAAGACTTCCTGAGCTCCATCTAATGCTTGGGTGTGGGTCTCAGTGTCTTTTTTTATTGGCTGTTGGGTGGAACCTCTCAGAGGACAGCTATGCTAGGCTCTTGTCTACAAGCATAATAGAGTATCATTAATAGTGTCAGGGACTGGTTCTTGTCCATGGGATGGCTCTCAATTTGGGGTAGTCATTGGTTGGCCATTCCCTCAGATTTTGCTCTTTGTCCCTTGCACATCCCATAGACAGAACACATTTTGGGTGGAAGGTTTTGTGGATGGGTTGGTATACTTATCCGTCCACTAAAGTCCTGCTTGGCTACAGGAAGTGGCCACTTCAGGATCCATATCACCCACTGCTAGGAGTCTCAGCTAGGGTCACCCCCATAGACCCTCTGGGGCCTTTCCCCATCCCAGGTCTCTGGCAACCTGGAGTCCCTTTCACATGTCTTGAAGGTTGAGTCTACAGACAATAAACTCCATTTGCTATTGCTTATCTGAGAATGTATGCACCCTTCCTTCATTTCATTGGTCTTGTTTTTTCCCTTTGTTTCGGTATATGCATTGATAAAGTCCCCCTACATAGTCCTGGCGTTCCTGGTACTCTCTGTTCAAACAGACTTGAACTCATGCCAGTCTTCTTGCCTCAGTCTCCAGAGTCCCAGAGTTAAAGGCATGCACAGCCATACTCAACTTTTCTTAAGTTGGGTATCAACAAGGAGAGTGAGTAAAATTCTCCAGGCCTACGTTCCTCTTAGACTCTGTGATAGATACTAAAGTATTTCAGATTGGTTTTATATTTCTTATAACGTAAATCAATTGATCATGAAAAATCCTCCAAAGGGGCATTGGAAGATGGCTCAGCTGGTAAAGTGGTTTCTGTGCAAACATCAGGATCTGAGTCCATACCAAACACATACAAAAATCCAGACATAGTAGTATGGTGCTCTATCCTAACCCTGGGGAGGGAGAGGCAAATATAAAATTCTCTGGAACTCACTGGCTAATTAGAATTGCTGGATCTGTGTGATCCAGATTCAGTAAGGAGAGACCCTGTTTCAAAAAAAAAAAAAAAGATGGACAGCAATAAGTAAGACATTCTACATCAAATACTGACTTCCACACACACGTGCACACTTGTGTATTCATAGCAGCACATACACATGCACACATACAGAACATGTATATCACATACATAACAGATACACACAAACTCTCCATAGTAGTTAATAGCCAGTTGTCCTTTGAGTGAACCCTTAAAGATAATTTCATCACTGGACACGGATGTGCTCATCTATAATCCCAGCACACTGGGGATGGAGGTAGGAGGATCACAAGTTCAAGGTCATCCTTACTATGTAGTAAGTTTAAGGCTAGCTTAGGCTATGTGAGACATTATTTCAAAAGAAGGTGGGGGTGAGTCAGGCTGTAAATAAAGATGTTTCTTGCTGCCAAGCCAGATAACCCCAATTCAATCTCCAGAACCTACATGGTTGAAGGAAAGAATGGACACCCACAAGCTGTTCTCACACAAGCACCTTGACATGTACACACCTATATACGGTCATGCACACACACTTGTCATAGGGTTTCTATTGCTGTGTAGAGACAACAACCTTATAAAGAAAAACATTTAATTGTGGCTGGATTATAGTTTCAGAGGTTTAGTCTATTATAATCATGGATGGAAGCATGCTAGTGTGCAGGCAGACATGGTGCTGGAAAGGTAGCTGAGAGTTCTTTATATGGATCAAAAGGCAGCAGGAAGAGACCCTTCCATACTGGGTCTAGCTAGAACATATGAGACCTCAAAGCCTATCCCTAGTGACAACACACTTACACCTACTCCAACAAGGCCACATCTCCTAATAGTGCCACTCCCTATGGCCAAGCATTTAGACACATGAGTCTATGGGGGACATTCCTATTCAACCCACACATTTAACTCACTGGCCCCCATAGGCTTGTAGCCACACCACAATGTAGAAATGCATTCATTTGAACTTCAAAAGTCTATAACAGTCTTAACTCTCTTTAAAAGTCCAAAGTCTCTTCTGACATTCACGCAATCTCTTAACTGTAATCCCATGAAAAGTCAAAAGCAAAAAGCAGATCACTTACTTCCAAAACAAACAATGGCACGGAATACACATTACCATTCCAAAAGGGAAGAAAGAAGACATAGTGAGGAAATACTGGACCAAGCAAGACCAAAACTCCAAACTCTGCATCTCCATGTTTGATGTCAAAGTGCTCTTCAGATCTCCAACTCCTTTCAGCATTGTTAACTGTAACACACTTCTTTCTTTGGGGCTATTTTCACTTCCTGTTAGCAGCTTTACTTAGCACCTATCCCATGTCTCTGGAATCTTGGGTCTCCAACATAATCCAGGCTTTACTTTCACAGCTTCGCACAATAGATTCTCTAGACTTCCTTGTAGGGACACCCTTGCCACATGCCTGGCCTCAGATGTTTTCCTTAGCTCTGGAGGGAAATTCCATGATCCCTTTCTTCTAATCTTGACTCCGAAGCCAGAACCATATGGCTGAAGCTGCCAGGTTCTGCTGCTTGCTGGAACTGTGATGGTTTATGTATGCTCGGCCCAGGGAGTGGCACTACTAGAAGGTGTGACCTTTTTGGAGTAGGTGTGGCCTTCTTGGGGTAGGTGCGTCACTGTGGGTGTGGGCTTTAAGACCCTCACCCTAGCTGCCTGGAAGCCAGTATTCTGCCTGCAGCCTTCAGATGAAGATGTAGAACTCTCAGCTCTGCCTGCACAATGCCTGCCTGGACACTGCCATGCTTCCACCTTGATGATACTGGAGTGAACCTCTGAACCTGTAAGCCAGCCCCAATTAAATGTTGTCCTTATGAGAGTTGCCTTGGTCATGGTGTCTGTTCACAGCAGTAAAACCCTAACTAAGACAGCCCCCTTTCCTTTTTTTTCTTTTTCTTTTTTTTCTTTTCTTTCTTTGTTTTATGTTTTGGTTTTTGTTTTGTTTGTTTTCGTTTTTTGAGACAGGGTTTCTCTGCATAGCCCTGGCTGTCCTGGAACTCCCTCTGTAGACCAGGCTGGCCTCAAACTCAGAAATCCCCCTGCCTCTGCCTCCCAAGTGCTGGGATTAAAGGCGTGCGCCACCACTGCCCAGCCCTGCTGCCCGGTTCAGCCCCCTTTTCAATAGCATATTCACCAGCTTTCTGTTTTCCATGGTTTCCTTCATTGCCTACGCTTAGATGTCCTGAAACTATCTCTGTAGACCAGGCTGGCCTTGAATTTGGAGATCTTCCTGACTACCTGCATGGTTCTGAGATTAAAGGCATGTGTAACCATACCCAGCACTAAATTTTTCTTTAATTCCTTTTCATAAATTAGAAGCTTAACAGGGTTGGATCTTGTCCTGAGGTTGCCACTCCCTTTATCCTATTGAACACCACTTCCATTATACATTTAATATTAAACTTTTCTTTTCTTGTTTATTTTATTTTATTTTATTTTATGTGCATGTGTGTCTGTCAGATTTCCTGGAACGGGAATTATAGATGGTTGTGAGCTGCTATGTAGTTGTTGAGAATTGAACTCAGGTCCTCTGGAAGAATAGTCAGTGCTCTTAACTGCTGAGACATCTCTCCAGCCCCAATATTAAACTTTTCTTTAATTGATTTATCTCTTAAACACAGGACTTAGCTCCATTTTACTTCCTGGTACCCCCTTTCTCCTCAAATTGTACATTTTACATTTTTCTGTGCCCATTGCACTCCTTTCATTATAGATCTGATAAGAGTGAACACCAATAGCCACACAACAGAGTCCATACTAGGCTGTTTTGAGATTTCCTCTGCCAATGCAATTAATCTAAAACTCTTCAACTTGGATTCCGGGAGAGTTTTCGACAGGAAGAAAAAAAAAGCAGCCACATTCTTCACCAAAATATCACAAGAATGATCTCTAGGCCACATAGTAATATTCTCCTCTGAATCATTTGAGCCAGGTCCCCACAGTTCAATTCACCCTCACCACCACTGTCTCTCATGTTCCTAGTAGTATGCCCCATTAAGCAGCTCTTAATGCATTCCACCGCTTTCCTAACCCAAATTTCCCAAGTCCACATTCCTCCAAACAAAAACATGGACTGGCCTATCACATCAATACCTGACCCCTGGTACCAATTTTGATCTTAGTTAGGGTATCTATTGCTGTGAAGATATGCCGTGACCACAACAACTCTTATAAAGAAAAACATTTAATTGGAGCTGGCTTATAGTTCAGAAGTTTAGTCCATTATCATCATGACAGGAAACATGGTGATGTGCAGGGAGACATGGTGCTAGAGACAAAGCTGACAGTTGTACATCTGTATTGGCAGACAGCAAGAAGAGACATCGTCACACTGGACCTGGCTTGAGCATATGAGACATCAAAATCTACCCCCAGTGACATACTTCCTCTGAAAAGTCTACACCTACTCCAACAGGGCCACACCTCTTAATAGGGCTCCTTTCTATGAGCCAATCATGGCCCATTCCTATTCAAACCATTCCTATTAAAGAATTAAATGTTTAAAAAAATTTTAAATAAGAAGAAAAAATAAAGCAAAGTAGGTTGTTTTAGCTGTAAAACCACAGGATCTAAAGAGTAAAAGGGACTTTAGAGATTTACACAAATAAAGTCAAGTATCTATTATTTATCCTCCTTTTAAAAATACTGTCTAACGAGAGCCCTGAACATTAAACTTACAATACAGCATGTGTCCTTGTTCAAGCACTCCATAAACAGTCTCAATAGATAGTTCGTCTTGGCTTTGTGCCAGGATCTTGTCTTTTAGGATAGAAGTTTAAGGTAAGTGACACTTCTGATTCTAATTTCTCAGGGAAGCGAACCTCTCTATCTCACTCCTATAATACTGTGGTTACCTGGGCCTGGCAGCCTGGAGATTTCACAAAAGGCTGAAAATATGCACAGCTGGTAATTAAAGCCCATGTTCACCTAATCTAAATTTTTCTTTGGCTTTTTGGAAATTTCCCACCACTCCACACCCCTTTACAAGGAAATTCTTATTTTAAAAATCTTGACGAGACACAAAATTACTAGTTTCTCCCTCATCTCCATAAGGGAATACCTGCTGTCCCAAGGTGTAGAGAAGAGGCAAACTCGGGGCCTTTTATTTTTCTTAAATGAAGCAAATTGCTTGTTATTTTACTTTGCAAGCAGCACGTTTTGGGGGACACTGAGAGATGTGCAATAAAGACAAGTGTTGGCCATTCCAGAGCAAGAGCATTTGGGAAACAAGCTGTGAGCATAGTTTTTCTTCTTTAAAGCTTTTCGGCATGTTCTTGACATTGCTGAAGATCACTGTGGTGTGTGGCTTCTGTTATGAAGCTTGTGGTGTGCAAAAGAATCATTACCTTGTCCGCACCCTAACATTTCTGCTCACTTCTACTGTCAGCACTAACAGTTGCTTTTCTTTTCAGATAATTTAAAAAATAAAAAACCTGGGCACAGGGGAGAAAGTTATTCAACAAGCCTAGGCCCATGGATGTCTTACTCTACATATCAGCCTGATAGAAAACAAAGTTCAAATGCACGCCTCTGACAAATTTCAAATCACCACAGGGCATGGACATCCTGGGTTTCTCCTAAATGTTGGAATCACAATCATTAAGGCCATAAGTACCAAATGTTTGCAAAGCACAGGACTGCTGCGAAGCATGGCAGTAAAGGCTTGTAGAAGATAGCAGCTGCAAAATCAATAGTTCCTGCTTCATCACTGTGATGGTTTGAATATGCTTGGCTCCGGGAGTGTAGCCTTGTTGGTGTCATTGTGGATGTGGGCTTTAAGCCCCTCATCCTAGCTGCCTGGAAACTAGACTACATTGTACAGATAGACCAGAAGCATGCAAAGTGCCATTTAACATCATTAATGTTTATGCATGCATGTACATGCGTGCGCACGCGCGCGCGCGCACACACACACACACACACACACACACACACATTCAACTCCTTTCTACAAACCCAGCAGCATACAGATCCTAGAGAGAGGAAATGGCATATAGCCTTTGCTCATGGCCAGCCACTCCAAAATTACTTTCTTAGTCTCTAATGGATATGTGGCACAAGTCAGAGAGATGAAAATGCTGTCACACTTAACACTATGTACGCTCCATTTAATAAATAGGATACATATTCAGCAAGATTTTGTTTTGTTATCATTTTACCTGGACTGCCACTCAGTGGCCATTTGAAGAAATACCCAGAAGAGAGCCTGCTGCTTTGATCCTCTTTCTTCTTCTGGTTTTAGGAAGGGCCAGACACAAAGCCTTTCCCATTCTTCTTGGCTGTAAGCATACTGAAATCCAAGTAAACTGTGCTACTGAATTTTAAGCAGCAACAGTGTTTAAGGCCTGACCTTTGCAATCATCAACTCACTGTTCTATTTATTTAAAATCCTTGTGATGGTGAATATCTCCCAAAGGTTTGCAAAGAGTTTGGAGGATTCTTGTGTATTTTCTGTCTCTAGATCCCCTTTAAAAGGAGATAGTGGCCCAGGGATTTCGCCAAGTTTAAAACCAGCCTGTTTTGAGAACAGGAGTTCCCGGCTAGTCTGAGCTATTATAGTGTGAAGCATTCTCTCTAAAACCAAGTGAACAGGGTGGAGGGATCACAAGGCTCCACCTCTCCCTGAAGGTCTATGGGCAGTCAACACACACACACACACACACACACACACACGCACAATTTTAAAATAAAATACTGTAAAACGAAGACAGAAAAGTTTCTCTAAATGCATGCTCTGTTCTCGTCCCCCCCCCCCCCCCCCGTGTACTCCCTAATCTCTTTCTTGAACCCTGATCACACTCTCTTCTCACTCTTTCTGGGTCCACCTGTCACCCCTGTCATCCATACCCCCCCCCAACAAGAAGGAGGAAGAAGAGGAGGAAAAGTCCAATTTGTGTCGCCCATATACTCACAAAAACTTCTGGTGGCCAGCCCCTTAAAAAAAAAAAGTCTGGGCTCCCTGCCGCCATCTGTGGGTCGCCTGCCGGCTGCGCACGGCTACCGCGGGCCTCTGGAAGCCGCGCTGCTAGGCTGTGTAGGCAGGCCGTGGCTGCCATGGGACTGAGGCCTACTCTGCCCCCAGTGCTATTGTCCTGGGGCCTGGCTCTGAGCGGGGCTGTGGGCTAGGGCAGGCTCCGTGGAAGATGCCAGACTAAGCCCTTCAACAGATGCTGGACAGAAGTTACTGGTATGTTTTGCCACCAATGAAGATGATAGAACAGCTGAATGGGTGAGACCATGCAGGTCAGAGGATCTACTAAGTGGGTTCACCAGGCTTGTCTACAACGCTGGGTAGATGAAAAGCAAAGAAGAAACAGCACAGCCAGAGTGGCCTGTCCTTTGTGCAATGCCGAGTTAATAGTGTTTCCAAAGCTGGGTCCAGTCATTTAGGTCTTGGATCTTGCAGACAGACTGGTCTCAAAAGCTTGCCCTTCTGCTGCAGCAGGAAAAACAGTTGGATCTATCTATTGGACAGCTGTGAGTTACAGAGCAGATGCAGGTTGTAGGCCATAAAGACGCACTGCATGCTATGGAGAGAGCTGACCCTTTATTTCTTTGATTAGACTTTCCACTATTTCTGTCATGCTGATAACTGGGCAAAAGGATTTGCTGGGAGGACTATGTGCTTAGACTATGCCACAAATCCTCAAATAAGCTACAAATCTTGAACAGTATTTCCAGGGACAGGTTGTCCTGTTCCTTAAATTCCAGCTGAAGCTAATCCTTTAGCAGATCATGTCTCTGCTGCTAGAATTCTGTGTGGAGCCCCTGTCTCTCCTACCATTTCGACAACAGTTGGTAACCTGATGTTCAGTAGTGTTAACTCAAATTTACATAGGACAATCTTGGGTAGAATTGCTTTTGTTGCCATAAGAGGAGCATATAAGGATTACTTCAAACAGCAGCAATGTTAACATTAGGCACACCACATAATCCTAAATTATCCAAAGCAGGAAGAAGCATAAAATTGACTTCTGGTTGTTCTGAGGCCTCTCATCCTGACATGCTTGTTGTGTTCTGATTGTTGTGTTCTGATTCCACCATCAATGCGCTAGTGGAGACTTGTGATAAGCTACTGCTCCTCTATTCTAAGAGATACAACAAAGCATGCAGGGCAGGGGGAAGCCTCTCCGTAATCACGGAACCTAAGGACATGAGTCCACGCTGTAATTTGTATGTACTACTTTTACGGCAGTCGGCTAAACTATTATTTTAGCATAGGAAACCTTGGTTTGTTCATATTTTTCCAGACAAGAATGCAAAGATAAAACTATACAAATATTAAAAGTGGACATGTTTTATTCTGACACCTCTTTTGTATACACTCATGTTCAATGTTTTCCTAGGAACAGCAACTTGATGAAGGAACTGTGAGGACTTTCCTCACTGCTGTAATTTGATTACATGCTACACAGGAACCTCTGTTAACATGAGGAACCTAGTTCTGAATAAAGAGCAAACCCAAAAATGTATGTCAGCATTAAAATGATTATCTGAAGAAAAAAAAAAAAACTGAGTCCTTCCTAACACATACCCTCACTAGAGGCCATCAATCATGGGGAGCTACACTTCAGCATCCCTATCACAGTATTTAGGAGTTCTTTTTGATGGCTTTCCATCTAGGCTATTGCCTTTTTGGGGGTGGGCATGGTGTTAGGGTAGGTGTTGTCACAGAAGCCGTCTATGATTTCTATATCCTTCTTTCTCAACTGTGAGTCTATAGTCATCAATACCATGGCAAAAGTAGCTTCTTGCCCCTTCACAGTCAACAAAAGCACAGAATTACACATGGTTTTTAGAGACAGCACAGACCACGTGATCTTCAGTATCTGCACATGCCATGGACCTCAGCTTGGTGTCTCATGGCAATACACATCACAGACATCCACATGACCCTGTGCTAGAGGGGAGCACTGACTGATAGAAGAAAGTAGTCTAAAATGGTAACTTTAATAAAAATCTCTTAAGTGGTTTTTAAAACTCAGAAGTTTTTAAAGTATGTTTTTATCTCACTTTATTGTAATAAAAAAGCTTTTAAAGCCACATTTTATTGCTGACATTGGAACATAGCGATGCTTATTTTATTTTAGGAGTTTCCTAAAATTTGAGAGTGAAATTTACAACCACCAACTATACTTTTCTGGCTTTCAATGATTTCATGTCTCAGAATAAAAGTAAGATACTTCAGTAAATTTTGCAGTATTCTCCCATCATTTGAACTCCTGTTCCCTTTTGGATCTTATTTCCTGCCACCATCCCCCACCGATCTAACTATATTGACTGATATACTTAAACCACCTTCCCCTCCTCGTGTCCTGACTTTCTTCTTGGCTTCCATGAAACAATCCCCTCAGTGCTTTACCTTATCCCCTCATTGGAGTATGGGCAGCACAACCCTCTATATTGCATCCCCACATCCAATCTAGATACTACACAGTCTGATGCTGCAGATTTTGCTCATTGGTCTCTTGCCTACTGCCTTACCTATAGAAAGTAAACTACAGGGATCAGGGAGTCTTGTCTATATTCTCAGTGCCTTGAACGGTGTGCACAGCCCATAGTACACTGAACAAAGAGTAATTAAGTGGAGACACAAATGAAGTGAGAAAAAACAGAAACCTATTTTCTTTGTATAAGGAACATTTTCTTCTCTTTTTGCCTCAAAATAAATACTCATCTGATCTCAACAATCTGATGAATCTTTACAAGTTATTTTGTAAACTCTGCTTAATCCTCAACATCAAGGCTGTGACAGTCTACCTGTCTCCTAACCTATGAATGAATTCATCACTTGATCTGTGATCCCCCAATACATGTATATGTTCAGCTTTCAGTGTTCATCATAGTACAGTGATATAACAAAAATAGTCAGCAAACTCATTATATTTATTGTGACTGGAAGTAATACTTCATTTATACATGAGGGCCTCTAGACTAAAAAACTGCTTAGCTTGATGTAGTGGCACACACCTGTAAACCCTGAGCTTGGGGATCCGAGGCAGGAAAATGGGGATTTGGAGGCCAGCCTGGGCTGTATAACAAGACCTTTTCAAATTAATTAATTAATCCATATATACACACATACATACATAAAAGAAAGGAACAAACGAAAGCTGTCCTAATCTGAGTGTGGTGGCTCACACCTTCGTCCCAGCACTTGGGAAGCAGAGGTAAGTGGATCACTCTGAGGCCAGCTGGAGGTACATAGTGAGTTCTAGGTCAGTCTGAGCTCCAGAAGCCCCCCTGACCTGTGTTTAACATCCACACTCACATTGCGCATTGGCAGCCCTTAGTAGATTCCATGGATTTAACAGGATCTGAGGGGAGGCAATAAAGGGCATACTTAATCCACACACACTATATACATATATGAAATTCTCAAACAATAAAAAATTTAAAAGTTAGGAAAGAAAAAAAGGAAAGAAAGCTGTCTCATTTACCCTTCTAACCCCTAAGCTCAGTGCTATTCCAAGCACAATACTATGCTTAGTACATATGTGGTAAATCAGTGAATCATTAAATAAACTAATATGTGAATCAATAAAGAGGATAAAGCCTTGTTAGTACAGCGGTTCTCTATATGCTAAACATCCTTTGGACTATCACAGTGAACTACTATGCTGGCTGCCGTCTTTTCAGACTTGCAATGGCCTGTTTCCTGGACCACCCACCATACTAGTTCCATTTTATTACATTCTGTTATCAGTACAAGATACACAGAAATGGTTTTCCCGGTAATAAGGATGGTTCACGAGCAGTAACTACTAAGTTTCTCTGCTTTGAATATACTTTATACATTTAGCATGTTTATTTATTGGGAAGGTGGGGCACAGTGCACATGTGGAGGTCAGAGGAAAGCTTGAAGGAGTCAGTTCTCTCCTTCTACCATGTGAGTCTCTAAGACTTCACCCAGAAACCATCTTACAAACCCTTGAATAAAGTTTATAAAGAGGCAGTCCATGGACTTTGTTTTCCTAAAGACAAGTTTTATTTATTTTTTCCTGCCAACATAATATTTTTATTAATTATTTGGGAATTTTATATAATGTGCTCTATCACACTCACTTCCCATTCCTTCTAGGTCCATACTTCCACTGTTGTGCCCCCACCAACACCCCAAGTCCAATTTTTTTTTTTTTTTGTGGTTTTCAAGACAGGGTTTCTCTGTGTAGCCCTGGCCGTCCTGGAACTCACTCTGTAGACCATGCTGGCCTCGAGCTCAGAAATCTGCCTGTCTCTGCCTCCCAAGTGCTGGGATTAAAGCCCAAGTCCAATTTGTGATGCCCATATACTCATTGGAGCATAATCAACCCCCCCCCCAAGTGGCCAGCCTTTTAAAGAAAACTAAGTCCTTCCCCATTACCCCACCCACCCCTGGCCAGAAGCCATCAACTGTGAAGAGCTACAATTCAGCATCCCTACCATAATTTTGAAGGACAGTCTTCAATAGCTTCCTGTCTGGCTTTTTTTTTTTTTTAATATTTTGTTTGTGTGTGAGGAGGTGTGGTTCTCCTTTCACTCATTTTCAGTTATGAGTGTGCAATCATCAATATTGCTGCAAAAGAAGCTTTCATGCTAAGGCAGCCTGCAGCAGCATGGATCTCAAACACCAATATGGTCTCCAGTGGCAACCTGGATCATGAACGTGAACATGGTTTCTAGTGGTAGTAAAGATCACGTAGGTCAGCACAGCCTCCAGCAGGTTAGCACAGATCATGGCTAGCAACATGACCTTCAGCAGCAGCACAGACCACAAAAGTCTTTCAAACACACTGAATCCAGAAAATGAATCATTCTTCATTACAGATATTTTGTTGTTACTCATAGTCAAAGTGATGGTGTGGTGTGTCAGGAACAGGGCCTACATGAGCTTTATACGACCTTTCCTAGTACCTGGGCATGACCATGTGCTTGAGGCCTATGGGCAAGATGAGGCCCTCTAACTCTCCTGCCCAAGGTGGGTTAGCAATGTGGATGGTATCAGTCGCAGTAGCTCCATGTTCCTAGTCAGCCCTGGGCTAGGCAGGCCCTGTGGTGACCCAAGCTTCCCGGCAGCCCAAGGACTGACCCTCCTCAGCAATAAATTACATGTTCCTTTGTGCCTGCAGTATCCCCGGTTCTGCTTCTCTCTGCTTAGCCCACCACTCCATTCTGCCATCTTTCCCATCTCTCTCTTGCACGTTCCCCTATTAAAGTGTTGTTGCAATCTTCTGTGTGTCACACAGGATATTACGTCTCCCAAACCACTTAACATGCAAATACTTATTGCAGTGAGTCATTGATCTGGTTCACACTTTCTGAAGCATCATCATAAATACCGGAGTATCTCTGAGTCTCATCTTGGATAATCTGTTGTTGCCCAGAGTCGGGGTGAGGTGTGCAGCAGAGAGGTGTGTCCAGGTCAGGACCCTCGAGAGCTCCAGGCCACTACGAACTTCGTGGCCCTCAGTGCACAGTTACAGTAATGACGTAGTTCCACTCCGTAGAACACTCTGCTGTGTTCATCTTTTTTCCAATTCCAAGAAAACACTTTAGAAAGCATCTCCCCATAACACTTGCCGTTTCCAGTTGTTCCAGAGTTACTGCATGCTGTGTTTATCTTCCACCACTAAGTTTTGTCTTGAAGCCTCCATGCGTCTTTCCCCTCAGAAGTCTCCATGGCTCCTCGGAGTGAGCCATGGGCCTCAAAGAGTTCTGGTGGCTACTGCCATCTTGAATCTGGCAAGTTTTCTTGATTTAGTAGTCTGCTCATGTGTTGTATTCCTAACTTTAACCAGGTGACTTGTCATTGTGAGCCAACTGTTTCGAGAACCTTGGGAGATTTTGGTGAACCCTACATATAAAGTTATCTTTCTGTTAGTAATAGTCTGTAAGAAATTTCATCTTAGAACAGGACACCAAGCCCTCCGTATTAGGTCTCCTTGCTCCCTGAGAATATCAGGTTAAAAACCAAGTTGCCTGGGGTGACCACAGGACTGGATACCCTTTAAGCCTGTTATAGTTTAGATGAATGTCCCTCCCCAAAGGTCCATATGTAATGGCTTGATCCCCAAGGTGGCTGTAGTAGGAGCTACAATGTAGTGACATTGCTACTGTGCCAAAACCAGTCACAGATACAAAATGTAATATCTCAAAGCTGAGTCCAACTGACACAGGTAGGTAACTGAAAAGGTTTTCAATGGCCTTAAATGACCACATCCAGTGGAACGGTCTCTTTCTAGTCAGAGACCATGTACCTACTCCTCACTGAGAAGAAATTCAAGCAGTACCACCTCTAACTAGCAGGCGATACAAAACATGAGTCTGAAAGTGAAACTTGCTTCGGAGGGGGAGGGGATAGGGAGGTTCCAAAGGGGAGACCTGGAAAGGGGGAAACACTTGAAATGTAAATAAAGTATATTAAAAAAAAAAAGAAAAAAAAAAAGAACTGTCCCACACCGGTGGGTGGAGGATAAACCTTGTTTTTAGATGTTTGTTTCTGTATTTTAGGATTCTGCTCATTTACTTGGAATTTATTGGAATTATAAATGCACTTATATGAATATTTTTAAGTGATTTTTGCTATCTCCTAAAAGATATTTAATGGTAGACTACCATCTGACCAGCATGGACTGACATGGAAAGGCAACAGAGATATAGGCAGTGTAAAATACAAATGGCAAACACTATATCTAGTTGGAGCCAAATCGACATGTGTATAGTTTGTATCTGTACAGGACAAAAATTTGGGAAGATAAGTATCACACTTTTAAATGTATATTTTTTTTTCAGGGGGTAAAGGATGGGTCTTAGAGGGGTTTATAGAGCCCTTCACTTTTTTTCTGTTTGAAGGTTTTATAAGTATGTGTTACTTTTATAATCAGAATTCTTAGTAAATATTTTGCTGATTTAAAAAAAAATAAAGTGAAAGAGCACTGTAATACCAGTAGCAAACTGTCCCTAATGAGTTTTAGTAGAAGAAGCAACATTGAGTAATAAAGTTCCATGGGCTCTTGCAGGCTGGTAATGTAGCCATCTCTCCGTACTTAAGCTCACTGAAGCTTTGTCAGACAACAACAGTAAGAAAATAAGAAAGATGTGAACTCAGGGTTATTGAGCTGGCTCAGCAATTAAAGGTGGCTGCCAACCTAAGGAGTTGGATCTCCAGGAGTCACCATGTAGAGGAAGGGAACCTATTTCTACAAGTAGTCATCTAACATGCATATGTACATATGCGTGTTTGTGTATCACACACACACACACACACACACACAGAGTAAATATAATTTTTTTAAGTAATGTGAACTCTTGAAAGAAAGCAAAGCTTATTCAGTACCAGTACTTTGTGGTATACATGTGAAGAATTCAGGTAGTTAAAGCCAATCCTGTCTCACAGATGAATGAGAGTCAGGTTCACTTAGAACTGAACTGGGTTGTTTCAAACCATGTCTTCTAGTCTCAGCTGAGTGAAAAATAGCATCAAGAAGCCTACTCCAAGAGGGAATAGATGGCCCTGTAACAATATCTACTAATTAAATTCAACTTGGTGAGCTTTAGCTCCCATGTGACTTAATTCGGATTGTCTCGGTATTGATTTGTGGTCAGAGTTTAGCATAGCTCTCTTAACAGCAAGCACATTTTGAAGTGCCACCCACAAGTAGGAAAACATGCAAATGTGATATCTTCTAAAGTGTTGTGGTCCCGCAGTGGAATGGTCTATGGCTATTAGAGATGACAAGAATGTAGTCTGTGTTGATCTATGTAAATGTGCATGTACAATTATGCTAAGTGAAGCTGTGTGTACATATTGATTGAAGCCCTCAAGGAACCTAGCCTGTACATCAGCTGAGATCATAAGTGAACCTGAAGCGACACAAATAGAAATGAATGGGAATTAGGTTGTGAGTTATTCTCTTTCTTTCAGAAAGGTTGGTTAAGCTCACAATGAAAATAAATGAAAAGGAAAACAGCAAACAAACAAACAAACAAACAAAAACATTACCATGTGCCTGGACCAGTATAGCAGAGAAGCACTTATTGAAATCTGAGTCCATCAACTCCAGAAAATGGAACAAACAATAGCAAGATAACAGTGACAGGAACAGAACTGCCTTGAGAGACAATATTGAGGTGGTGATTGGCCCAGGTGAAGTTTTCATGATACTGTAGGTTGACTGGTGGCTTTCAGGCAGTATATATTCTGTCTGTAGTACCCAGTTCAAAGGAGTCTACTGCCTTTTCATAAATAAGCTTGTACCTCAGAGATCAGTTTTGCAAAGGGATCTGAAGAATTGCAATTGTTTGAGAAGTGTTAAATCCATATCCCAGAGCCTTGTCTTTGTCTCTGGAGAAGGGAATGGAGGTCCTCCTGGGGTGTGAGGCATCCATGAGATCTAGAAGACCAGAGACTCAGAGACAAGATGCTGCAACAAAGCAGACCATTTACCTGAATGTCCCTACATGCAGGCTGTAGGGATAGCAGGCAAGCTGAGGTATCACTTCTCTGCCTGTCTTCACTCCAAATAGCTTGGGAAGGCTAACTGGCTGTACATGTGCAAAGGCATACAGCACTTCTTTGCATCTTTTGCTATTGCTTTATCCACTTCTGGGTCATTTTCTTCTTCTGAATCTTTAGCCGAAGAAAAAGATGGAGGCCATTGTACTTCTCGTGGCCAGATTGTAGCTTTCTCACTCAGGTTGTCAGGCAGTGATAGCACTCTAGGGAGCCCTGGGCAATTCACTTCTGTCAGGCTAGCAATAAATAAGGTCTATGTGGTTTTCCCAGGGCAGGGCTTGCCAGATCCTTCAAGCATTTTATCTGAAGGTTGGACTTTGCTAATTAAATGGAGAAGTTATGCTGGTATGGGATTGTCTACTGGCATTAGACTCTCCCCTCTCCCCCACTTTCTAATACTGAGGACTGCTGTGATCTGCTAGAATGAGAATCTGCTCAAGGACACATACCACTCATAAATGACTCTCAGGACCAACGTGTCATAGGTGTTAGATTGACACTTCATCAGCAGCTAGGAAGTCATCTGGAGGAACTGTTGTCTTCTTAGAAGAATGTCTCCAACCTCTGCAGATATACAGGAATAGAGCTACTGTCCTCTGAGCACCATCTTCCGGAATGATGCCAGCAGTGAAGAAAGAGAGGGCAGAATAGGATCTATGACATGGTGTGGAGGAGACCAATGTCTGCCAAGCAGCAGTTGTTTCTCTTATGAAACAGTATTCATAGAAATGAAATGCCTCTCCACTGAAGGACTGCTGTGACACACAGAGACAATCAAGGAGGCTCAAGAGTATTACTGCACTGTGCCACAGCTGAGATCCTGATGCTTCGGCACTCTCATTCATCTGGGCAGATGTGGACTGGGAGCAAAGAGGTAGGAACTTCAACCAAGGGCTTGCTTTTATAGATGTAAATTCAGGAAGTGGCTGACCCGTGCTAGTCCAAAGAAAGCAACATGAAAGGCAATGACTCTGCATAGACACTTGTATTTTGTGTTGGTGCATAGCTTGTTGAAGCCTCTGAACTGGGTGACAAAGTGAAGGACATTCCAAGGTGACAATGGCTGGAACAACTGCCCAAAACAATCACCTGGCTGGTACCACTGAGCCAGCCTCTTAGGAAAGCTGATACTGACATTTACCCTGGCATGATTGTTGACTTTGGAGTGAGAACCTTGCATTCTACTTTGCTGGCAGCTAGGCAAACTCAGGAACTCCAAAACCTTGAACCCAGCAACCTAGAAGGAAACCACCAGATAGATGTCACCACGAAGGTGTCCAACCCCAAGCCGAGGGACTCCAAAACCCCACCTATCTCTCTCTACCCTGCTATAGGTTGTAGGCATCTTTAGCTACCAATCAGGGATAATTTGGTGGACAAGGTTCTTAGCGTCACATGGATCTACATGTAGATTCTCATATCCTGAGAGCAACTAGGCCTTGGGAACCACTATTTAGCATTACAATACATAGCAAAACACCACACCTCAATACCACCCCTTCGAATCATTGTAGTTACTGTGTATACCACCATCACCAGCTTTTAAGTGGGTGTTGGGGATCCAAACTTTATCTTGATCTTTATGCTTACATGGCAGGAACTTTACTGATTGATCTTCCAAGCTATGAGGAAGGGTTATTATTATTATTATTATTATTATTATTATTATTATTATTACTATTACTATTATTATTAATATTACTATTATTAATTTTTACTGAGCATTTACTATGTACCAACCTGGCAAAAATGAGCTAATCCGTTCAAAAATAGCAAGGGTGCTCCATGAGATAAGTACTTTAAAAAATATGGACAAGGTCAAATTAACCAACTATTGCTCACCCATGGCTGAGGGAACAATGGTGCCTTGATTTGACTGTGCCTAAAAGAAGCTGTAGGGACAAGAATGCCACCAATCATCAGCCATGAAAGCAAGAAACTGGATGAACAAATATCCTGATCAGTTCTTGCCTTGATTCCAGGTCTCTTATTAGTGCTTCCCTTTGCCCAAGCCAAGTCATAGTAGATGGGAGGCAATAGACTCAGTTAATTAAGCCCCCAGAGCTCCCTGGGACTAAACCACCAACCAAGTAGACATGGAGGGACCCATGGCTCCAGCTGCATATGTAGCAGAGGATGGCCTTGTTGGGCATCAATGGGAGGAGAGGCCCTTGGTCCTGTGAAGGCTCAATGCCAGGGCCAGGAGGCGAGATTGGGTGGGTGGATGGGGGAGCACCCTCGCAGAAGCAGGAGGGAGGAGGCATTGGATAGGAGGTGAGCAGAGGGGAAAACAGGAAAGGGGATAACATTTGAAATATAAATAACTAAAATAACCGATTTTTAAAAAGATCACAGAGTTGAGCTAGGCATGGCAGTGCATACCTGTAATCCTAGTACATGGGATATAGAAGCAGAAGGTTAGAAGTTCAAGATCAGGCTTAGCTAAATAGTGAATCTGAGGCAAGCTTTGGCTACATGAAGCCTTGTGAAAGAAAAAGATACCATTACAGAACTAGCTGAGGCTGTGATACATGCAGGTCAGCTGATAAACAGCTTGCCTATAAAGTCAGAAGTCTGATCTCCAGAACCAAACAAACTTGGCTTGGTGGCATACACCAATTACCTCAGCACTTGAACATGAAGGTCATTCTATACAACAAATTCAAGACCAGACTCTTTATATGAGACCTTGTCTCAAAAAAAAAAAAAAAAAAACTGGCCTCATATGTTTCCAATCTACTCAGACATGCTCACAGGGCACTACCTTATTACTGTTAGTAGTAAATTATCAGTCTGTGTCTTGTGGGTGGTGCAGGACAGATGCTGTCATCTCCATTTCCACTCAGGTACACAGTTGTTCCTATAACCTCAAACTAGAGCCCAAAGGTATGCATATAAAATGGAGTATTTCAGATCAAGGCCCAGCCTGAAAAACCACTGTTTTATACAATGTAGAGTAACTTAGGGCAAGTATAGCCTGATGTCAACAAGAAACTTCTCAAAACAAAACCAAAAAGCTCAGGGACCCCTTATAGCACCTCTTTCTTCTGATGCTCTAAAATGTCATCTGTGGCATGGTCTCATTCTGTCTCTCATTCCATGATTCCCACTTCCATTCCATGAGTCTCTTGTCATAACTCTCTGGGCAGCTTCCCAGCCTTAAAAGGCAGTGACTCTATTCTACTCTTATGTCACCTCAGAATCTAGCCCTGTGCCGGACGGACAGTCATTTATCCACGCTAGCTGATTTGCTGGGCAGATTTGTCAAGACAGACAGGCTGAACAGGGCAGTTATTTCACACAGTCAAAACTAAAGTAGTTGGAAAACATACTGAATAATTTAAAACTCAGTATATTAAAACTCACAATAATATTTGAGGTTTAAATATTTTATTTATACCCTAAACAGAATTTATTATCATTTTGCTTTCCTGGATTTAATGGAAGCAAACACATCGATAATATTTTCAAAAGCTACTTCTAGGGACAAAAAGTTGGCTCTTGAAATATCCGTAAAAATATGTATCTAGGCACACATTTTCCTTTTGCCTCAAGCTCCAATCTGGCTTGCCATAGTATTGGGAGATCCTGTAATGAAAAGTTTGGGATTTTGGTTTTCATGGTTGTTCAGCATTCGCTTGGCATTTTGAAAATATTGTGTTAGAATGTGAGGTTTTAGCAGCCTCCTCAAAGAGTGCTCCAGAGGTAAATACAAGTGTCTACAGCGAATGGTTCACTGGCCTGACCTTAGTACCTGAGGCTCCACTCAGTAGCTTTGAACTGGAGGAGAGAAACTGCAGTGGTTTATTGAAGAGTTAATGCCTAGTATAAATGACACAGCATCTTCTTCACACTTCCTTTCTGAAACAGTCATTCAAAGAGATTACTGTCCCTATCATGTAGCCTAGACCTGCCTTGAACTCTGTAAGTAGTTGAGACTGGTGTTGAACTCCTGATCCTCCAGTCTCCATCTCCGAAGCATTGAACTTGATCTAATTTTAAAACTTGTCTTCCATCTTTGTTGCAAATTGTGGCTTTTGAACAGAGTAAGTTCAAAAGCCACAAAGTCAGCTGGGCATGCTGGTGGCCCACACCTTTAATCCCAGCACTTGGGAGGTAGGAGCAGGCAGTTTTTTGAGTTTGAAGCCAGCCTGGTCTACAGAGGACATTCCAGAACAGCCAGGGCTGTTACACAGAAACCTTGTCCAGAATACCCTGCTCCAAAAATCCAGAGTTATGGGTGGTGTAACTACTACCAAGTTGCTCATGCTTTATTAAAGAGCTCCCACCTATGCTTATGCAAACAGAAAAAAGGCATGGAAGCAGGAAAGGGTACTGTTGGGAAGAAGGGATTTGTCAGCTGTGGTGGAGGATATGAGAGGGGACTGGGGATACATATGTTCAAAATGCATTGCATACATGTATGAGGCAGTATTTTAAGAGAGCCAATCAGCTAGATTTAAAAGCACTGACCTGTGTTTTGTGCTCCTGTCTCAAACTGACAGACATGAGGTTTGGACATGTGTTTTGGAATGTAGAAAGCAACAGCAAGTTGGCCATCTCCATTGGGAAGTCCTTTGAGCATTTGAAGGTTGACAGAAAGACTCTGAGCTTTTCCTTGAGACATCCCCATTTGAACTCAGAAGGCCCCATGGATCTTTTTCCTCTGGAAGCATAGGCCCAGGGGAACTCCACAGGCTCCACTTCTTCCCATCTGCCCCCAGTCCTCAGCGTGGAACGTTGCAATCAGTGCCTGGCTATGTCATAGGTAGATTTATTGTTTTCTGCTCCGTAAGTGTTTGAGCTGAGGAATCTCTGATGACTTAGAGTGAAGCAGGGGAGTGGCTAGAAGTGGGGGTTGTTAGGCCCCCAACAGGCTTCTTTTGCCCAGCTAGAGACTGTCAGGGCTTCTGGTTTTTATAAATCAACTCAAAGTCTCTAAAACTGGGGTTAGTAGTCTAGCTTAGAAACTGATGAACTTCTGGAAAGGGCCAGCTAGTAAATATTTCAGTGTGGGGGCCATACAAGTTCCCTCACAATCAGTCACCTCCACTGTGATATTGTCTATGGCTATAGACATTATAATTATATTTTTACCGGTAACGTATCACAGAATATTATTCTTGGGATTTTTTTCAACTGTTTAGGAATATAAGCATCAATCTGGACCTAGTGGTACATGTCTGTTTTCTTAGCTACTTGGTGAATTAAAACAGGAGGATCAGGAATTGTAGACCTGCTTGGGTTCCATAGTGAGTGAAAGACCAGCTTAATGTGGCCGTATCTCAAGATTTTAAAAAAAAAAAGTCAGAAAGGCCAGAGATGTGACTCAGTAATAGAGCACTTGCCTAATATGTACAAGACCATGAATTCATTTCTTGGAGGCCATGTGCACACAAAAAAGTGAAAAGCATTCTTAATTTGCAAAACAATGATACAAAATGATACAAACAGATGGACCACATTCGACTCCTGGGCCATAGTTTGATGATCCCAGATCTGGACTGGAAATATGGATGTTGAAAGATGCTGAGTCCCAGGAGAGTGGTGCTCCTGCAATGAACTCTTCCTCTAGGGACATCTCATTGTCTAGAGAGGAAGTCCTAGTCACTCATCAGAGATCTGGAACTCCTCAATGCTGGACTATGGCAGTTAAATGAAGGTCAAGGAGTAGCTATGAAAGCAATGCTGACTTTGACTCCCAATTCTAATTCCTAGCTCTATTTTAGGAGTTTGAATGAGGTAAGTTCCATCATCAAATAAATTGGAGCCATGTTCTAAGAAATAGTCCACTCAATAGAGCTCATGGGATTCGATACAATGTAAAAAACTAAACAATTACTAAATCTCTCTCAAGCTGCTGCAAGTAACAAAAGTGTGCATAACTTTCCCAGAACAGATACCTCAGCAAAGACATTGGATGGTTGACTTATATTCTCCACTGGTAAGTTATACAAGAGGGGCGCTAAGTTATTAGTCATGTACCAAGTCCAACCTTCTCATCTGATACAGAGGGCAAAAGACTCTAACCCGCCCAAGCATTGCAGACAGGTTTTGCCCTTTCCCCTTTCCTCTCCCTTGCCAAAGGTAGGCTCAAGGTCTATTCCCATCTTTGGCTACTCGCTCATTCCTGAGACTAAACCCCAAGGTCTAGCAAACAAAATTCATTATTTGGCTACATGCCTAACCTGTCCAATCAGCACAGACTTTCCCTTTTGCTCCTTAAAAACCACTTCTGCAGAGACACCTGCTGTTGTCTATCTTTTTCCAATCCAAAGGCAGCTTTCCCACTCCCGTCCCTTTGCTTGCCCTTCTTGGGTAATAAATCTCCTTTGTGATTAGAATTTGGTATCTAGATTCTGAGGGGGCCCTCCCCTACATATGGAATAGAAGCTCGTTAAAGGGAAATGACTTGTACAAAGACACACATCTTACCTAAAGAAGTAGCCACAAACACTTGACTTAAGGTCTCAAATAAGAAAGGCCAAAGGTCATTGGCAGCCCCAGGAGTTAGTGAAAGTGGGAAAGGGCAGGGGCCAAAAAGATGTGTCCTAGTCACAGTCCTATTGCTATGAAGAGACACCACAACCAAGGCAAGTCTTTAAAAAAAAAAAAGTAGTTATTTAATGGCTTGCTTACAGTTTCAAAGGGTTAGTCCATGTTTATCATGGCAACATATGTGTAGGCATGGTGCTGAAGCAATAGTTGAGAGCTTTACATGCTAATCCACATGCAGCCAGGCAAGCAGGCAGAGAGAGACAGAGACAGAGACAGACAGAGAGACAGAGAGACAGAGAAACAAAACAGAGACAGAGACTGGTCTGGTGTGGACTTCGAAAGCTCCAAGTCCACTGCCAGTGATATAGCTCCTTCAATGAGGACACACCTCCTCCAAAAGGACACCAAATCCTAATCCTTCCAAACAGTTCACCACCTGGAGGCTAAGTAAACAAACAGATGTGCCTATGGAGGGGGCCTTCTCATTACAACTACCGTAGGCTGGATAATCCATTCTTCAGGTAGCTAGCAGGACTACCTTATTTACACAATGGATTGTGACAATGATGGTATCGGAGTGGGACAGAATGAACCAGTTAAAATATCTAAAGGCACAGGTGAGCTTTTGCCTGTTGGTCCAGGAGGATGATTAGGTGGTGGTATGTTTTTGAAGGCTATAAAACTTTGTGGAGTTAGAGCTTTCCTGGAAGAAGACGTTCACTCAGGGTGAAGGTTGACACTTTGTAATCTGCTTACACTTCCTGTCAGCTCTCTGCTTTCTGAGCATAAGCATAGCACGCTTCTGGGGTCCTGTCTTCCCTACCATAATAGACCATATCTCCTAACACTGAAGAACAATAACAAACAAACAAACAACAACAACAACAACGAATTCTTCCTATTTTAGGTTGCTTCTTGTAAGGTATGTTGTCACAGGAACAAGAAAAGTAGCTAATACCAATGTACTTTATCTACCTTATCTGCACAATTGCTGTTTTGCAAAGTGCTTATGAGACATCCTGTTTACAGAAATGGGAAGCTTCATGTGTAGTTCAGAGACCTACTAAAATAGCTGTTGGTCCTGTTTGGAAGAGAATATTCAGCTACCTCAGCAAAAACAGGCTCAGCAGCAGTGGAAAAGACAAGCAAGGTCTTATCTAGAATCCATCAGTAATGGTGGATGGAGCAGATGCTTCTAACAACATACTACAGCAAACAGAGGTGGTTGATATTAGCCAGGGAAATAGCAAGATTGAGACGAACTATTAGGAAAGTTATTTGTAGCTTACTTATTTAATGATTACCATCACTCTGTGAGAATTTTGCCACACTTTTGTCTCAAATGAGAAAAATTATTTTTAGGGTGATCATGTATATCAACTGAGGTATACAGACAATACCCACCCACCCTACCATCAGGGTCCAAGTCTGTGCAACTGTAGTCACATAGGAATCATCACTACTCCCCTGTCTCTGACTCTTGGCTCACAGTCTAAGCCATATCCATATAATACAAGTGACACATTAATTAAGCCCACGTTTTCAAAATACATGAGGCTTGTCACCTTGAAAATTGTGAATTAAAGAAACCTCTTTTGTCTGGCAAGATAACAGTTTACTTCAGACTCCCATTACGCGTTACATCAAGCTGCTTACAACTGGCCTTTTACTTAAAGGCCCTTTACTTGAAAAGGAAGATCTGTACCTTTCTCTTGAAACTCTTCCCTCCTACTCTGATTTTAAATCTAGTGATAAATAGCAACCAGAGGGACTGGAGAGATGGCTCAGCAGTTATGAGTACTTCCTGCTTCTAGAGGACCGAAGTTTGCATCCTAGCACCCATATCAGGCTGTTTACAATTGCCTGAAACTCAAGTTCCAGGGTATCTGATCCCTTCTGACATTCATGGGCACCCACACACATGTGACATACACTCACACAAAATAAATCTTTAAAATGATAACAACAACCTGAAAAGCCTATGAGTGATTAAATTCACCATTTCCTTGCAACTCATGCTTTATTGATGCTTGAAAGTTTGGATTTGTCTATACATTTTGTTGCTCTTTCTCAGACTGTTTTGATAATGTCACTTTTATAGCCAGATCTTATATGGCAAATATTCCAACAAAATATTAAGATGTGAGGTGGCTGACCTAAGGTCACATAATCAGAAGGAATAGGAAGGCTGTGACTAACTAGACACTAAGTTTGTTGAGTGCCAATAAGCCCTCGATCCTTTATCTCCACCCCCCCCACACACACACAGAGGAGTCAGGCTAAGAGGAATTCCATTCCTGTTTTGCCCAAATGAAAGACAAATGCTAAGATGGAAGCAAAAGTGTTCTCAGTATCCTGATGTAGGAGGGTTCTCTAGCTCTCAGCCCACAGCAAAGGGATTTAGGTTCACATTTCTAATTAAGAAATTATGGACAGAAAGAAAATGTGCAAACAATTTCTTGTTACAGATTTGTAGAGAAATGGCTTTGGTCTGAGGGTTTCCCTTCCCTCATGTGTTTCTCACACCTCACTCTTTCCATTTATGTCCCCTGAGCCCTCTCCCTACCTCACACTGACGTTTCTGTGCAGCACAGGTCTTGGCAAAGACTCCATTTTTAAAGCCTTCTGTATCTACAAAAATCAGAGACACTCACTCCAAAGCTAGTCCTCTAAAAGACAAAACTGAGCAAGTAATTTATGTGGAGCAGGCTTCACTGCTGTAGTCAGCTCTGGAGACACAAATCTGACAAGATTCCCTACATCCAAGAAAAACTTCATACCCCCAGCAGGCTTTAAGAGTGTATTTGAAACATGCCTTCCTTTGTTTGGCTGGCACATGTAAGCATTTCCAATTTAAACACATGTTGGAACAAAATACTTCCTCACTTTTCTGTTCTGTTCCAGCCACAGGACATCTCAGAAGCCCAATTTAATTCCATTGCTGGGAAATACAATTAATTTTTTGCTTCTTCTGGGAGCTCCTGAAAGACAACTGTAAATAATGGCTTATTCTCTTCACTAAACAGGAAGGCAATTGAGTCACACCAGTGCTTGAAAACCGGACCAGAGAATGATCATCTTCAACCCACATGTTTCTTCAGGCAAACTCCTGATTTTAATTGGCCTTTGAATACATTAAGCTCTTTGCTTAAACCCCCTCTCTCTTCCCAACCAATAGAAGGATGTTTGTGCCTGCCTGAGGTCTATGAGAGACAGTTTTCATGGTGAGATCTGACAGATTGAAAATGATCCTGGGAGGCTTGCTAGCTGGTACTTTGGAAATAGACATAAAAAGAATAATCCTGAGTGACTTTTCTAAACATATTAATGTTAAACTTGACGTTTGTTTGGGAACCTCATGGACTCCATTAAAAGCTATATCCTTTGCTCAGCACTGTTGGGTCTGGGGACCTGGGAAAGTGGGATTAGAAGATTCTCCCCAACCCCCTTCATTTAGATCCTCGAATTCTCTGTAATTGTATTTATAGTGCTGAGCTGTGATTGGTGGAAAGTAACCACAAACAGGTGAAGCTTTAAGAGTTTTCCTGCTTGTCTGAATTCTGATCTAAGGCAGGACAGAGTGTTTGGACTTCATTCAAACACAGCCTGAAGTATCGTGTACACACTTGAAGGGAATAGAAAGAAAGAAAGGGTGGCTGGAGCATTGCATTATGGGGGGTGGGGGTGGGGGTGGCAGAAAGCCTAGGGCACATAGTCATAGACCAGAAAAGCATTTTGAGTTTTCTTTTTCTAGAGATAGCAATTCTTTGAGGATCCCAACACCAGCCTTCTCCCTTCCAGAGATATTCTGGGACACACAAACTCATTTTTTCTGTCCCAGCGTCTTCCATTACAGATCTGGGCCTTGGGCTGAGGCTCTCTCCTTTGACTCTACCATTCTCTCAAGTAGTCAAGTAATTCTTCTGGATATGATGCCACTTGAAGCACCCACTAAATTGTGTCTGTCTGTCTTGAATGCATGCATGCTTGTGTATATGCAATGTATAATGTGAAATGTGTATGTATGTATAATGTGTATGTGTAGCCAGAGGTAAACCACAGTGTTATTCCTCGGGTGCTATCCACCTTGTCTTTTGAGACAGAGTCTCTCACTGGCCTAGATCTCACCAATTTAGTTGTGTTGGCTGGCTCCCTCTCCTCCAGCATCATGCTTATATGTGTGTTCTAGGAGTCAAGTTCAGGTACTCACACCTGCATGGCAACCATTTTATTGACTGAGCTATCTCTCTCTAGTCAACTTCATTCTGCTCTTAAAGTGTAAAGAAAGCCTAGGTCTCTCATGCAGTAGAGACCTAACACAGACTATTAAAAAGAAGGGGCAGGAAAGAAGAGATGGGGTCTGACAATGGGAACTAAAGTGAGAGGTAAGGAGGAGAAAGTTCAACTTGGCCTGTGCAGTGGCCTCATGCTTTGGCCTTGCATCTTCCCTTCTGGAATTAGAGGCCAGATGAGAAGTCTTCAGCTTTATGAACTACAGGGAACACATGGGCCAGCTGCCTCCGTTACTCAGGAGTCAGGACTGGGGAGTGTCAATCTTTTCCCAGCAGTGTCCTCATTTCTCTTCTCCCCTCCAACATCTGTAAGGCAGGTATCTCTTTTTCCTCATCTCCATGACACAGTGTGCTCAAGTCAGTGGTTTCATTCTTCTGAGCTCTATCTTTCCTCTTGAAGTTGGAACATGCACCTTTACTTGCTGGGTCATTCCCCTCCTCAGCAAGCCCCATCATGGAGGCCAAGTGGGCCTCTCATTACCCTAAGTGAAAGGCTCCATCTAGGGAGGAAAGGCAGATGGTGGAAAGGCAGCACTGATAGGGGAGGGAGGAGGGCATACGTAAGTTATCCAGAGGGCTACTAGCCAGCATCATGGCGGCAGACACTCCTGGACTCAAGGGTCTACCTGGGGGAGGCTCAGTTTAACTTTGCCACCAAGAATAATCCTATAAAGGTCTCCGGAGCTCCTGCTGAGAGCCAAGACTCCACAGCCCTGTAAAATCTTAAGTGGAGCATCTGTTGCATGAAGGAGCAAAGCTTGCTGTCAACCCAAAAGGAAGTGGATCCCAAATGGTTGGAGAAATGTGAACAGAGCAGATACCAATGCTCTCTGCATTCCCAGCCTCCCCAGCCTTCCAAAGCGATCCAAGGTTTCTGTGATCAGATAAGAAAGGCAAGGAAAAGGAGCTGAGAAATCCATTCATCTGGGAGAACTGGCAGCTTTGTAAGAGCCAGTACTGCAGTAGTACATTCTTAAAGTTGATAGCACTTTGCACAGGGATGCTCAGGTATCATCATGGCTACCATCAATGGTGGGTGGAAGCAATGTGTGTGCTGCAGGGATTTCTTGTGTCTTTCAAAGTATACCTGCAAGCGATTGTTCTTCTAGAGTAGCAATCCTGGCTCTGCCATTTCATACATCCATTTTTGGGCTCCCATGCTTCTACATGAGCCTCAAAGCAGGGCTGACACTTCCCTCTGAGAAGGCCTCCCTGAAACTCTCCTCTTGGAAACACACAATTATGGATCTAACTGTGAAGTCACAGCACTGAATACTCATCCTCTGTCCCCGGCAAAACACTGCCTAAGCCCACAATTGCATTGCTTGGGGAAAGCTGTATTTTCCTTGAGGAGGGAAAGATGTTCTGCCAGAGCCGCTCTCAGAGTCTCTAAGAGCAACAAAGCATTGTTTGGTACCAGCAGCATTCAGGCTTAGGGCAATTCTATGAGCTCAGAACCAATATAACATTGTCTCTCCTGTGACTTATATCATGTCACTGTTTCCAAATCTCTTAATCATTCAGGATGCTATAATATTTGGGATTAGCAAGTTAATTGAAGGGGGAAATCTTGGAATTCAATAAAACCTTAACAGCCCCAAATTACCTGCCACACCTTTCATGAGTTTTCAAGTTTTATAAATGGCCCTTTGTTGAACAGCTTCATGAGTGAAAACACAGGAAGGGGATGTGATCACCTCACCTCTGCTATCGGTCCACATCTACTAAAAAGTGCATGGAGTTTAACAGCCAGAAGATCTCATTCCAAATTCTGTTCCCTACTTCATAAATGCAGTTGAAAAAGAAGGGCATTATTGAGGGACCCAAGCAAAATATTTAAAAAATGTAAAGGATCTTTCTAAAGCTTTCCTTTCATGTACTATAGCAGTCATTTGGAACTATTGCCACATGGAGCCAATCAAATTGAGATGTCTTTTCGAAAGCAATATGTTTGAGGTTCTAGCAAAACTGAAGCAAATTGTCAACAAAGTGTCATATTTTAATTTGATTTTACTCTCTTGGTTATCTTGTAATATTCTGTACAAACTTACTAGGTAATAAAACTGAGGTATAAGTGTCAAGCATGGTAAGGCTTACCTATAATCTCAACACTCAGGAGGCTGAAGTAAAAGATTTGTGATTTTGAGCCCAGGCTGGGCTACATAGTGAGACCTTGATCAAAAACAAATAAAAGTAATCAAACAGTAGAGGAAGGAAAGGAGGGAGAGAGGGGGATAGAGAGGAAAAAGGGAAAGCAGAAAGGCTGGGCATGATGGTGAATGTTTACAATCATATTTAAGAGGTAGATGCAGGAGAATCAGAAAGTCATAGTCATTTTCTGCTATATACTGAGTTCAAGACCAGCATGGCCCATATGAGATCTAGCCAGAACCAGAAAAATAAAAAGAAGATAGAAACACAGTTGAGGTTTGGACAGTATAGGGGGCTCAGCTATGGCATGTGCTTGGTGAATGATGAACTAGAATACAAAAGGGTCTGCACATAGTATTATTTCACTAAGTCATGTTGGCAACATATCTATTATATGTAGGTTGAATTCTCTCCTAAAAAGAGTGAAGTGACATGGCTGCTAAAAAATGCATTGTGGACTGGAGAGATGGCTCAGCATTCAAGAGCACTGGCTGCTTTTCCAGAGGACCTGATTCTATTCCCAGCAACCACATGGTGGCTTACAACCATCTGTAACTCCAATACCAGAGGAATCCGAAGCCCTCTTCTGGCTTTGGTAGATGCCAGACATGTACTTGGTACACAGAGTTGCATGCAGACAAACACTTATGTGAATAAAAAACAAACAAACAAACAAACCTCTTTTTTTAAAAAAAAAAAAAAAACAGCATTATATTAACCAAAAGTGACTTAGTTTTTAAAGGAACAAGCTGATTTAAAGTAAAAGTTAAAATCTGGCTTAGGCCCTATTATACTTTTTACAAATGCAAGGTGGAAAATACTCCTAATCACATAAAACAAACTACTGCAGCTGCCAACAAAATAATCAAAGAGGAGTGACCGGGACCGAAAGCATAGTAAGTTACCAAAACCCAATAATACAAACAAGTGTGATCCAATCTATAAAGCAACCACATACATTTAAAAGTGAAAGTGGCATAAGTACTGGAAAAGCCAAATCAAACTTAATTAATATTAAATTAATATGAGACAGGTAAAGCAGTGTTAGCTGCTATCACAACAACAACAACAACAAAACCCACAAGATTTCAGTGGTGTTAATTTACCACTAATTTCACAGTGGAATGTGAGCATTCCTGGTTAGTGAGTAGCTTGCTCCTCTCCTGCTGACCATCAGAAGGGGAAAGGAAAATTAGAGAAACCCTTGCTATTTCTTAAAGCATCGAGCCTAGATGGAACTTGAATGGCATCAGATTTCTCGCGTTTAGGAGGACTAGGAAATCGAGTGCCTGGTTCAGCAGCCTGTCCCTGTTTCACACTATGCAAGATGCAGAGTTCTTTTTGAGTGGCCAGAACACCCCATCAGCTACTGAGGGGCAAATATCAAGTAAAGGCAACCATAAATAAAATACAGCAGTGTTTGTTCCCTAGTTCAATGCAAAGGTCGGGGGCAGATATAACCAAAGACATGAATCACCTGAGACAGAGTGAAAAGAATAGGCAAAGTTGTCTGGAAAAGGAAGGATTAACTCATTGATTCCAAAAGGTGGAATCAGTTGGTAGACTTGGGACATGGTCAGTTGATAGAGTGCTTGCCTAGCGTGTGCAGAGGCCTGCTTCCATCCCCAGCATCCCATAAACCAGACGAGCTTACTTTTGACTGCAGTACCATCACCAGGGAGATGGAGGCAAGAGGAGCAGGCAATCAAGTCCATCCTTAGCTACATAGAGGATTCAAGGCAACCTGGGCTACATGAGACCCTATGTCAAAACAAGAATTCCAAAGAGTCATTCAAAGGCATCACAGAAAAGATAACAGCAAATTCAGTGTCTCAGCATGGGAAAATAAACAAGTGACACTCTTGATTGTGGCAACCCCTCATAAAGAGCAAAATGAGGTGTAAGGTTTAAGTCAGATAAGTTCTGGTATTGGTTTAAAAAGAAAGTTATGTTCCCAGGAGTGCCCTTTAAGTGGTGGTGCCTGTGAGAGAAACCAAGGCTGGAATACTTTGTAAAGGAGCCTCATGGGGCTAGACAGCCTGACTACTGGAGAAAACGTCCTGTTCAGTCCATGCTAGACACTTTGGGGATTTCATTTTATTTGTTAAGTTTCACAAAAATCAGCAATATACACAAAAAATGTAAACATACACTTGTAAATACAGAGAAGTCTGCACAGCATGTTGTCAAGCTATGAGGAAAGAATGCTAGACATGTGTCCCAAGGGCCCAAGTGGGCATGGAGCTCAGTGGGCATGGAGCTCAGCGGGCATGTGCAGGACTGGAGATGCATATCAGTGGTAAGGGTATTTGCTTAGCCTACACACGGCCTAGCGTGAAATTCCAAGTACTGTAAGATATACATGCATGCACATACACAGCTGTCTATCTACATAGACATCCAAAACAGAATTAATTAATACAAATTATATAAAACTTATAAATCTTTCATAGGTTACTTTCAGGTCAAGGACAAAATACAGAACAAAATGATGAAGTTACTTTATTGATTAGGAAACAGGGTTTTCTGTATCTCAGGCTGGCCCCCAACTCATTATGTAGGCAAGGATGATCTTACACGTTGATCCTTGTACCTCTGCTTCCTAAGTGCTGGGGTTGCAGGTATGGATGACTATGTCTAGTTTATGTGTGAGTATCAAACCCAAGGCCTCATGCTTTTTAAGCAAGCACTTTAATGATTGAGGTATATGTTAGTCCTAATGGAATATTTTAAAAATGAAATACAAATATAGCATTGTATAATACATGGAATGCTGTGTTATACTGTTCTTTAAAGAGAACTCACCTCCATGGGCATTGCTGAGTAGAGAGCGAAATACAACAAACCAAATAATTACCTTTAAAAGAGAATAAAGCTCTCCTAAACTATAGAAATAGAACCATCAAATAAAGATAAGCAAGCTGGAAAATATAAAAGAAACCATTTGGTATACAAACCAATATTGTTTCTTTGAAAAAAATGCAGCTCTACCATCCCCTGCCAAATGATTTACAAAAGAGGAAGCAACACACAGCACAATAAATTAGTGACAAAAGATTTCAACAATGAGTAAGAGAGAAACCCAAAACACTTGGGGCTATTTGCCTGTCTATGTTTCTGTAGCACCCTCTGTCTTTCTGTATTAAAACATTTATTGTGGTATCTTTTAGCTATGCATTTATTTGTCTGTCTCCTTGTATTAGCCATTCTTCCAGCAAAAAACAGATGGCACACTCAGAAAGGCTTCATAGAAGAGGGCTTGATAAAAGGACTATTTGCAATGGTTGGTCTCCAGCATAGAGGGGACCAACAAAGACTGCTAGCATAGGATCAGCAAGGTGATTCTGCCTGAGTCTAAAGGGACAAAGAGCAGGAATGATTCAGAGTAACCTGGCCAGAATTGAAGCTAGGAAAGAAGAGTTTACTGATCAGAGCTCAGGGGATAGGTAGAAGTGTGACATCACCAGCAAATATAAAGCTTGGAAGCTGGAGCATGCCAACATCTTGTACCGCCGCAGGATCATTTCTTGTTGTTCCTCCAAAAGATGGGACTCTGCCTGGAGCCATAAGACAGGCGTGTCCTTGGCATGGCATCCACAGATACCAGTCTTGCAAGACACAGAGTAGGACAGAGAATGAGGCTAAGGAGAAGACAAATATGAACAAGTCCACTCAACAATCAGAAATGGAAGTCCACAAGAGCATAAATCAATCCTGTCTTATTTAATTTCGTGTTACCAGTATCTAGGAGAATGGGTCAATAATTATTTGTTGACTGAAATGTGTGATTTATTCTCAGCAACATGCTAGTAGTGACCATGAAAGGTGAAGGATATAGCTCTGTGGTCTAGATCATGCTTGCGTACCTTGCTTAGTTCAATTCCCTGTTACCTCTCCCCACACAATAAAAGAAAGTGATGAGTGAGAAGCTATAAAATGAATGGAAACCTACACACACATATACAATAGCAATTATGACAATGGGAGATCGGGGGGGGGGAAGAACGGACTACTAAGAGAGCAAACCATAGAAAAAGGAACAATAAAATTAGATCTACTCACGGAAGATATTTTCCAAGAAACAATCCTTCATCAATCTGTTTAAACACACAGCAAAAGGCAAATATATCTTTGTTTCAAGGCAAATGTGATTTTAACTTAAATATAAGGAAGCAATATAGATTACACAGATTTGTATAAATATAAACACCGAAATTTTAAGAAAACATACTACAACGCAAAGGATACACGGCTGGCAATATGGCTAGGCAATACGGCTGGCTGCCAAACCTGGTGCTCAACGCTGGTACCCACATGATGGAAAGAGAGAACTAACTCCTGAAAGATTTTTTTTCTGACCTGCACATATGTACTATGAGGCCTGACACCAAGCTCCCCTGGACCCCTTCACACATATTAAATAAGTGTGTGTGTGTGTGTGTGTGTGTGTGTGTGTGTGTGTGTGCAATTTAGAAACAGGAATACAGACAAAGCTGGGTATAATGGCGTACCCCATTATACAGTCCCAGGACTCAGGAAGCAGAGAATTGCGGCAAGGTTGAAGCCTGCCTGGTCTACTTAGTGAGACACCCCCCCCCCCATTTTAAATAACAAACAAATATATGTAAATAATACTAACTGCTGGCAGAAAGCTTCTCTAGAGATCTAAGAATGTTATGACCACAGCAACAGTTTAACATTAGCTATTATGTTAGGGGGTGGGGAGGTGGCTTTGAGGATAAAGCACTTGCCAGGCAAGCACCTGAGTTGGAATCCTCAGAACTCACAGAAAGCTGGGCACAGCAGCAATCCCGGTGCTCCTAGGACAAGACAAGGAGACAAGACAATTCCCAGAACCTTGCAGGCCAGCTAGCATGGCATACTCATTAGCAAACAACTATGGAAGTCTGACTCTAACAAGGTAGGACTTGAGGGTTGACTCCTGCGACTGTCATCTGAGCTCTACAAGCCTGCTGTGGTACACCCTCACCTTCACACACAAGAGTGCAGGCAAATTCCTGTGAGCATGCGCACACAGGAACACACTAAAAGCAGAAGGTACTATCTATGTTCAGGGAAAAAGTACAAAAGTCATGCCCGTTTATGCCCCCAAGAAATTCACACTGAGGACATAGAGCAGCCTTGAGCAACACAGCAATGCAGCTTTGAGAAATACAGACAATGAGACTACTCTTGAAGCTTCCATCTTGATGAGGGAGAGAAGCAAGCAGGTCCCATAGCTAACTAGGATCGTTACACATGGCAGGAAGTACTGTAAAGAAAATAATACAGTATCATATGGTGGAGTGGGAGTGGAGGTGAGGGTTTCATTAGACAAGGTTACCAGGGAACTTCTCCCTAGGAACATTTACACTGATGTTTGATATTTCAAAAGTTGCTGAGGAGACACTTCTTAAAATTCAAAACTTCCATTGATGAAACAAAAGAAAACAACCACAAGAGATTTTCTTCCTTAACAGGAGCATTATACATGCCTAAAATCCAGAGTCAGAAGCACAGGGGATGCTCTATTAAAAACATAAATATGACAAGGCTGTCACTTCCATCATTCTTAATTAACTTTGCAATAAAATGAGATTGAATAAAAAGAAATGAGTTATAAATATGTGAAAGGAAGAAATAAAAATAACACTCTGAAGTGACAGAATTATATAAAGGAGATGTCTAAAACATCAACACAAAATTCATTAAAAATAATAAATATGTTTGGCAAAATAGCATAATATAAGATAAAATGACAAGAGTGTGTCAAATTCCCAATAAGAGTGACACAATGCTAGACAATATAATGAAAAGGGGGGCTCACAATCGTGACAAAATAGTAAGTATGTGGTTATTCACTTAATTTGAAAGAATAGAGGCACATTGAGAGAAAATTATAAAGCAGCAGTGGGACAAGTAAAGGAAGACATGAATAAATGATGCTATTTACCAGGAAGAAATAATGCTGGAGAGAGGAGCTGTTATAAAGACACCCAGGTTTGCATATAAATTTAATGCAGCACAAATGCAAGCCACTGAGAAAGGTTTTACAAGATTTGACAAGGTTTTAGGAACATTCTTCTGAAAGTAAACAGTGTGTTTTAAGCCAAATATAAGTAAAAGTTGCTAAATCTATATGATATTTGTTTTGAAAATATGTCATTGTATGTATGTCCATATGTGTATGTATGTGTGTATGTCTGTATATGTATGTATGTGTGTATGTGCATGTAGGCATGTGTGCATTCACATGTGTATGTATGTGTGTGTATATGTTTATGTATGTGTGTGTATATGTGTATGTATGTCTGTATATGTGTGCATATGTATGTATGTGTGTACGCACATGTAGGCATGTGTGCATTCACATGTGTATGTATTTGTGTGTACATATGTGTATGTATGTGTGTGTATATGTGTATGTATGTCTGTATATGTGTGCATATGTATGTATGTGTGTGCACATGTATGCATATGTGCATTCACATGTGTGTGTATGTGTGTGTACATGTGTGGAGTCAGAGGAAAACTCAAGAGAGTCAGTTCTCTCTCACCAGGTGAGTCTTGAGGATATAACTCAGGCGATCAGGCTGACAGCAGGTACCTTTACAAGCTGAATCATCTTACAGAACTGATATTTGCAGTATAAATTGTTTTACCTTTCACTAAACATGTTTGTGATCCAGAATAGTTTTGACTATGGAATTTCCCAGCATACAGTAAAACAGAGAAAACAGAATATTGGAAAAAGAAAGCACTACCTTAATTATTGCATAACATTGACAGCAAAATAAATAGAGACCTGTAACTTGAAGTATACAGTGCAACAAATTCCATACAATTTAAAGACTTACTATTTCCAGCCATCGTTTTACTTTTTATTTTGAGACTTGTCTCACTAAGTTACCCAGGTACTACTCCCATGAGCTGGCATCATAGTCCTGCATCACCAGGTCTGGCATATCACATTTTAATATATTACAATGATATAAAAGAGAAGAAATAACTTAAAAACTGCAGCATTAAAAACTAAATGCAAAAACATACTTAGAGCTATTACTCTATCAAATGAATTTAGAATGCAAAAAAACATGTGCAATCAATAGCCAAATGTCATAATGAAAGTAGCCAAAGGAGAGAGATAACTTCAGGAATACAGATAATAAACTGTTCCATAGGAAATGGAATTTCTGATATTAAGAAACAGAAATTAGAGCAGAGAAAAACTAAAAGTACATTGTTGTTTGCTTGTTCTTTTCTTCTTTTTCAACCTTTATTTTTGTGTGTTTGAGTGGTGTGCACGTACGTCTGGATACCACATGCATGCAGTTTCCAAAGGCGCCAGAAGAGGGCAGTAGATCATCTGAAATTGGAATTCTGGGTGCTGGGAACTGTGTCCTGATCCTCTGAAAGAACAACTAGCGTTCTTAACTGCTGAGCCATCTCCTCACCCCGGCATTAGTTTGTATTTTTAAAATTCGTCTACTTTTATTTTTCGTGTGTATGGGTGTTTTGCCTGCTTCTACATCTGTGCACCCTATCGGTGCCATGTCCATCAAGGCCACAAGAGGGCACCAGCTCTTGTGGAACTGGTGTCAAGAGATGTTTGTGAGCTGCTGTGCAGGTGCTGGGCACCTAATCCAGATCCTCCGAAAAAAGAAACTAGTGTTCTTTTCTCTCTCTCTCTCTCTCTCTCTCTCTCTCTCTCTCTCTCTCTCTCTTCTTGCTTCTACTGCTCCTACCTGTCTCAGGGTTGGCATTATAGACATGTGACACCCCATCGAGCTCTTTTTCAAATTTCTGGAGTATCTGTCCCCTATTTACCCCCTTAGTTGCCAAGATCTCTCTCCCTCTGCCCAGCATGTTTACCAGTTGGATTTGGAACGGCAGAACGTTCATGAGTCGGGGAGATCCAATCAGACGCCTTGCCCACGTATTAACTGAGTTTGTTGCCTTTTGTGGCTGCATTATAAATTTTCTTTATATGCTCCAGATGCTGGGTCCTTATCAAACTTATGACTTGCAGGCATTTTCTTCCATCCTGTGAACTACCCTGTCCATTTCTTGACTGTGTCCTTTTCAAAAAGAAGTCTTAGTCAACTCTTTTCTATCTACATTGAGGCCTTTCTATGTAGTTCAGAGTCTAATTAAATAAATCTTGGCAGTGGAACACATTAGAAGAGAAAGAATAGAGCAGGAGAGGGAACGAAAATTTAGTATTTGTATCATATACATTGCATGAAATGTTGTTTAGTCTTGGCCTGTTCCTGAGCCACAAATGAGAGCTTCATTTCGCAAGATGGAGCCTTTATTTAATTTCACCCATTCATTCAAAAAAGTATACCCTGGTTATTATGTGATGGTAAACATTTTGCCAGGGACTTGGGCTGCAAAAAATGAAAGAAGACAGTTCCTGCCCTCAGGGCGCTGACAAAGTAGGAAAAGAAGAAATTTCATAGGAGCCATCACCCTCAGGCAGATGCAGAACTTCAGCTTTCTGACAGCAGGAAGCACGCTGAGAAGTAGGGGCTTATGGGTGAGCTCAGATTACAGCACATCTGTTTGGGGGCTTCACAAATGCTGCTTTGGCTGAAGACATTTTAAACCATGGGGAACAAACAGTAACCACTAAATCAAGAAGAAAACCATAGCCAGTAAGTAAACACCAGTTGAAGAAATGTTGAAACAGGAGGGGGGACTTCCCTAGATGCCTTGCCTACATTCAAACAAGGCAGGGATTTTTTTTTCAAACTTCCTGATATACCCACTCCACCTTTCAGTCTGCATGTTGGAATTAGTCCATTGAGGTGTGCTAAGTATGCTCCTTGTTTACTGACTGATCCGTTTATTTACTACTGTTATTTTTAAGACAGGGTCTCCTGTAACTCAGGCTGGTCCTGCCTCTGCCTCCCACGTGCTGGGATTACAGACATCTAACTCTGGACCTGACTTCCAGGTAATTTTAAAATATATATACTTATAAGTTTAAATTTATCCTTGGTACTGAGTTTCCATGTTAAACATCTCTAACAGCTCATGGGCTACTTAGATCAGGTGCTGGGAAAAAGGAGAGAGAAGGAGGGGGGAGAGAACAATGAGTAAAATAGATATGCTTCCTGCCGCAGTACTCTGTGAAGAGACCGTGTGTGTGTGTGTGTGTGTGTGTGTGTGTGTTGTGTGGTGTGTGTGTGTTGTGTGTGTTGTGTGTGTGTGTGGTGTGTGTGGTGTGTGTGTGTGTGGTGTATGTGTGTTGTGTGTGTGTGTGGTGTGTGTGGTATGTGTGTGTGTGGTGTGTGTGGTGTGTGTGTGTGTGTTGTGTGGTGTGTGTGTGGTGTGTGTGTTGTGTGTGTGTGTGGTGTGTGTGGTGTGTGTGTGTGTGTGGTGTATGTGTGTTGTGTGTGTGTGTGTGGTGTGTGTGGTATGTGTGTGTGTGGTGTATGTGTGTTGTGTGTGTGTGGTGTGTGTGGTGTGTGTGTGTGTGTCTAGCCTGAATTTGGAGGTCCCTTTGGAATAGGAGAGAATGTGACACCCAAGCTAGAGACTGAAAAATGACCAGGAGTCATCCAGTTAAAGGCGGGGAACTGATTCGAAGGAATTCCAGACAGTCATTAAAGACAGAAGAAGTCTCCGTCAGCCTGGGTGAGAAAAGGGGGTGCTGGAGGACCTGAAAAAACAGGGAGAGGATGAAAGCAGATAAGAACCAGGTTACAAAGCTTTGCGCAAAGTTAGAAACATCGACAGGAGAGTAACCTGATCCCTTTTCTCCTCCTATCCACTTCTCTCTCTCTTCCCCTCACCTTAGTCTCCTCCCACCTGCTTTTACTCCTCATTTTCTCTATCTCTCCTGCCACGTAGTCCAGGCTGGCCTGGAATTCCCTACGTAACAAAGGATGTCCTTGAAATATTGATCCTTCTGTTTTCTCCTCTCTCCTGCTGGGATTGCAGCCATGTGCCTCCATGCCCAGGTGACATGGCCAGTTTTCTATTCCAGATTACCTGATGGCTGGGAGAAGAGTAGAGCAGTGGCTCTCAACCTTCCTACGATGCGACCCTTTAGTACAGGGTGATGACTCCCAACCAGAACATTGTTTTTATTCCTACTTCGGAACTGTAATTTTGGTACTGCTATGAATCGTAGCGTAGGTTTGCCCAAGGGTTTGTGACCCACAGGTTGAGAACTGCGGGTGTAGAGGAACAGGAATAAGACAGAAGCTGGATGTGGTGCTGTTCAGTTGGCAATACCAGCACAAGGAAGGCAGAGGCATGGAGAGTGATGTAAGTTTGAGGCTAGCCCATCTACAGAGTGAGTTCTAGGTTAGAAAGTGCTACACAATGAGGGCCCTTGTCTAACAAACAAACAAACACAAAGAAGACTGGAGGCTGGGGGGACTTAGCTACATGTCAGCACCTTCAACGAATGGCAAAAGGAGAAAAATAATTTATTTGGAAGCTTAGAGGCAGCATAAAAACACAGAGGAAGAGATGTGCTAATCCCACTGGTACAGAATGAGACCACTACCACAATTTAAAGCCAAACTTGAAGCAAGGCTTAATTAAACACTGGCCAAGTGAATGGACCCTGGCCAGGGCCATCTCTGGGTTTCCAGAAAATGGCTACGTTTTGCACATTTTGCACATTTTGCAAAAGCATACCCCACAATTCACCATCAGATCCAATCAGGGGCAAGCATACATCCTGACAAATTTTCTGCCCACATACCTCCCATCCACATGTGATCAAGCACATCCGTTACAAATGGGTCCAACAAAACTCGTTTAGGGAGTGAAGACATAAAAAATAGCTTCCAGCATTTAACTTTGGTTCTCACAGAGGTAGCTCATTTGGTAGAGGGCTTGCCTAGCATAGCATGAACCATTCCATAAAACCAAATGATGATGGTTAATCTTGTCAACTTGATAGGATATAGAATCTCCATGGAAACAAATTTCTAGGCAAGTCTGTGAGGGTTATGTAGATTAGATTAACTCCTGAACAATCCTAGGGCTAGCATCCCAGACTAAATCAAAAGGAGAAGTGATCTAAGCACAGCAGTTATTACTCTCTGCTTCCTGACTGAAGATATGGGATGGCCAGTTGCTTCCTGCTCCTGCTACCATACCTTCCCTCATGATTGGATAGCCCAGGACTAAAAGCCAAAGTAAACCCTTTCCTTAAAGATTTATTTATTATTAATTATTTAAATATATTTTATATATATTATAAATAAATTATATATATATATATATATATATATATAT
>JADRCH010007313.1:1183717-1217464 GCA_019843965.1 Rhynchomys soricoides
TTTCTACTTTATTTACATTTCAAATGTTTCCCCCTTTCCAGATCTCCCCTTTGGAACCTCCCCATTCCTTCCCCCTCCCCCTGCCTCTATGGGGGTTTTCCCCACCCACCCACTCTCATCTTCCCTCCTTGAGTTGCCTTTGTCAGGTATTTTGCCATGGTGAGGACAAAAGTAACTAATACATTGGTGGTGCAAGTTTGTAATCCTAGCCCTTGGGAGATGGGCGTAGGAAGTGTCAAAGTTCAAAATCATGCTTAGCTACATATCAGAATCAACCACCTACTTTGCTAATTCAAGCAAATTAGAAAAGGTGCTCCCTCCAAGCATAGGTTTGAAGGACAATTTGGGGATCCTATCCCCCCACCCCCCGTCAAACACCTTTATTTAAGGCTCTAGCAATACAACTAACTGTATATGGTGGTCCAGCTAGCAAGGAAGAAATCCAGACAATGTCAGAAGACATTTATAATGTGTGCACAAGAAGAGTGAGAAAGAATATTAGGTGCAGTGTGAAGAAATTGCACTTGGCTTGCTTTGAGAGTTGGGTAGGGCTTTCACACGTGGAGCTGGGTATAGCTGGTGGGCAGAAAGTAGAACATTGTAGGTAGAGGGGATAATGACTTGAAGGTGGGAGATAAAAGTAGAAATCAAGTAGGTGCAGAAGAAGCGCACCTACTGTAAACAGGATCTCCCCAGCTGTCCTTCTATGAAACTGGAAGTTGGTAAGATCCTCTACCTTACCCCCAACACACGCACACACACTCACTCACAGTTCTGTCATTGATTTGAGTGGAGTTTCTTTCCCAAGTGTTCATACCTTGGAAGCTTGTTCTTGGGTGTGCCTAAGCAGAGGTGCTTGGCACTTAGAGAGATGGAGCCTCGTAGGAGGTCACTGGAGGAATTGCACCTGGAATAGATTAAAACAGGATTTTGTTGTTGTTGTTGTTGTGTTGTTGTTATTTTTGCTGTCCTTGTTTTTCTAAAACCCAATTCACTCCCTTTAATCACAGTAAACAGCATAACAAACTAGAGTAGAGAGTAGCAATGGAACAAACAACATGTTCTTACTGAGTTCACAGAACTGAAGATATAAATATATTTTTCAGGGTACACAGACCAAGATTATCACTTTTTATTTACCAAGTTTGCTCTCACTTTGGTAATAGGGCTGGCCAATAACTAATTTTCTTAGAGTGTTTTGTTTTGTTTTGTTTTACAACGGTAGCATTTGGTTTACCTCAGGTCCCTGGACTATCTAATTTCAAGTTCTTGAACACCCAAGCAGTGTTGGGTACAATTTCCAACTCATGGAGTAGGCCACATTTTCTTTATTCATTCATCTGTTGAGAAATATCTAGTTTTGTTTTGTTTTTGTTTTTGTTTTTGTTTTCCAGTTTCTGGCTATTATGAATATAGCTGCAATGAATACAGTTGAACAAGTGTCCTTGTGATAGGATGAAGCATCCTTTGTATATACACTCAATATACAGAGTGGTACAGCTGGGTCCTCAGGTAGTATTATGTTCATTTTTCTGAGGGTCTGCCAAACTGATTTCCAGAGAGGTTGTATCAGCTAGCAATTCTACCAGCAATGCAGGGGTGTTCCTCTTTCTCCACATCCTTGCCAACATCTGCTGTCACCTGAGTTTTTGATCTTAGCCATTCTGACTGGTGTGAGGTGGAATCTCAGGGTTGTTTGGATTTGCATTTCTCTGATGACTAAGGATGTTGAACATTTCTTTAGGTGCTTCTTGGCCATTCATGTTTCGTCAGTTGAGAATTCTCTGTTTAGCTCTCTTCCCCATTGGTAAATTGGGTTATCTGTTTTATTGATATCTAGGTTTTTAAGTTCTTTATGTATTTTGTTTATTAGTTTTCTATTTGATGTGGAGTTGGGAACAATCTTTTCCCATTCTCTTTGCTGCCAGTTTTTCCTATTGACAATGTCCTTTGCCTTACAGAAGCTTTGCAGCTTCATGAGGTCCCATTTATTTATTGTTGACCTTGATGCCTGAGCTATCAGTGTTCTGTTCAGGAAGTTGGCTCCTGTGCGAGGCTCTTCCCCACTCTCCCTTCTATCAGGTTCAGTGCATCTGGGTTTATGTTGAAGTCTTTGATCTACTTGGAGTTGAGTTTTGTGCAGGATGATAAGTATGGATTAAGTTGCATTCTTCTACATGCATTTGTCCAGTTTGAAGATGGTGTCTTGTTTCCTAGTGTAGACCAGATTGGCCTTGAACTCATAGAGATCTGAGTACCTTTTCCTCTCAAATGCTAGGATTAAGGGCATGCACCACATCTGGTTGAACAAATTTTTTTTTCTTGAAGTTATCTAGTATCATTGTCCACATTGGTTGTTAACTTGACATCATTTAAATCACCTAGGGACAGGCTTCTGGCCATGCCTGTGCAGAATTATCCACATTAGGTTAAATAATGCAGAAAAAAAGTCCATGCTAGATGTGGGTGGCATTACTCCAGGGTCTGGAGTCCTGGATGGAATAAAAACAGAGAAACTGAACTAAGCATCAGCATTTATCACATTCTGCTTCCTAAGTGAGGAAGAAATCTTGTCAGAAGTCTCAGGCTCCTATGGCCATGCCTTCCTTTACCATGATGAATGTCCCCTCAAATTGTAAGTCAATATTACTCCTTAAGTTACTTAGGTAACTTTGCTTAGGCATTTTGTCCCAGCAATATGCAAAATAACTACTGAACCAAGCTCAGGTTATTTTGTTACAGTAACATAAACAAAACAAACAAACAAATAAAAACCACATGGGTTAGTAGTGATGGTGCTCACTGTGCAAGCCTGACCATCTGAATTTGATCTCTGGAACCCACATAGTGGAGGGAGAGAACCAACTCTAGCAGTTTAACTTCTGATCTCCACTCTCATGCCATAGCACCCTCTTCAGATCTTCATGGATAGCAGGCACCCATGTGGTGCTCATACATGTGTGCAGTCACCTACAGATACAAAAAAAATTAAAATTAAAATTAAAAAAAAATCTTTGGGGGAAAAAGTAAATCAAACCCAATGAAATAGCATAATATGAAATTGCAAGGATCTCAAAGATTTGGTCATGACTGCTAGGCTATAAGCCCTGATAGGACCAGGGAGATGGAGGTCAATTAGAGACAATTGATTCTAGTGGTAGGAAGCATCAACCAGAACTTGGGGCTCCAGGGTAATTAAAATGGACTGATGAATGGAAGAGTCAAATATAGAAAAATCAATATTTTTTAACCAAATCATATCAAAAGAAAACTAATTATTTTTTTTAAATCTGAGTCAATGTATAACACAGAGAAAAGTCCCTAGTTAGACCAATAAAGACAATTGTCACTGTCCTCAAGTATATTTGTTAATTACAACTATGAAAAGTGTTATCTTAGAAATCAGTCTTAATAAGTGCCCTGAGAGTTGCTGTTCTAGCAGTCAAAAATTCTATCTAGTTCCCCAGTGATTGTTTTTTCTAATTGAAGAGGCAATGTAAAACATACCTTTTATTTACTTGGTTGCTATTTTTGGAAAAATCCACTGTGTCCATTGCTCTATAAATAGTCACCCATGAAATATAAAAGCTTCCCTTGTTTGTAGGGAAAAAATGTGGCAGGTTATTCCAGCTAGTAAAAGGCAAGCTCCAATTCCAACCTCCAGTTGTTCCAGCTGAAGGTATCTGGGGTTTGTTCATTCGTTCGTTTGGCAAAGTCTCTCTGTGTAGCCATAGTTAGCTGGAACTTATTCTGTATATCAGGTTGCCCTTGAACTTGTAGTGATCCTCCTGCCTCTGCCTTCCAAGTTCTGGCATTATGAGCAGTTACTAAAAGCTCAATAGGACTGTGCAACAGACCAAAATCTACCTTGAAGAACCAATGAGTTTGTTAGGGTTACCAACAAGAATGTAGAAGACTCAATCGATAACTGCATCACTAAAAAGCTCCCTGCAAAAATTCTAGGCAGGCATTTTAGCTGGCAATTCCCTAGGAGTGGTTCCTGCTGTATAATTTTGGAGAGGCCTTACAAATCTTGTAAGTTTGGGAAATTTCCTGAATGATGTGAGTTGTTTATGTCCTGAGCTTTGTAAGTTCTATTTACTTGAATCTTAAGGGTGAAATAGTTCAATTTGGGAGAAATTGCTGTCCAACAATTAATTCTTTTCCTCTGGCCACTGCTTAATATAAATATATTTGTGGGGATGGAGAGGCAAAGGGGGGGGGTTAACTGATATGCCATCGGTATATCAGCTAGCAAGCAAACTGGTGTAGAGAAACTGGGTTTTCCTTTTGTTGGTTGAATGACTGTTCTTATACACCTGCCATTAAACTGTGAGCATCTGCCCCTATCCCACAAGTAGTTGCCAGTGTTTGTGGAGCTATGCATTTGGACTATGTCTTTAAATTTCTGAAAGACAGAGACTAGATCTCATACTTCCTGATATTTCTTAAAATGGTTATACATTCCTTAAAGTCATTCCACTGATGTTTCTTAAGTAAATACTATGTCTCAGACATTGTGATAAGGACCAGGACAACAACAAAGAATAAGTCACACACGGCCCAGTCTTCAGGTAACCTGCGAGTAGACAAATGATAACCTTCTACTTCATGTTACTTACAGGGTTTGTCTTATGTGCATTGGTTATTGGGTTTACTATTTATTAATCTATTTATATATCAAATTAATGTATGCAATAGTGCAGATAATTCTCAAAACAACCCTAGGAACTGGATTCTGCCAATGTTTCCTTTTATAAATGAATGATGACATAACTTCTCCAATGTCATACAGATAGCAAAAGAGAAAGCCAAAACTAGAGGACTTCAAATGACTCTGGGCCACTATTTCACCCTGAGTAAAATGGTTTACCCTATGTGTTGGATGAACAGTAACACTGAACAGAAATAGGACCTCTGTAGTGCTTATCATAGACTTGAGACAGTATCATTGGTAAAAGAAATCCCAATTGGAGACTGACCTGTACCACAGCAAGAGGACAGTGTTAAAATTTCTGTCTTTGTAGCTGAAGAATGCAAACAGTGGAAGGAAGACAAGGCAGGTGTGGTAGCACATGCCAGTAATTCCGATTCTAGGAAGCAGAGGCCGGAGAATCATGAGTTCCAAAACAGCCTAGATTACTAACTGAGAGCCTATCAAAAACAAAACAAAACAGGGGGGCTGAAGAGATGGCTTAGGTTACATGTACCTATTGCTTTTGCAGGAGATGTGACTTCTAGGACCCGAGTTCTGGTCCCAGCCTCTGTGTCAAGTGGCTCACAACTACCCTGGGAACCCAATACCCTCTTCTGTGGTCTGACAGCCCTTGCACACATCCACACAAACCAGCACAGACATATACAATTTTAAATCACTAAAACAAAACAAAATACCATGAAAAGACAAAAATGATGAAGACAAAAATAATTGCTCCTTCTCCCATCCACATTGGTCTATCATCAGTAATCCATTATCAAACTCAAGGCTTGGATTTCTGTTAATGTCATCACAGAAATCTTTTAAATATGCTCCAAACCCGAATCTGGTCCCAGGAGAAAAGCTTTGTGAAAATGGAATGGATGTGGCTTGTTAGTTCTCTTAGCGCAGATCCATAGCCCCATAAACATGGGCAAGCATTTGACAGAAATGTGATTTCTGGTGTGTATCACAGTGAAATCGAGACCACTGAAACATGTACAAAGAAAACAAATTCTCAACTTACTTTCATTACTGAGAGACTTGATTCTGAGTTGGCCAAGACAGAAAGAACCACATACTATTTTCCATAGTCAATCCATTGTATATATAAAAAAAAAGTCTCAGACTTTTTCCAATGAAAAAGACGATTTGGAATGAGTAAAGGTCACATTGAAATCAGGCAAATGCTTGAGGTCTTTTTTTAAAAAATCTCCCTTTATTATCCTGTAATAATACTGTGGAGGTCTTCCAGTGCAAACGAACCTTTCCTTGGGTGGCCTTAACCCAGAGAAGAAACAGGGCTTCTGAAACTCAATGGCCACCCAAGTTATTCTGAGTCAGTGACTCCCAGTGACTTCCAGGTTTCACAGTCTTGAGGAGCAAAGACAGTAGGATAGCAGACAGAGCTTTATTGTGTGGGAAAACAGCTCTCTACAAAGGAGAGGGCTTGAGAACTACTTGTGGGCCTTGAGCTCAGAGGCTTCTCTTTGGATGAAGTAAATGGGCTTGGGGACTCTGGTTGGGTGGAAGATAAGGCGAGCGCAGGGTGAGGAAAGGGTTCTCTAATCTGGCTGAGAGGCTTGACGGGGAGATAGAACCAAATAGTGAGAAGAAAAATGGCTGGAGGTCCTCCATTACCTGGGTAAGTCAGGATTCTTCAAATGCACAGCTTCTGAGCTAAACTTAGAAAGAAGGAACATGATTACTCAGATGCTGTGTTCTCAAGGCCCAGCCCAGCACTCACTTGCAGGAGAGCGCCTTAGCTAAATTTACAGCATTGGGCTAAACCCACATTTTTGTTTTAAGCTTCTAGATACAGTGCTGAGGGAGGGTGCATTGGATAGCCGGTTCTGCTAGTTTACAGATGTCTTCTTCGGAGACAAGCTTATAGCTTCTGCCTGCCTACAGCTCACTGAGAATCAGGTCTGCCAGTCTGTAAAGGTTGTTCTTCTCCAGGGTCCTCTTATCCATACCTGTGTAAAATGGAAACTACCTCATTCCTGTCTCTATCGATATTAAAGACTATATTGAGGAAACAACAAAATTTCCACCAGATCCCAGACTTTGTTTGTTTGCTTGTTTGTTTGAGAGTCTCGATTTATAGCTCTCGCTGTCCTGAACACCCCATGGCCTCAAACTTGAAGCAATTCACCTGCTTCTGCCTTCTGAGTGCTGGATTAAACAAGTTCATCACCACACCTGACCATAACTTTAACCTTTAGAATACACTTATTTATGCATGTTTCGTGTCTCTATGTGTCTGGGCATCGCTGGGAAGGCATAAGCATCATGGTGAGAGTGTAGTGGTCAAAGAACAACTTGCAAGAAAGTCAGTTCTCTCTTGACACCTTGTGGGATTTAGGGGATTGAACTGAGCCCATCAACCTTGATGACACATGCCTTTAACAGGTCATCTCTTGAGCCACCCCACCCCAACCAATATCTTGAATGGAAGTCTATCGATACACCCATTTTAGCCTATCTATACATACTCGAGTTCTCCATAACTGTATTAACAGTGAAAATGTAATGCACCATCTTGCTTCTAGCACAATGACATCATACCATAAGTATTTTTGATGGTGTTAGATCATTTTCTTAATTATCGCTTAAAATTTTTCTCTGATAGCATGGCCTGCTGATCAGAGGAACCATAGTAGAGTTAACTATTCCCTTGTTAAGTGTGTTATTTTCCAATGCTATTTAATAATAGAGAAAAAATCACCTATTTATAGAGACTCCCCCCCCATTTTGGGGGGTATTCCCTCTCAATAACATCTTCAATGCGGAATTACTGGGTAAAAGTGTGTGAAATCATTCAAAGCTATTACAACTAGGGCTGGGCATTGTGGTACACACATGAAATCCCTGCACTTGGGAGGTGTAGGCAGGGGGATTAGAATGTCAAGGTCATCCCCAACTACTTGAGAACCTGTTTCAAAACAACCAAATTATAAAACAGCAAAGCTCCCAGACAAAAGTACACTACCAAATGGATTTTCGTGTGACACAGCATGCACTGATACCTTTTAGATCTAGCTTGAACCATCCTTCTTTCTGTTACCTCTACAGCTATCATCACTAATCACACTGTTATTGGTGGACAATTTCCACTCTGTTTGCACTTTGTTTATGGGATGCCCAGTGTGACATTAGTCAGTGCAGATGGCTCATTTAAGCCAGAACTTTCTTGATAGTAAAAGGGGTGTGGGATAATCATATCTAGCTTTTAATGATGTTACAAGGGTGAAAGGAGACACTGCTCTGCAGTCATGTGTTTACCTGGCCACCTGACTGTGAGCTTTGGTGGGAACAAGTCACATTTTAGTCATCTTTGTGTCCCCTATACATGCGGGGTGCCTGCCACCCATTAAGCATTCCATTACCCATATGTTTCAAAGTATTTATTTATTTATTTGTATGTGTGCACATGTGTATATGTGTGCATATGTGTGCTTGCATATGCACATGGGAGCATTTAGTGAACAACTTGTCATGAGATCTCATCCTCTAACGTGTGGTTCTCAAGGACTGACCTCAGGTTGTAAAGCGTAGGGACAGGTACTTGGAGAGTTTCTAACTTTGCCACACTTCCTCTGTGTGGATGAAATCTGTGATCAGTCAGCTTCCTGTCCCTTTTGCCAAGCCTTACTTTCTCCAACATGAAGGACTTTATCCCTCTGGAACCGTAAGCTAAAACTAATCCCTTCTTAAGTTTCTTTTGACATAGTATTTTATCACTGCAGCAGAAAAGTTAACTAAGGCAATGCTTTTACTTTACCGGAGTTTATTATATGATGCATTAATTAAGTTCAACAAACTCAAATTATTTTGTAGTTTTCACAAAGTGATTACCTAGTCTGTGGGTCAACGGTGCTATTCAAACTGCAATTTATTCAAACTGCAAAATGATCAGTGATGGTTCAGGTGCCTTTCTATACAGCAAGAAAGATACAGGCTGAGGAGGCATGCCTTTATGGGTTATCTGCTGAACAGCATGTCCCTCTGGATAGTGTTCTGAGGATGGAACCATGGCAGGAAGTCCAGCCTCAGGTACTTCATATGGTTGAGTCTAGCATTAACCATAGAATTAAGGAAGCTGATCTCCTTTCTTTCCCTCTCTCCTTTTACCTAATTCACTCCAGGCACACATCTTTTGTGAGTTTGCTCTGTGGGCTGAATGTCTGTTATATCTAAGTTCACTAGAGTAGAAGCAATAATTGGGAGAGAAAGAATTACCCACACACACACACACACTCAGCCCAATATCCAGCTTTTAGCTATAACCAAGAAGACTAGATGATTAATCTGACCCCCATCAGCACAGAGAGGTCTCTTCTTGTTTGAAGTTTCTGTTTGGGGGAATCTGTAGAACTTTGAATTAGAAAGCCATATTGGGATGGTATTGGCCCTGCCTTTGTTCACTCTGTGAGGCAGATGGCTTAGTTTTACTGATTTAAAATTCTTTTCCTAGCACTAAAGCAGTTTGAAGGCCATTTGCTGACTCCATTGGTGACCCATGTGATTTGCACAAGTTCTTTTCCCTCATTAGTCTCAGTGTCCTCATCTGCAGAAGTGTGAGTCTCAAAGACCTGGTTTTCAGCTTAAGTGCAGCCTATGTTAATGGATTTATTTGCCTAGCTAGCCTATTTCATTTCATTTTTTTTTCCTCCAGGGAACTCCTCACAAATCCTAGGCTCTATCGATAGAATCACATGCATATAGACAGCCTGAGAGCAGGAGTGGAACTGTCTAGGAAAACAAACTGGACTAATGAGAACGGGGAGACAGAGAAGGAATAAAGGATGGGTAATATGCTTAACCTACCATCTATATTTGCACAAAGATACTTTTATGTGAGACAATACCACGTACAGTGGATATGTTCTAATACAGAAGAAAAAACATTGGAAAGGCTGAATGCCACATATGAAGAAAGCCTTTTCTATGACTGAGCTATTCCTTTAATGGTGCTATTGTTTCCTCCTTAGAGAGGAGGTGTAGTGTGTGTGTAATGTCCTGCAAGTTAATTCTGTCTGACCGGTTACATTTACATGTACCATTTTCATCAGTAAGTGAAAGGCTCATTTGATGAAGCAGCAGTGGACCAGTTTGCTCTGAACAGTCCAGACCTGCCCTTGCCAACTAATGTGGTCCTTGGGAGCATCCTTCAGAGTAAAACTAGAAGCACTGGGGGAAGAAGAAGAAAATACAGGACCGCAAGGCTGAATTTTCCCACTCTTTGGCTAGAAATGAAAAAATGATTCTGTGTTCACCCTGAACTGGATGGAAACTAGACGGTGCCTACCTTGTGAAGCCAGACAGAGAACTAGTGAGGCCAGAAAGCAACCACGATTCTTGAAGAGCTAGATGAGTTCTCTGGGACTACAAGTAATGGACAGCAGCTGAGAAGTCCTGCTTTGAAATACAAGTTTTGCTTGTATTTCTCCATAAATTATTTCATTTGTGCACTCTCTTTGGTGTAAAGAGAAAAAAATACACAAAACCTCAGACTGCTTCAATGATATTGAAAGTCCACCCTAGGACTAGACATTTAAAGAGGAACCCATGGAGTTCTGATAAAAGCTCTCAAAGGAAACCCAAGGGTCCTGAGTAAACCCACTGGTACAGTGTTGCTTTGCTTCTTAGTGGACCAACTCGCAGCCGCTTATGCTTGCCTTTAATGCTGGAGAACTCGGTGTTGTGTTTTGGTGAAGTCTCCCTGTCTTCCTGCGTTCTCTAACTACAAAGTCCTTTGTGATGCCAAAGGCACCATTAGCTTCCTGTATGGAGTCAGACATCCATAACTAAGCCTCTCTCTCTCTCTCTCTCTCTCTCTCTCTCTCTCTCTCTTCCATTTATGAGCATGGCTATATTTCTTTCAACAAATATTCCTCCCCTTTAAATAATTTTGTCCTACCAATTCAAGCATTTCGGGTGTGTTTCCTATTGAAGTTCTTTCTTCCTGTCTACTAACCTCCCCCCAGCATATTCCCAGGCCTTGCCACCATGTAAACCTGTAATTTTTATGCCACTATCCATATTGGTTTATAAAACAGAAGTATGCAACATGCTAGAAAGAAAAATGGCACCTGTCAAGTAGCAAACCCTATGACATGCCTGTGGAATTTCACTTTTCACCTAGTAAATAGCCAATTATTCTCCAGAATAGCTCTTTCCAGAATTCCAATCTGTTTCCATTAATATTAAAAGTTTAGAGGTCTGGGGAAACAGGAAGGGGCTGATTAAAAGCAGATGGGGCTCATTATCTGGTTAATGACAATCCAGTATTTCCTCCCCACCCCCCCACCCCCGTTTACTGCTCTGTCCCCCAATAGCACAGCTCTGCCTGAGAAAAGGTTACCCCTACATTTCTACCAAGAGAGGCCTATCCTATGACACCTCAAGGGCATAGCTCTCCTTGAAAGGGTTTGGAATCATTGTGTGATTTATTTCATATCATTTCAGCAGAAAACAAAAGTATCTTCCAAACTACTTCCGCTCATTGTCTTGCAAGAAATAGATGTCCAGTGTGCTGGTTAAGAGTTAGGCTCAGCTTGGATATTGATCATAGAATATTAAGGTTCAGAAGTGCTTGGACTGGAGATGTGGCCTGGCTGGGTGTGCTTAAAGACCTAGGTTCGATTCCCAGCACAGAACTACGGAGACAGGCAGGAGGATTAGAAGGTCAGGGTCATCTTTTGCTACATAGGATTCTAGTCCCACTTGGAATACACAAGATTCTGTCTCAAAAAGTAAGCAAACAATAAACAATGGGAAGTGCTCCTTCAAGATTTGCTGTTTCTTTAGTAGATGGAGAAACAGACCCAGAGAGGGGAAGCGGTTTGCTGAAAGTGCGCTGCTGGGTAGTGGTGGAGCTAGGACCGACTCACCCTGCGGGACATTGCTGGCATGTGGGAAAAGTGCAGAAAGCACATTAATTGAATGAGTTGTAGTCATCTCTTCATATACTACATCTCCATGGGCCACATGTTAATGGCTCATCTTTCACTGCTCCCTTGAGGCCTGACTCAAAGTCAAAGCCAAAATGGGCATTTTAATACAAAGCACATTAAGAAGGGGGAAGGCTGAATGAGGTGTTGTCTCAGGCTGCTGGCTGCCTGCTTGGCAGGCTTTGCTTTAGGCCTCCTGGGGCTGCTCATTCATGTGCTAAGGGAAAAAGCTGACCTCTGACTTTGGCAGTGGCGCCTCCTTTTGGACTCTAACTCTGACCAACTGGGTCAAAGATGACAAGAAGTGTCATGTGGTATGTTCCCAAGAACTGAGGAGATTCAAAGTCCTTCCAAGGGAAGTGCCCATGGCAAGGCTCGTACGGAGGGGGGGGGGGAGGCATATGTTTTCATCACGATTTTAAAATGTATTTAGATGTGGCAAGATGGTTCAGTGGGTAAATGAGCTTGCCACTAAGCTTGAGTTCAGTCCCTGGGATCCACATGATAGAAGGAGAGAACAGACTTTTGCAAGTTGTCCTATGACCTCTGCATGTGTGTGGAGTTTAAGAGCAGCTTGAGCTTCATAGTGAGTACCAAACTAGCCAAACTATCTAAGACTTTGTATGGAAAAAAATAAAGAGAATAAGGTGAGGCGTGGCGTAGGTACATATTTAGAGCTATTAAATCATAATAGTCCATTTCTCTTACCCCCAGCCCCTGGAAACCCCCATTCTCCTTTCTGTCTCTGTGACTTTGTACATCAATGAACCGAATCACACACTATCTGTCCTGGGCCTGACTTGTTTTACTTAATATAACTTTGAGGTTCACCTGTGATATGGCACATGTCAGAAGTGTATTCCTTTTCAAAGCTAAATAATATCACATTATATTCTATACCACTCATTCTTGATCCTTTAAGTATCAATGGATACCTGGATTCCTTCTACCTCTAGGTTATTGTGAATAATGTGAACAATCTATTCCATATTCTTATCTAAATTCTTTTCAATAAACATCCAGAAATGGAGTTTGCTGTACCAAATAGCTATTCTATTTAAAATATTTTGAGGAGCCACAAACTGAATTTCAGAATGGCTGCACCAGTTTACATCCCAACCACCAAAGCATGAGGTCTCCACGTCCTGCACACCCTTGCTACCACTTGCTCATCTGTTGCCATGCTCATGGATGTAAAGTAGTGTCTCCTTGTGATGTGGATCATTGGATCTCATAGTTTTACTTTCAGAGCAATTACTCTAGTGTCTTTTTGGTGTTGAATGCCCCTTTGCCATTGAAGGGTTGATTTTAGCTCACTGTTTTAGTCCAAGGCTGTCTCCATAATGTTAGGCCTGAGATGAAGCAGAAAAAACATGGTGGATGGGAGTATGTTAGACAGAGGGGATTGGGGAGCAACCAACATATACTCCTCACATAGGCATGCTCCCCCCAAAACCACTCCTTTTACAAGATCCTACCTCTGAGGCTTCTATAACTTATCAAGAGTTCATCAAATAATGAAGCAACCAATGAATTATTCTACTCAGGGGGTTGGATCCTTCAACATGCATAAATCCCCCACAGCCTAGGAGTTAGCAACCAAGCCTTTTTAACTCATGCCCTTTTAGGGAGATTTTAGATCCAAATCAGAACACTTTTCCTCTTAGACTTCCCTGCAGACACATTATTGTACACAGTTGGAAGGATGCCATTAGTGAGGCTGTGCTTGAGGAATGCAACAGCTCCCTCTACTGTCTCCAGCCACACTTGTAGTGCAATCTCCTCAGTGAATAAGCTAACATCTCCCTGCCCAGTTTCTTTAACTATACCAGGACATTTCCACAGTCTCTACTATTGCTTCCTGGCCTCACTGCTAGTCATTCTGCTTCCAGTCACCAAATAGTTACTGGAAAGACTAGTCTGGATTGTGATTTCAGAGCTCACGGCATCCTAAGGAGACTGATGAAGAGCAAGTGGGGAGCCCTCTATAGAAATATCTGGAACCGCTTGCTAATTATTGTCTCAAAAGAAGTCGCATCTTGGCTCTTAAAAGATTCTATTTCTTTATTTATCTCTCAAGAGAATTCCTATAATAGAGAGAGCTGGGGATGTAGCTCAGTTTACAGAGTATTTTCCTAGTATGCACAAAGCCTGTGTTTCCATACCCAGAACAAGATAGAGTTACAATGGCATGCACCTGCACTTGGAAGGGGGAGGCATAGGGACTGGGGTTTGAAGGTCATTCTACGCTACCTAGCTATTTCAAAGACAGCTCGGGACACATGAGATGCTGTAGAGGAATCTACATTTCATGTGTCCACTCAGATAGCTGCACTAGTGACTCCTGGAGAGATCGAGTAACAATGAGTCAAGGGGACAGTGCACAGTAACATCCATTTGTTGGGCTGTGGGACAATCCGTAGGCTAAGGTCACTATCTCTACTTCACTTTGATGGCCTCATAGTTTGTCAATGAAAAGAAAAAAAAAACCAATAGCGAGGCTCCACTGTTAGCTTTGTCCTCCACCTTTAGCCTCAACCTTATCTGTCTCAATATGTGATAAAATAACCCCATTATACACGGCCTTCCTTAGGCAAGCCTGCTCTTCTACTCCCCTTGAATATCCTATGGCAATGTGCACACATCCACACACTTGCCTGCACCTCGGCCTTGCATACACAGAATGACTTCCTCCTGGGCTCAGGCTGGCATAAGCAAATCTCACAGACATGGTGGCTTTAACAGTACATATTTATTTTCTTTCGTTTCTGGAGCTGATAAGCCCAACATCAATTTTCCAGTGGGGCTGGTGGTTGTGGAGAACCTACTGCCTGGCTTGCAGATACCTACCTTTTTGCTATCCTGTGAGTGGGCTCAGGCAGTTTCCTCTTTGTCTTCTGTGAAGGCAAATCCTACCATATCTGAGAACTATACTTAGAATCAAGCAGCAAAATAATATTGGATAGTAAGACTTCAACACAGACATTTTGTAACAGGAATAGAATATAATTCAGTCCAAAGCATTTGTTAAGGAAAAATATGTCCTTGGGGCTAGAGAGATGACCCAAATGATCAAGAGCACTGTCTACTCTTCTAGGGAACCCAGGATTGATTCCCAGAACCCACATAAAGGCTTGAAACCATCCATAATTCCAGTTCCAGGAAATCTGATTAATGCCTTCTTCTGGACTCCACCAGCACGAAGCATGCAAGTAGTTCATAGACATATATGCAGGCCAAATGCCCATGTACATAAAATAAAAGTATAATAAAATAATGAGGAGAGACACAATCAAGGCTGGATGTTGTGGTGCACACTGGCATTTGAACCGTGAGAGTCAGAAGATCAAGAGCGAAAAGCCATCTTCATGGCCTGGGCTATATGAAACTGTCTCATAAAACAATGCCACCAAATAAAATTCTTAAAAGAGAGGGAGAAGTACATCCAGACAGGAGTTTACAAGGTTAAAGATTTTGATTTAGAAAGTACTGCAATAGGAGGAATTTCAGTGCAAAACTTGTCTCACTTTTGTGGTTTGGTTTGGTTTGGTTGAGACAGGGTCTACTGTATCCTATGCTGGCCTCAACTCATATGTAGCTAAAGATGGCTTTAAACTCTTGACCCTCTTCTCTCCACCTGCAAAGTACTTGGATTATAGGTATGTTTCATCGTATCAGACTTTTGTGGGGTGGGGGATTTAGACAGAGTCTCACTCTGTAGCCCAGGCTGACTTGGAACTCAGTATGTAGCCTAATCTGACATCAAACTTGCAGTGACCCTCCTCTCTCAGCCTCCTGCATGCAATTATTAATGATGCATGCCACCACACCTGGCTTCACTCTCCTAGCTAGTTACAGATCTGTATTTATAGCTGAGGAGCATTGTGGACGGGCCAGTAGATGGGAAATTACTAGAAGAAGATATCAAAGGTAGGGAGAATTCTTAGTACTCCTCTGTAGCAAAGTTCCCATTTAAAAAAACAAAAAAACAAAAAAACAGGCCAGGGAGATCCAAGATCAAGACTGGAAGATTCTCCCTAAACTGACACCTAGTGATTCTGCTAAAATCGAAGGCATCAACAATGGAGCTAGGAAAATAACCCCATCAGAAAGAGGACTTAGAGGACCTGTCTAAAGCACAGTTAAGGAAACTTTTAATCCTAGAGACCCATCCACCAGATTCTACTACTGGGAGTTTGAAACCAGTGTAGAATACAACAGACATTGACTTAAACGAAACAAACCACCAAAGTCTGTGTGTTTGTCTCTAACAGTGTCAAAGCCTTCATTCAGTCCAGCAGCAGCTCCAGAAGTCTAAGTCTAAAACTTCCTGAAATATTTCCTGAGTCAGACAAAGGTTGGGCACTAGTTAAGATTCATCTTCAAGCTAGATTCCTTCCCAGCCATAAACCAGTGAACCTGAACCTTTTATGTGCTTCCAAAGAACAAGTGTGGCAAACGGAGGGTAGACAGTAGAAGAGCAAGAGTGGAAAATCAGAATGGAAAAAGAGTGATGGGCTCCAAATAACTCCTAAATTGAGCAGTGCACATACCATTAGATCTTAGGGCATGAGGTTCAATTTTGTGTCCTTCAGGCCCTGCTGGATGATAAAGTCATTCAGGAAAATCCCTGCCCTATCAGGTCCCTGCAAGGGTCCTGCCTACACAACTCACTGTGTGTGCTGCTTTGCCTATGACGTACTGGGTAGTGTCCTGGCCCTGGGACTGGAAACACATGCGTCTTTGAAGCTGAAGAGGAAGCAGTCTTGTCTCCTGGGTGTGTTGTAGGACTGTGAACCCTGTTATCGCTGAATTGCTCTCTTGTATCATTAGATCATTCTGCCGCTGAATAGCTCTATACCTTAGTCTTGAGACCAGTCCACTCCATCCGTTTTCCTCTATCCCCTTTAATACAAAATGACATTATCTTTGAGGGTATCACTCACTTCTATTCCTAACTTTTTGATAAAATGACAGATTAAAACTGTGGATCCCATCCATAATCATTTGAGCAAGTTGTTTACTAAGATCTTCGTATTCTCTCTTTAAGTAAGTATTCAGCACCCCGCTCCACCATTTTTTTAGAAGTATGGATAAACCATGAATTTTTTCAAACTCTCCTGTTTCCTTTCCCTTTTGCCTTTGCCCCCTGCCTTCCTCTCCCTCTCTAACATTCTCTCCCTTCCTTCCCTCTCTCTCTCCCTCCCCTCCCCCTCCTCTTCCTCCTCCTCCTTCTTCTTCATCATCTTCTTCCCTTTCCAATTTTTGAGACAGTGTTTCACTTTATAGCCCTAGCTGTTCTGGAACTCACTGTAAACAAGACCTGCCTTGAACTTGTAGTGATAGGTGATTCTCCTATCCCTGCCTTCCAACTGCTAAAATTATCGACATGTGCCACTATATCTGAGTACCTGGCTGTAATTCATTTACTTCTTCCTGCATTTTCTCTACATAGACAGGAAATCTCCACAGTAGCCAGGTGTGGTGGTGCACACCTTTAGGAGGCAGAGGCAAGCAGATCTCTGTGAGTTCAAAGCCTCAAGGCCAGACTAGTCTACAGGGAACGTTTCTGAACAACCAAGGCTGTTTTACAGAAAAACCCTGTCTTGGAAAACAAAACAAAAACCAAAAGTGACAAAAAGAAAGGAAGGAAGGAATAAAGGAAAGGAGGAAGGGAGGAAGAAAGGAAAGGAAAAAAAAGAAAAAATATACACATACCACACACATCCATGCACACACAAAAAGCACATAATACACACAGCACACATACACCCATAATCATATGTACATATCATATACTCATACACCACATGGCCATGCACTACTCTCACACACATAATACACCACAGACCCATGTGTGTGTGTGTGTGTGTGTGTGTGTGTGTGTGTCTATGGCTTTTCAAAGTACATTTATATACTTGCATGAAAACAGACTTGAGTACAATATATATTATGTATTTTTCAAAAATTGTCTAATTGGTCTATCTCAGATATCAAGAAGTGTGTATCAGACATTAGTTATAGTATAAAATATAAATATAGATGGCAATAAATTTGCAACTACTCCTCAGGCTAAGAAATACTGTGTTGCAAGCACAAGACAGCTCCCAGGCATCTCTCCAGCTGTGGTAACAACTGTCTGGACTTATGTGACCATGATTTCCTTTCTTTATGCTTTTGTCATTATGTGTAGTCTCAAGGATAGAGTTTAATATTGCCTATGTTGGGCTTTTATAGAACTGAAGGTGTACTGTGTATATCTTTGGCAAATAAACACTTATTTTCTTCAGGATTATGTGACGTTCATCTCAGTGATTGACAGCACATAGCTATAGCCTTCTTCGTTCTGTAAAACCACTCTACAAACTACGGTTCTGAAGCCGGAAGCACAGGAGAGCATTTAGCCTGGGACCTTTGTGGGTTTGGCTATGTACACAATCCTTCGGCATCAGTGCACTTGGCAGCTTAGCTCCTTTGTCTGCATGTGCTATGCACATACAGTCCACTCCAACCAACACGCTTAGTCACCTCAGAACCCTCGGATCTCTTACATTCAAGGGGATATACAGACTCTTATCTTTGAACAACAGTATGACTTTGTCTGTCCCTGGTGATCAATGTAGACACTTTCTATTCAAGTGTATTCCCAATGAATCCAGGTATGAACTGAACACCAATCTGGCCTGACTTGGTGTCTTCGAGTAAACTTTTAGGGAGAATCCCTTCCTTCAGTCCTTACCATCTTATGCCTATACATAATTATGCATGCATATGATTGAAATCAGATGCATGATGCAAAGGGACATGGGCAGTAGAAAAATGACTCTATGACCCAATCTATCAATCAAACTAAAGAACTACCTTAACCATTCGGTTTAGTAACTAGCTCATCCTTTAGACCCCACTCTATTGCCTGGGACCTTTGAGTACTCTCACTTGTATGGTCCACTCTCAAGCTTGATGGTTTAATCCTCTATGACTTGTACTACAACTTAATCCCAAATAAAATTATCTTGCTTCTCTTACAAATATATGTTAAGCTTTAAATTTTCAATTCTTTGGATAAGAGACAAGAACCTTGAAACATCCGACCTAGACCTTAGCTACCTCTAAAAGTTGTCTTTGGTCACTAGACTGTTGGTGGACATTTGTGATGACTGCTTTTCAATGGGCATAGCTTCGACTGCTATACACCCTTTTGGACTTACCTCTTAGGATACCTGTGCCTGAGTTTTCCAGAAATGTCTCTAGAGATAGAATTGTGAAGTTATGGGAGATGTATTTCTCCCACTGGACATACTGTGGTGTCACACTGTTGCTAGTGCCATGGTGGTTCCTGTCATTTATATTGTACCTGTGACCTGGTGGGGGTCAAACAACTGCTGGAAAGTTTGAATTTCTACTGTTCTGACTGTTTATAGGAATGGACCCTTTTCCCCATAAATGAATTGACCAATGTTTGTCAAGTTTTCATTCGAGTGTCTGTTTTTATTAACATAATATTTTATTAATTCTTTGAGAAATTCACACAATGGTTTTGATCATATTTGACCCTCAGTTCTCTCCTAACTTCTCCCAGATGCATCCCTACATTCCTGCACCCAGAGCAAATCCCTCCCAACTTGTTGTCCTCCTTTTGTTTTTGAATAACTCATCAAGTCTAATCTGTGCTGTTTATCCACATGTTTGTGGCCATCCACTATAATGTGGTTGACTTACCAGAGGCTGTGCCCTTGAAGAAATCTCTGTCTCTCTCTGTGTGTCTGTCTCTGTCCCTCTCTGTCTTTCTGTCTCTCCCCCTCTCTTTGTCTCTCTGTCTGTCTCTCTCTCTCTCTCTCTCTCTCTCTCTCTCATCATCTGTCAATAGTTCCTTAGTCAGGACTAGGAACCTGTGAGTTCCTCCCCACTTCAACCTAGTGTTGTCTTTTTAAAAAATTCTTTCTTTCATTATTTTCTATACCAGGGCAACAGAATAACAATGCCCCTACCAGACACCAGAGGCTAAGAAAAAGCACAGTGCCTGTAATAGGTCATTTCTTTTGGAAGTGTTAAGAAGTGAGATCCCATATATACTATATACCCAAACATTACAGGGTATTGCTATTGTCCTTTATTTCCCTCCAGAATTTTATGGTAAGACCCTGTTGCTGAAAACACCATAAGTTTGAGTCATAAAACATGATAAAATCAAGCTGGTATGTACAGAGCTTGAAGCTTCTTCTCTGCTGGTTAACATCTATAACCTTGGAAAATGCTATATCCTACTGGATTAAAAAAGTTATCATCAATATGATCCAGCTGTTAACTCTATGAGCTACAGCAATGACTGGTCCAGCAAGACATGCTCACTATCTCACTATCACAATAGTGGTATAAATGTCATAGGAATAACCAACCACTTTCTGCTTGGATTTAAGTCTCACACTACAAGTTGAAAACCATGCTTCATACCATTATTGGACCAAATTATAACTAGACAGGTCACATGCCCTAGAGAAACAATCTACGACTATTATGTGGCTAAATGGAAATATCTAATGAACTATCATTATATCTGTTCATCTCTCAACCCTCATTTAAGAATCTTCTATAAACAGTAGATGGTGAGTAACACAGAGACCCACAACTGGTCAACATACAGACAATAAGAGACTGCAGAGTGCTCAGCCTTCAAGAAAACACACACACACACACACACACACACACACACACACACACACACACTTTCAAAGCTCAGGAACCATCATGGAAGAGTCAGAGCCGTGGATGAGTACAAGGAAATGGCTTTTATATGCATCTGGGCAGCTATACATATGAGCTTAGAGTGGTAGTTCCAGCATGCCCAAAACATGCACAAGCTCAAATCCTAGTATAGAAAGGGAAATTGAGCACACAATTACATATCTAACTATGGATTGATTGCCAATGGTTAGTGGCTAGGAAAGGAGGAGTCAGTTTCTCTAAAAGTGTGCAACCCCTTGTCAGTCAACCATACTCCTATGAAATACGCATCGAAGAATCTTGGGTGGCCCAAATTTGAAGGGTTATTTGGGTGGATAGAGAAAGGAAGTGTACTTGGAAGTATTGGGGTTGGATATTACCAAAGCACATTGTATGAAACTCTCAGAAAATGAATAAAACGATTTTTTATTTTTACTTTTGGATATTTACTTTTTTTACATTTCAAATATTTTCCCCTTTGGAAACTCCCTATTCCATTTCCCCTCCCCCTGCCTCTATGAGGGTGCTCACCCACCCACTTACCCACTCCCAACTTCCCTCCCTAGCATTCCTCTACACTGGGACATCTAACATCCTCAGGCCAAAGAGCCTCTCCTCCCACTGATGGCTAACAAGGCCCTCTCTGCCACATATGTGGTCCACACCATGGGTCCCTCCATGTGTATTCTTTGGTTGGTGGTCCAGTCTCTGGGAGCCCCAGGGTTCTGGCCAGTTGACACTATTGCTCCCTCCATGGGGCTGAAAACCCCCTCAGCGCTTTCTGTCCCTTCTCCAACTCCTCCATCCAGGACCCCACACTCAGTCCAATGGTTGGCTGTGAGCATCGACTTCTGTATTTGTCAGGCTCTGCCTGAGCCTCTAGGGAGACAGCTTATCATGCTTCTATCAGCAAGCACTTCCCAGCATCCCCAATAACGTCCAGGTTTGGTGGCTGTATATGGGATGTATCCCCAGGTGGGACAGTCTCTGGATGGCCTTTCCTTGAGTCTCTGCTCCACACTTTGTCTCAATATTTCCCCCGTGAGTATTTTGTTCACCCTTCTAAGAAAGACTGAAGCATCCATATTTTGGTCTTCCTTCTTCTTCTGTGAATTGAATCTTGGGTATTCCAAACTTTTGGACTAATATCCACTTATCAGTGCATACATACCATGTTTGTTCTTTTGTGACTGAGTTACCTCACTCAGGATGATATTTTCAAGATCCATCCATTTGTCTGCGAATTTCATGAAGTCATTGTTTTTAATAGCTGAGTAGTATTCCATTGTGTAAATGTACCACACTTTCTGTATCCATTCCTCTGTGGAGGGACATCTAGGTTGTTTCCAGCTTCTGGTTATTATAAATATGGCTGCTATGAACATAGTGGAACATGTGTCCTTATTACATATTGGAGCATCTTCTGGGTATATGTCCAGGAGTGGAATAGCTGTGTCCTCAGGTAGTATTATGTTCATTTTTCTGAGGATCCGCCAAAGTGATTTCCAGAGAGGTTGTATCAACCTGCATTCCCACCAGCAATGGAGGAGTGTTCCTCTTTCTCCACATCCTCGCCAACATCTGCTGTCACCTGAGTTTTTGGTCTTAGCCATTCTGACTGGTGTGAGGTGAAATCTCAGGGTTGTTTTGATTTGCATTTCCCTGATTTCTAAGGATGTTGAACATTTCTTTAGGTGCTTCTCAGACATTCGAGTTTCCTCAGTTGAGAATTCTCTGTTTAGCTCTGTTCCCTATTGTTTGATAGGGTTATTTGGTTTTCTGGAGTCTAACTTCTTGAGTTCTTTGTATATATTGGATATTAGCCCCCTATCGAACATAGGATTGGTAAAGATCTTTTCCCAATCTGTTGGTTGCTGTTTTGTCCTATAGAAATTGGAAAGGAAGAAATCAAAATATCACTATTTGCAGATGATATGATGGTATACTTATGTGACCCAAAAAACTCCACCAGAGATCTGCTACAGCTGATAAACACCTTCAGCAAAGTGGCCAGGTACAAAATTAACTCAAGAAAATCAGTAGCCTTCCTATACTCAAAGGATAAATAGGCTGAGAAAGAAATTAGGGAAATGACACCTTTCACAATTGTCACAAACAATATAAGGTATCTTGGTGTGACTCTAACCAAACAAGTGAAAGATCTGTATGACAAGAACTTCAAGTCTCTGAAGAAAGAAATTGAAGAAGACCTCAGAAGATGGAAAGATCTCCCATGCTCATGGATCGGCAGGATTAATATAGTTAAAATGGCCATCCTGCCAAAAGCAATCTACAGATTCAATGCAGTCACCATCAAAATCCCAACTCCATTCTTCATAGATTTAGAAAGAGCAATTCTCAAATTCATATGGAATAACAAAAAACCCAGGATAGCAAAAACTATTCTCAACAATAAAAGGACTTCTGGGGGAATCAGCCTCCCTGACCTCAAGCTGTACTACAGAGCAGTAGTGATAAAAACTGCATGGTATTGGTACAGTGACAAGCAGGTAGATCAATGGAATAGAACTGAAGACCCAGAAATGAATACACACACATATGGCCACTTGTTCTTCGACAAAGGAGCTGAAACCATACAGTGGAAAAAAGACAGCATCTTCAACAAATGGTGCTGGTTCAACTGGCAGTCTACATGTAGAAGATTTCGAATTGATCCATTCCTATCTCCCTGTACAATGCTCAACTCCAAGTGGATCAAGGACCTCCACATAAAACCAGATACACTGAATCTAATAGAAGAGAAAGTGGGGAAAAGTCTCAAACACATGGGCACAGGGGAAAAGTTTCTGAACAGAACACCAATGGCTTATGCGCTAAGATCCAGAATTGACAAATGAGCCCTTATGAAATTGCAAAGCTTCTGTAAGGCAAAGGACACTTTCAAAAGGAATAAAACAATTTTATCATTTTACTTATTTATTTTTTTGAAGGTCCAAGTGTATTGGGAAGTGCCTGTGGAGGTCATCAGATCCTTTGGAGCTGCGGTTATAGGCAGTTTTGAGTCATCTAACATGGATATTGGGAATCAAATTGCAGTCCTCTGAGGAAATGGCAAGCACTTTTTAGATGCTGAGTCCTCTCTCCAGCTCGTGTGTATCTTTTTCTTAGTTTTTGTTTATTCTTTAGCAATTGTATACGTATACACAGTGTACTATGATCATACCCTCATTTAAGTCTTTTATGTCCTCCTATTGACCGGTTTTTCTTCCCAAGTAGTCTTTCTTCCATTTCCTTCTCTCCTTTTCGACCTACTGAATTTTTTTTTTAATTTTTATTTTTTTTTATTTTATTTTATTTTAATTTTTTTTTTTTGGTTTTTCGAGACAAGGTTTCTCTGTGTAGCCCTGCCTGTCCTGGAACTCACTCTGTAGACCAGGCCAGCTTTGAACTCAGAAATCCGCCTGCCTCTGCCTCCCGAGTGCTGGGATTAAAGGCGAGCGCCACCACTGCCCGGCGTTCGACCTACTGAATTTAATTGAAGTTGTTTGCATGAGCATTAGTCGGGACTTATTTACTGCAGGACAAACACCACAAAGAAAATGATATTTCTACTCTCTGCACTCAACCCTCTACCCCAACAGTTATTAACTCTCTGCTCCTCAGGGAGGGATGGGGTTTTATGAGGCCCTCCATAAATCATAACAGAGGGTCAATGGGTCCATTCTTTCACAGCTGTTACACAGTGAACCACAGCCACTATAAGCTCATGAGTACAACAGCTATGCCATGGCCAGAAGACAGCATTTCAAAGCATTCATCCCTATCCTTCAGGTCTTATATTCTTTCAGCCCCCTCCTCTGAAATGTTCCCTTGGCCTTGGAGGTAACGACATAGACACCCCATTTAGGGCTCATCACCCAACACTCACACATTCTCAATGTTTTCACCAGTTAGGAGTCTCTGCATTAACTGCAAATCACTGCAAATAGAAATTTCAAAGGATTATTTGAAATGATTTCTGGTATCTAGTCATTGTCGTTATTATGGGCCATCACGACATCTAGCTTTCCATGAGAAGTGGGAAGCCCTATGCAGAAGGCAAGCAGAGGGATCATAGGTCATGGGCCTGATGAACAAAAATTATAAGTGAAGGCAATAAACTGCTATTTAAAACATTCTCTCCTGTTTTGGAAAGTAAATTTTCATAAAAGCATAATCATTAAATAAGTGTAAAGTGATGGTTTAATAATATTCATAGTCAGCACAACATGAAAGATGACTAAATTTAATTATGGCTGCGTGTGTCTGGGTGTTCTTTTGATAGGATGAAGATGTTTGCATGATGAATAATAGAAAGACGTACACAATTCAGGAATTATTTTGCACACATTCTGTGAAATTTGTCATAAAAATGTTGCCTAAATTCTCTTTGTGTATAATCCATATTTTTCACATGGCTTGTAGACATTTCAATTATGATCTAAATCAGAGATCAGCAGACTCTGTCTGTTTAGGGGCAGAGAGTAAAAAATGGAAAGATTTGCAGTGCATATGACCAGCTTCAACTACTCAGCTCTGATGTAGAGCACAAAAGCCATGGCACACAGCATGTAGAAATATGGGTATGGTTGGGATTTAATAAAATTATATTTACAAAAATAGTCTAATTGTAGGCTATAATTCACCAGCACTTGACTGTTTTTATTAAAAATACATATTACCTTTCTGTTCTCAAATAGTTTGATAATTATTTTGTTTTTTTTTCTTTTTTTTTTTTTGTAGTTTTTACCATTGTTGTGAGGACAGGTCATCACTGCATAGCCCAGGCTAGCTCAAGACTCTTGGTCCTCTTTTCTTAATCTCCTGTGGGCTAGAATTACAGAGATGAGCTGTCAATCCTGCCTTTAAATTCTTCTTTTAAAAAATCTTACCACTTGGATTGTGTTGGTTTAAAAACTCATTCTGGCCATGTTTTTAAAAAATATATCACCAATCACAAAACTCAGACACCCTCCCAACATTTTGACATTTTATCACTGTTGTTGCTGGAGGGGGGAGAAAAAACAGATGAGAAGATATGAAAAGTAATTTCTCTTAAATATGACTTGTGATTCATATAACTAGGCATGGTAGTGTGTGCCTTTAATTCCTGTACTTGGGAGACAGAGGCAGGCAGATCTTTGTGAGTTTGAGGTCAACTTGTTGTACACAGTAAGTTCCTAATCAACCAGGAATACATGCTGAGAGCTTGTATCAAAAAAACAAAGAAAGAAAGAAAGAAAGAAAGATGTTTACAAGATGGAAATAACCATGTGTTCATTCACTACTTACTTTGGTGTTTGAGCTTATCCAAGCTAATGACAAGAACTTGGGACCTATCTTCCCCATGTAGTTTTGGTGATATCACATTGGTTGTGTGACACTGGTTGTGGTGGGATTCAGCAAATACTATAAATTGAGGATCTTTTGCCTCAGAAAGCCTTATGCTAAAATTTTACCACCATAGCAGTAGACAGGGGTGTCTTCTCAAAATCTAAGGGCCAGAGTAGAAGCTCTCTCTTTTTTTTTTTTTTTTTTTTTTTTTGGTTTTTCGAAACAAGGTTTCTTTTCTCTGTGTAGCCCTGGCTGTCCTGGAACTCACTCTGAAGACCAGGCTGGCCTCGAACTCAGAAACCCGCCTGCCTCTGCCTCCCGAGTGCTGGGATTAAAGGAGTGCGCCACCACTGCCCGGCCTAGTAGAAGCTCTTTTTATCCAGGCATTAAGAGGAATCCTGGGCCTTATCAGACTGCCTATAGATTTTGTAGCATGAAAAATCTGACAAAAATTTAGACTGTTCTATTGAAACTTAAAGTGCTTGTTTACATTAATTCATTCATTCTGCGGTAGGGACACATGTCACAGTAAGCATTTGGATATAGGAGGACAACTTGTCCAAGTCAGTTCTCTCCTTCCATGGTGTGACTTCAGGGAATCAGACCCAGGTCATAAGGCTTTGCAGCTAGTGCCCTTACCTGCTGAGGCATCCTGTTAGCCCAATTTTGAAGTGCTTTAAGGTAATGACAGTGGAGCATTAAGGGGGGCAGAGAGATACTGGGACACCCAGGAGTGAGCTCTGGGACTCAGGAAAGGGGAAAGCCCTCAAGGTTTCTCCAGAGGAAAGCAACCTCTGAGCCCCAGGAGGAGGGAGAAGATGGGTTTAGAATGAGACCTGTCCCAACTTTTCATTATAGCTAGGAATTCAAGTTTGTTATTTCTCATTTAAAAGGCCAGAGACTCCAGGACAAGCATAAGGGAAAGGAAAAAGGCTTAGTCAGCAAGATGGGGGTAGGGCCTGCAGCATTGATCAGTCAGTAGAGTGCATACTTAATATGCATGAAGTCCTGGGCTCATGCACCAGAACCACACAAAATGGGCATGGTGGTGCATGTCTATGATCTCAGCACTCCAGAGATGGCAGCAGAGGTTGGGGAGTATCAGAAGTTCAAGACCATATTCTATTACATTGCATGGTTGAGGCCAGTCTAAATACATAAGACCCTCTCTCAAAAACAAAACAGCAAGACATCAAGCCAAATATGTAAGCTTTGGCCAACAAAACCAATGCTGTTTTGCAATTGTAGGCATGAGTCTCATACAGGCAGTTGTAGGAAAGCAACAACCTAAGCTGACTGCTGCTGCTTGCTGCCTGTGGGTCATTAGAAAGTCTGTATGGTGGTTTGAATGAGAATGTCCTCTATAGACCCAGGTGTTTGAACACTCTGTCCCCTGCTTAGAGGCTATTGTGCAACTTTACATGTGACTTTGCTAAAGGAAGTATGTTACTGGGAAAATGCTCCAATCATTATGGATTCTCCCTACGAATCCATAAGCCCAAATTAACTATTCCTTCCTTACGTTGCCTTGATTTATGACGTTTTATCCCAGCAACAGAAAAGGAACTAAGATAGCTTAACTTCTCCTAATCTAGAGTTACTGATTAGAACTATGTAATGACTTGTGTCTTCTGGGTTGTTTCCGGTTTATTTCTAAGATACAAAGGCACCTTTTCCCTTGAGAATGGGAGAGGTTAAGACGGAAGGAAGGTCGCTTACCCCTGGAGGACAGGGGAGCTTAAAAGAAAATGTAATCCCACCATCACCAGCCCTGCCAACCCCTTTCCCCAAGGACAGGGAGATCACTGAAAGGCAAATCACAAGGTAGTGAGATGCAACTTTTCACTTTAGAGGGCTTCAGTTACAGAACTAATCCCCAGAAAAGCCAATGAGAGGCCAACATCACTCCTGTTAGCCTTTGCAGCTTCCCGCAAATCCACGACTTTTAAAATCAACTAAAGGCAAGTGGAGCTGGATGGTTTACTAGGTCTTCCCACAGTAACATCCCTGCAGAGGAGTCATACACAACGTTAACCACATCATTGGCATAGTAGAAGAGGGCCTGACAAACAGAGGGCTTCTTCATCCTCACTATTTGACTTGGAGAAAATAGCTACATTTATCTGAACTTATTTAGCTTCACCTTGAAAATAAATGCTTTGAGCCTTGCAAACTGTTGGGATAGACCTAGCCTTTCGCTTGCACAAAATAACTTGGAAATTATTTGGTTTTCAACTTGGCTTTTTGTTTAATGCTTGCTATGATCAGTTTTGTTTTTCTTCAGAGACATTCCAAGACCTTCCAAGAATCTATATGGTTCAAAAAGAATGCAAGTTATGAAAACAAAGCCTCCCAGGCCCTCCAGGGCACTTAGAGTGCTGAAGGAGAGCCAGCTGGGTGCTTCACCTCCTGAGCTTCTCTGGCCAAAAGCTTGTGTGTGGTATGGTTGGGAGGAGATTCCTGAGCCCCTCCTGGGGACATCAGGGCACATGCTCAGGGCATCAGGAGCTTCTAGGATTGGAAGTGGGGGGTGGATGTGGAATGTGATGCTAAAGAAAATAACTCCTCTGGAGAAGGAGACACATGATGAGAGCTGTCTTCAACTGTCTGGAGAGCCCTTCTGTGGAAGAATGCACACCCCTGAACTCTGGGCCTCCAGAGGATAGAACTGGAAGCAGCAGGCAGAAGTTGTACAGATGCTGGTTCTGGCTCCATCTCAGAAAGACATTGACAAGTGATTCAGTAAAGAAAGGGACTCTTCACTTCATAGTAAACTCCCTGTGCATGTAGTACTCAAGTAGAGGTCCTGTGAGTGTCTGCTAAGATGCTACCAGAGATTTTACTGGCCAGACAGAGTGGTCTTCCTAGAGGTCTTTCATACTTTATAGTAATCTTTAGGAACATGTGAGATATCTGAATTTAAGAAGGCTCAACATCATTAGGCTTCAAAATGAAAAAGTCTGATTATGCAGTGCAAACTACTTTGGAATTCGGATTGTCATTTATTCTTCAAGCTTAAAGCCTTGTACATGTCTTTTCTCTCATGGGACATGGTAGGCAAGGCATGATTCTCCTCCACTGATTGGGAAACAAAGCCTCCTGAAAAGTGTAACTTCCTGTAGGTCTTACTGAATTTGTACAGTGCATTTGAAACAAAACACCAGTTTCCAGAGCCACAGCCCAATACCAGTGACAGCCCATACAATACAAAGCATGCTCTATTGCTTTGGGGTAGAAGAGACTCACTTGACCAATTTGGAAATCCTCTCACTGTTTTTAGATGAGTAGAAAATAGAAAGTGAACTTTCCACGTTCAAAGTCTATTTCCTACTGGGGAAATGAGACATCTGGTTCAGAGTTAAATAAGATGGATCCTGAGGGATCTTTGACAATGAATTGCTTTTCTAAATCTGCCTTTTAGTAATTTAAACATGCATGCTTCAGAAACACATGGATTGAATGCACAAAAACTTGAGGACGCTGTTGGACTGATGAATGATGAGGAAATCTTAGAATAATGAGTGCAAGGGATTTTGGAAAGGCTGACAGTCCATTCTGTCTCACCCTTTGCCTACTTAGTTGACTTCTATCAAACAACAAGTATATATGGATCTCAGCATCTGTTGTGTTGGTTGAGAGTTATCAACAAAAAGGACCAAAAATAAGCAGGACTTTGTTAAGGTGGCTACAGTATTTTGAAGAAGACAAGATCCTATGGGCAAAACCTGGCCTGGTAACCTAAAACTCAAAGGGATGTCCATGGACCAAACTATTAGCAATGAACCCCATCACCTTCTGGAAAATGAATGCAACTTCTGCTGGGCACACTGATGATTATCATATAGAATTGAAGTGGGAGAGTGGGGGAAGGAGGTATATAAAGCACATAGACACAACCTAGCTAAATTACTTACTGTTAGCTGGATTTTATGGTTGGCCTTCTGGGTAACCCATTCTGAATTAAAGCTATCCGATGTGCCCACATCAAAAGCCTTAAAATTACTGATCCTGTTTTTGTGAGCATGCCTTTGTGTGGTGCATGTGTGCTTGTGTTTATGTATGTGTTGGTTGAGTGCTCATCAATGGAAACTTATAAAAACAGTGTTTTACTGTCCGTAAGTTGTCTTGATATCTCCCCTCATGGTAAAAGGCTCATGAAGATCCAAAACCAGGCTGTACCTAATGGCCCTAAGAAATCAATTTTTTTTCACAAGTCTAAGGGAGCAAAAATCAGAATGCCTGAAAGAATATAATAACATTGCATGATATTTCAATACAAATGTTTCACTAGAGGGTAGAATCTGGTGGCACACACCTTAATCCTAACACTGGGGACACAGACAGATCTTTATGATTTCTAGACTACCCTGGTCTACATAGTGAGTTCAAGACCAGCCACAGCTATATAATGAGACCCTTATTTAAAAGAAAATATTGCACTACAGTTACCAAATATGGTGGTTCACAACTGTACTCTTGGCATTCAGGAGACTCAAGCAGAAGAATCATTATGAATTAAAGCGAGCCTGGGTTCCGTGTTGAATTTGAGGTCAGTCTGTAAGAGTGCCTCAAAGGAAAAAAGAAAAGAAATTTGTCTTAGAACCTATAAAAATATCTGAAAAAAAATCAAGCAATTAAGAAGTATGATCACAGGTTTTTAAAAGGTACTGCTAAAAATGTAAACCCTAACTGTCTAAATATAAAATATTGTCATCCCCCCCCCCCAGTGCCTGGTAGACTCACTTAAAAGATCTCACTCTGAGTCCAGCCCCTCCAGAAGCAAAAAGCCACTAGACCAAAAGAACCAAAGCACCTAACCACAGGCCACCCTCTTTATTTAGTTCACACCCGGCCTATATAGAGTGAACAGATTTCTGACTATAGAGCTACTTGCCTATTTCATCATCTGTGAAAAGACACTGTCCCTGGTCCAAACTTCTAAAGGAGACATACTACCAGCGAGAAAAGTCCTTGGATATGAGATTCAAGTGCTACATTGTGTGAGGTCCCCAATAGTTCAAGACAGAGCTGGGTGGAAAGGAAGGAGGTTGGGAAATCAGATGGGGCCATGAGGGCTAGGGTGAATCCATCTCTGCCTTCAGATGTCTGAATCGAATTCATCAAGAATTTTTAATTTAGCAGTCCCATGGTCGTGTAGGCCTTTAGCTCCAGAACTAGGCAGTTCAAGGACAGCCTCAACTACACAGTAATTTCCTGGACAGCCAGGGCTACATAGACAAGACCCTGTCTCAAAAGAATGTTTTGAATGTGACTCTGGGCTTCCAAGTCATTCGAAGATATGTTTCACTGGCCACAGTAGCAGTAGGCAACATACTTTTCCTTATAGATTTATAAGAAATTAAGCAAACACTTTAATATTGTGTTCTTTAAACACATAGTTGTTGGAATTCCCTTCCACCACTTATCCTGGACCCCACATACATTGGCGGCAGGTTTGTCTGCCATGGTATCTGCTCAATATGGAATCTGTGGTGTGAAGGTGGTGAGGCGCTGCTGTCATTCAGGGCTGCACTTCGATTTGAGTCTAAATGTGATTATGTTAAATCCTACCCATGTCCCCAACATGGAACAGTGAAGATGGATGTAGTCTGAGTTAATCACCCCATGCTGCATGAGTTCCCTTCCACTTCCTAGAGATATATATGTACTCATGATAATATGATTAGTTTTGCCTGGGGCAGGGGTTGGGAGGGTCAGACTGGAGAGAACATCTGGACTTCTTGCTTATGCTTTCTTTTGTTTTTGTTGCTGTTGAACATCAAACCCAAGGCTTAATGCACACCACCACTGACACACTTCCAGTCCTTCGATCCTGACATTTTGATTATTAAGTAAATCACGTAAAGTCATTGGTGCTTCCGTCGCTCCTTCCCTTCTCATCCACAGGCTTCAAACAGATGACTCTCACTACGACTTACCTTGCTTCCTGGGCTTAATAGCTATACTACTAAGGGTTGGGCACATGCAGAAAGTTCATATATTTGTTTTATTTTATTTTTATAGTTAATTTTTCATTTACCCAACTACCACAAATTATGTTATCCAGTGCCCCACATTGTCAGCACAGTTGTGTGTAGTGTTAGCTAAGCCTCACCCTGAGAAAAACCACCTTCCTGATCACAGCAGCCTCCCTCCCATGCCAAGTGGTTACTAGGGGCAGTTGTAGAGATGATGAGAGGTGCACATTGATAGAGAGGAGCAGGAAAAACATTTGCAGCAGAGTACCTGGGGTGTAGACAAGCCCATTGGCAACCCTAATAGACACCAGGCACAGCTTGGTCGCAGCCCAGTGCATGGCCCATATTTAGTATAAAGCAAATATGAACTGAATGGAAAGCATTAACCAAGTAATCACTAAAGTAGGGAATACAGTGATGAAAAAGAGGGTAGAGTGTTTGGACTCAGTGCTAGAGGTGCCTGGGAGCTATTCAAAGCTCTTGAGCAGAATAGTGATTTGGTAAATGAAGTGCTTCAAGGATATATGTCTCATTAAAGAGAGAGAGAAACAGACAGACAGACAGAGAAGGCCTTACCGTTCCCTTCTGCTTGCTCCCATTTCCTGTAATATGAGCCTGGCTGTTCCTATGTTTTTTATCCAGGGAGATCTCACAGCTCCTGTATTAGATTTTGTATTTGTTCCACACTGCAGTGCCTGGATCTGGGGACAAGTGCCATATGCCACATAGCAGACTTTACAGGATTGAGGGAGCCATAGGTCTTAACACTATGAGGACTAGGAACTGGTCATCAAAGTAAAAAATATGATTATAGGCAGATGTGCTTATGGTTCACCACAAGAGATGTTTTTCTCCCTTGCCATCTGAATCACTGAATATGCTTTCATATCAACTGCTGTATTTGTAGAGCTGTAATTGTCCCACAGGACCAATCTGTAAACACACAAGTAATTCCAATAGGAATCTTCCACCAGTGCCTTAAATTGTCAAGAGCTCCCTGCCCAATTGCCCCAAGCTAATAGAATTGGCATGCCTTCCAGTATTTGCACTGGAGCATTCACACTGCTCGGGCAAACAGATGTGTGTGCTGGCAGCTAAGTGAACCCCGCAGGTGGTTTTGAACATACACAACACGGCTTCAGGTCTCTTAGCCCCCATGAACTCACACTGATGAAGTATTGGCAATGCTACTGAAGGGGTCTGGAAGGACAGTCATTGTCTTCGGTTGTGTACCCACTGCTGAACCCACCAGGCTGCAGTGGATAGCTCCAAATTCATGGTCACATAGATGGTCCTGCTTAAATTCAGTGTGTCACAGAATAAAACAAATAGACATCCATGTGGGAATGGGATTTGTAAGGCAGACTGGACATTGACAGGACTGGGAGGAAATAACAGGAAGTGATGGGGGAACAATCAGAGTGAATCACATGTATGTAAGAGAACAGATTTAGTCAATGTCAAAAAAAAAAAAAAAACAGTTCCCCACTAATTGAGCCTTGTCTGCATGCCAGCTGTAGATGCCAACGGCCTTCCTATTCAAGGCCTCCCTGGGAGGTAGGGATTTTCATTATGCCATTTTTCTTTTCAGAAAAGGGGTTTTGAAGCTGTTACAATCAGAAAGATAAGGACTAGGACTCAGATCCTAAATCAGATCAACCCCCAATACTGGTGTTTCTTAACTATAGGGACTTAGCTATGTCACTAAGCCTTGGTGTCCCCATCCACAAAACACCCATCTCCACTGTAGTCTACTATGAACTTTTGGAATGAGCAAGTTAATGTAAAAGTACTCAACTTCATTAAAATAAGGCTGCAAGAGAGTCTGTCTCAAACACAAAACAAACCAGAGCTCTATTCACGCTTCCTGGTCATGCATAAATGTGTATCTTCTCACCCCAAAGTAGCTTTACCATGGCGGAGACCTATCTCTATCCCAGGCACCAAGATAGAGATGCAGTCTTTCTGGGTTACCTCATATTTAGCTCCCTTTCTAGGGGGTGGACTGAAGTGGTCTCCTAGGTAGAAGCTTCTTGTTTGAAACCATCCTTACTTCCAGTTT